>CP115869.1:20323305-20341150 GCA_027920645.1 Caenorhabditis nigoni
TTGTACTTCGTTCAGTTACGTATTGCTCCGCTTAATAAAATGAACCGCCTAAGAAAATGAACCGCTTAATAAAATGAACCGCCTAAGAGAATGAACCGCTTAATAAAATGAACCGCTTAATAAAATAAACCGCCTAAGAAAATGAACCGCCTAAGAAAATGAACCGCCTAAGAATATGAACCGCCTAAGAAAATGAACCGCCTAAGAAAATGAACCGCCTAAAAAAATGAACCGCCTAAGAAAATGAACCGCCTAAGAAAATGAACCGCCTAAGAAAATGAACCGCCTAAGAAAATGAATCGCCTAAGAAAATGAACCGCTTAATAAAATGAACCGCCTAAGAAAATGAACCGCTTGATAAAATGAACCGCCTAAGAAAATGAACCGCCTAAGAAAATGAACCGCTTAATAAAATGAACCGCTTAATAAAATGAACCGCCTAAGAAAATGAACCGCTTAATAAAATGAACCGCCTAAGAAAATGAACCGCCTAAGAAAATGAACCGCCTAAGAAAATGAACCGCCTAAGAAAATGAACCGCCTAAGAAAATGAACCGCTTAATAAAATGAACCGCTTAATAAAATGAACCGCCTAAGAAAATGAACCGCCTAAGAAAATGAACCGCCTAAGAAAATGAACCGCTTAATAAAATGAACCGCTTAATAAAATGAACCGCCTAAGAAAATGAACCGCTTTATAAAATGAACCGCCTAAGAAAATGAACCGCCTAAGAAAATGAACCGCCTAAGAAAATGAACCGCCTAAGAAAATGAACCGCCTAAGAAAATGAACCGCTTGATAAAATGAACCGCCTAAGAAAATGAACCGCCTAAGAAAATGAACCGCTTAATAAAATGAACCGCTTAATAAAATGAACCGCCTAAGAAAATGAACCGCCTAAGAAAATGAACCGCTTAATAAAATGAACCGCCTAAGAAAATGAACCGCTTAATAAAATGAACCGCCTAAGAAAATGAACCGCTTAATAAAATGAACCGCCTAAGAAAATGAACCGCTTAATAAAATGAACCGCCTAAGAAAATGAACCGCTTAATAAAATGAACCGCTTAATAAAATGAACCGCCTAAGAAAATGAACCGCTTAATAAAATGAACCGCCTAAGAAAATGAACCGCTTAATAAAATGAACCGCTTAATAAAATGAACCGCCTAAGAAAATGAACCGCCTAAGAAAATGAACCGCTTAATAAAATGAACCGCCTAAGAAAATGAACCGCTTAATAAAATGAACCGCTTAATAAAATAAACCGCCTAAGAAAATGAACCGCTTTATAAAATGAACCGCCTAAGAAAATGAACAGCTTAATAAAATGAACCGCTTAATAAAATGAACCGCCTAAGAAAATGAACCGCCTAAGAAAATGAACCGCCTAAGAAAATGAACCGCCTAAGAAAATGAACCGCCTAAGAAAATGAACCGCCTAAGAAAATGAACCGCCTAAGAAAATGAACCGCCTAAGAAAATGAACCGCCTAAGAAAATGAACCGCCTAAGAAAATGAACCGCCTAAGAAAATGAACCGCTTAATAAAATGAACCGCCTAAGAAAATGAACCGCTTAATAAAATGAACCGCCTAAGAAAATGAACCGCCTAAGAAAATGAACCGCTTAATAAAATGAACCGCTTAATAAAATGAACCGCCTAAGAAAATGAACCGCTTAATAAAATGAACCGCCTAAGAAAATGAACCGCCTAAGAAAATGAACCGCCTAAGAAAATGAACCGCCTAAGAAAATGAACCGCCTAAGAAAATGAACCGCTTAATAAAATGAACCGCCTAATAAAATGAACCGCCTAAGAAAATGAACCGCCTAAGAAAATGAACCGCCTAAGAAAATGAACCGCCTAAGAAAATGAACCGCCTAAGAAAATGAACCGCTTGATAAAATGAACCGCCTAAGAAAATGAACCGCCTAAGAAAATGAACCGCTTAATAAAATGAACCGCTTAATAAAATGAACCGCCTAAGAAAATGAACCGCTTTATAAAATGAACCGCCTAAGAAAATGAACCGCTTAATAAAATGAACCGCCTAAGAAAATGAACCGCCTAAGAAAATGAACCGCTTAATAAAATGAACCGCTTAATAAAATGAACCGCCTAAGAAAATGAACCGCCTAAGAAAATGAACCGCTTGATAAAATGAACCGCCTAAGAAAATGAACCGCCTAAGAAAATGAACCGCTTAATAAAATGAACCGCTTAATAAAATGAACCGCCTAAGAAAATGAACCGCTTTATAAAATGAACCGCCTAAGAAAATGAACCGCTTAATAAAATGAACCGCCTAATAAAATGAACCGCCTAAGAAAATGAACCGCCTAAGAAAATGAACCGCTTAATAAAATGAACCGCCTAAGAAAATGAACCGCTTAATAAAATGAACCGCCTAAGAAAATGAACCGCTTAATAAAATGAACCGCTTAATAAAATGAACCGCCTAAGAAAATGAACCGCTTAATAAAATGAACCGCCTAAGAAAATGAACCGCCTAATAAAATGAACCGCTTAATAAAATGAACCGCCTAAGAAAATGAACCGCCTAAGAAAATGAACCGCTTAATAAAATGAACCGCTTAATAAAATGAACCGCCTAAGAAAATGAACCGCTTTATAAAATGAACCGCCTAAGAAAATGAACCGCCTAAGAAAATGAACCGCTTAATAAAATGAACCGCTTAATAAAATGAACCGCCTAAGACAATGAACCGCTTGATAAGATGAACCGCCTAAGAAAATGAACCGCTTAATAAAATGAACCGCCTAAGAAAATGAACCGCTTAATAAAATGAACCGCCTAAGAAAATGAACCGCTTAATAAAATGAACCGCTTAATAAAATAAACCGCCTAAGAAAATGAACCGCTTTATAAAATGAACCGCCTAAGAAAATGAACAGCTTAATAAAATGAACCGCTTAATAAAATGAACCGCCTAAGAAAATGAACCGCCTAAGAAAATGAACCGCCTAAGAAAATGAACCGCCCAAGAATATGAACCGCTTAATAAAATGAACCGCCTAAGAAAATGAACCGCCCAAGAATATGAACCGCTTAATAAAATGAACCGCTTAATAAAATGAACCGCCTAAGAAAATGAACCGCTTAATAAAATGAACCGCTTAATAAAATAAACCGCCTAAGAAAATGAACCGCTTTATAAAATGAACCGCCTAAGAAAATGAACCGCCTAAGAAAATGAACCGCTTAATAAAATGAACCGCTTAATAAAATGAACCGCCTAAGACAATGAACCGCTTGATAAAATGAACCGCCTAAGAAAATGAACCGCTTAATAAAATGAACCGCCTAAGAAAATGAACCGCTTAATAAAATGAACCGCCTAAGAAAATGAACCGCTTAATAAAATGAACCGCTTAATAAAATAAACCGCCTAAGAAAATGAACCGCTTTATAAAATGAACCGCCTAAGAAAATGAACAGCTTAATAAAATGAACCGCTTAATAAAATGAACCGCCTAAGAAAATGAACCGCCTAAGAAAATGAACCGCCTAAGAAAATGAACCGCCTAAGAAAATGAACCGCTTAATAAAATGAACCGCTTAATAAAATGAACCGCCTAAGAAAATGAACCGCTTAATAAAATGAACCGCTTAATAAAATGAACCGCCTAAGAAAATGAACCGCTTTATAAAATGAACCGCCTAAGAAAATGAACCGCTTGATAAAATGAACCGCCTAAGAAAATGAACCGCTTAATAAAATGAACCGCCTAAGAAAATGAACCGCTTAATAAAATGAACCGCCTAAGAAAATGAACCGCTTAATAAAATGAACCGCTTAATAAAATAAACCGCCTAAGAAAATGAACCGCTTTATAAAATGAACCGCCTAAGAAAATGAACAGCTTAATAAAATGAACCGCTTAATAAAATGAACCGCCTAAGAAAATGAACCGCCTAAGAAAATGAACCGCCCAAGAATATGAACCGCTTAATAAAATGAACCGCTTAATAAAATGAACCGCCTAAGAAAATGAACCGCCTAAAAAAATGAACCGCCTAAGAAAATGAACCGCCTAAGAAAATGAACCGCCTAAGAAAATGAACCGCCTAAGAAAATGAACCGCCTAAGAAAATGAACCGCTTAATAAAATGAACCGCCTAAGAAAATGAACCGCTTGATAAAATGAACCGCCTAAGAAAATGAACCGCCTAAGAAAATGAACCGCTTAATAAAATGAACCGCTTAATAAAATGAACCGCCTAAGAAAATGAACCGCCTAAGAAAATGAACCGCTTAATAAAATGAACCGCCTAAGACAATGAACCGCTTGATAAGATGAACCGCCTAAGAAAATGAACCGCCTAAGAAAATGAACCGCCTAAGAAAATGAACCGCTTAATAAAATGAACCGCCTAAGAAAATGAACCGCCTAAGAAAATGAACCGCTTAATAAAATGAACCGCCTAAGAAAATGAACCGCTTAATAAAATGAACCGCTTAATAAAATAAACCGCCTAAGAAAATGAACCGCTTTATAAAATGAACCGCCTAAGAAAATGAACAGCTTAATAAAATGAACCGCTTAATAAAATGAACCGCCTAAGAAAATGAACCGCCTAAGAAAATGAACCGCTTAATAAAATGAACCGCTTAATAAAATGAACCGCCTAAGAAAATGAACCGCTTTATAAAATGAACCGCCTAAGAAAATGAACCGCCTAAGAAAATGAACCGCTTAATAAAATGAACCGCTTAATAAAATGAACCGCCTAAGAAAATGAACCGCCTAAGAAAATGAACCGCTTAATAAAATGAACCGCCTAAGAAAATGAACCGCCTAAGAAAATGAACCGCTTAATAAAATGAACCGCCTTAGACAATGAACCGCTTGATAAGATGAACCGCCTAAGAAAATGAACCGCTCAATAAAATGAACCGCCTAAGAAAATGAACCGCTTTTTAAAATGAACCGCCTAAGAAAATGAACAGCTTAATAAAATGAACCGCTTAATAAAATGAACCGCCTAAGAAAATGAACCGCCTAAGAAAATGAACCGCTTAATAAAATGAACCGCTTAATAAAATGAACCGCCTAAGAAAATGAACCGCTTTTTAAAATGAACCGCCTAAGAAAATGAACCGCCTAAGAAAATGAACCGCTTAATAAAATGAACCGCTTAATAAAATGAACCGCCTAAGAAAATGAACCGCCTAAGAAAATGAACCGCTTAATAAAATGAACCGCCTAAGAAAATGAACCGCCTAAGAAAATGAACCGCTTAATAAAATGAACCGCCTAAGAAAATGAACCGCTTAATAAAATGAACCGCCTAAGAAAATGAACCGCTTAATAAAATGAACCGCCTAAGAAAATGAACCGCTTTTTAAAATGAACCGCCTAAGAAAATGAACAGCTTAATAAAATGAACCGCTTAATAAAATGAACCGCCTAAGAAAATGAACCGCTTTTTAAAATGAACCGCCTAAGAAAATGAACAGCTTAATAAAATGAACCGCTTAATAAAATGAACCGCCTAAGAAAATGAACCGCTTTTTAAAATGAACCGCCTAAGAAAATGAACCGCCTAAGAAAATGAACCGCCTAAGAAAATGAACCGCTCAATAGAATGAACCGCCTAAGAAAATGAACCGCTTAATAAAATGAACCGCCTAAGAAAATGAACCGCTTTATGAAATGAACCGCCTAAGAAAATGAACCGCTTAATAAAATGAACCGCTTAATGAAATGAACCGCCTAAGAAAATGAACCGCTTAATAAAATGAACCGCTTAATAAAATGAACCGCCTAAGAAAATGAACCGCTTAAGAAAATGAACCGCCTTAGAAAATGAACCGCTTTATAAAATGAACCGGTTAAGAAAATGAACCGCTTAGTAAAATGAACCGCCTAAGAAAATGAACCGCTTAAGAAAATGAACCGCTTAATAAAATGAACCGCCTGAGAAAATGAACCGCTTAATAAAATGAACCGCCTAAGAAAATGAACCGCTTAAGAAAATGAACCGCTTAATAAAATGAACCGCCTGAGAAAATGAACCGCTTAATAAAATGAACCGCCTAAGAAAATGAACCGCTTTATAAAATGAACCGCCTAAGAAAATGAACAGCTTGATAAAATAAACCGCCTAAGAAAATGAACCGCTTAATAAAATGAACCGCCTAAGAAAATGAACCGCTTAATAAACTGAACCGCCTAAGAAAATGAACCGCCAAAAAAATTGAACCGCTTAATAAAATGAACCGCTTAATAAAATGAACCGCCTAAGAAAATGAAAAGCTCAATAAAATGAACCGCTTAATATTAGGTTGGTCGGAAAGTAATGCGCGTTTTTGATGTACTTCAAAGTTATCGTAAAAACAAAGCAAGGAAGTATGAATCAAAAGGACATTGTTCCTCATAAATGACTTCATACTGCCAACGTATGTGCAAAGATTCGATTCCTCTACTCTAGAACTCCACTGACGGTGACTCGAAGTAGTTCGTTACCCAAATTTTCACTTTTCCCCATTCTTGAACTTTTTCTCGGCCAAATGGTCCTTTATTGTTTGGAACAACAAGTAGTCGGATAGTGCCGCATCTCAACTGTAAGGCGGTTGAAAAGGCACTTCTTCGCTCAACTCGGAAAAATTTTTTGAGCCAATTTTGCGGTGTGATGTCGAGCGTTGTTGTGAACCAGAAACTTTGTCGATGTGCCAACTCCTTGCCGTTTGACCAACAGGTCCACGAGGTACAGCTAGCCTTTGTCGTGACCAGTAGTCACTATTTGATCATGCTTCAGAAATTCAAAATACACCAGACTTCGCGTATTCCGCCAGACACATAGCATAACCTTTTCTCTGTGCACGCACGGTTTTAGGGTCTGTTTCCGTGCCTTGCAATGGTTCAGCCACTGACATTTTTTACCAATGCAGTCTTATTGAGTTTATCTCTTATCCAACATCAGAATTGGATTTGAGAAACCACGATTTTTTGAAAGGCGCAAGAGAAAACTGGCCACTTCGACGCACTTCATCTTGTTGTCATCGTGAAGTTCGTTTGACACTCTTTTTCGGCATTTCTCCGTTTATCCGGAATAGTGATTATGGTGAAATTAAACTGTCCTTATAAGCAGCAAGTTGTTTGGCACGATTCCAGTTTGATTGGTTATCCTAAAGAATCGTCGACAACGCTTTTTAGACAAAACTGCGTGTTTTACCTTCCAAGCATTGGACGACGCTACTGGAACGTTGGAACTAGCGGCAATATAGATTTTCGGATACAGCATGTTCTCGAAATACTGATGAAAAAAAGCGGTCAGTTTCCGCGGCTGTTTTCCTGTCTTTTGATTCACGCTAAAAGTAGGCTCGAAAGCAAAAATGTTGGATGGGTATTTTATTAAATCTTTTTCTGATGCAAACATGGATTCAAACAGTGAAGTGACTATCGAAATCAAAGTCAAAGACATGTTCTTTAGAATAAAGGAAAAATAAGGTCGAAGCCATCGTTTACAGGCAAATTACAAATCACCAAACTTAGCGCGCATTACTTTTCGACCAACCTAATAAAATGAACCGTTTAATAAAATGAACCACTTAATAAAATGAACCGCCTAAGAAAATGAAAAGCTCAATAAAATGAACCGCTTAATAAAATGAACCGCTTAATAAAATGAAAAGCTCAATAAAATGAACCGCATAAAAAAATGAACCGCTTAATAAACTGAACCGCCTAAGAAAATGAACCGCTTAATAAAATGAACCGTTTAATAAAATGAACCACTTAATAAAATGAACCGCATAAAAAAATGAACCGCTTAATAAAATGAACCGCCTAAGAAAATGAACCGCTTAATAAAATGAACCGCTTAATAAATTGAACCGTCTAAGAAAATGAACCGCTTTATAAAATGAACCGCCTAAGAAAATGAACCGCTTAATAAAATGAACCGCCTAAGAAAATGAACCGCTTAATAAACTGAACCGCCTAAGAAAATGAACCGCCAAAGAAAATGAACCGCTTAATAAAATGAACCGGTTAATAAAATGAACCGCCTAAGAAAATGAAAAGCTCAATAAAATGAACCGCTTAATAAAATGAACCGCTAATAAAATGAACCACTTAATAAAATGAACCGGGTTAATAAAATAAACCGCATAAAAAAATGAACCGCTTAATAAAATGAACCGCCTAAGAAAATGAACCGCTTAATAAAATGAACCGCTTAATAAAATGAACCGCCTAACAAGGGAACCTTTTAAGTTGACCTTCTAATTTGCAGAAACTAACTTCACAGGATGAAAGAGCGTCCTTTAAAACCTAAGATCCGTCTTCCAAATCTGCTTAAGAGACATCTAAAGTGCTGAAATTTCAGGTTTAGTACCAAAAAATACCAAAAAAGTACCAAAAAATCACTTTTCCAGTGTAGGATATGCAATTTTCAAATGTGATTTTCTCCACTACTAGGAGGTTTTAGATTTTGAAACTTTTTGTGTTATACTTGCAATGAGTTGAAATTGTTTATTTCAATATGTTTTTCAAAAAAATTTTCGAAACTGAAAACTTCGGCAAACCCAAAGTGTAAGCAAATTTTGAAATTTTCCAAAACTTTTCTGAAAATTTTTTTTTTGGAAAAAATGTTGAAATAAGAAACTTCAACTCATTTCAAGTATAACACAAAAAATTTCAAGATCTAAAACCTCCTAGGAGTGGAGAAAATCACATTTGAATATTGCATATTTTACTCTGAAAAATTGATTTTTTGGTACTTTTTTGGTACTAAACCTGAAATTTCAGCACTTTAGATGTCTCTTAAGCAGATTTTGAAAACGGATTTATAGGTTTTAAAGGACGCTCTTTCATCCTGTGAAGTTAGTTTCTGCAAATTAGAAGGTCAACTTAAAAGGTTCCCTTGTAAGAAAATGAAAAGCTCAATAAAATGAACCGCTTAATAAAATGAACCGCTTAATAAAATGAACCACTTAATAAAATGAACCGGGTTAATAAAATAAACCGCATAAAATAATGAACCGCTTAATAAAATGAACCGCCTAAGAAAATGAACCGCTTTATAAAATGAACCGCCTAAGAAAATGAACCGCTTAATAAAATGAACCGCCTAAGAAAATGAACCGCTCAATAAAATGAACCGCCTAAGAAAATGAACCGCCTAAGAAAATGAACCGCTTAAGAAAATGAACCGCTTAAGAAAATGAACCGCCTAAGAAATTGGACCGCTTAATAAAATAAACCGCTTAATAAAATGAACCGCCTAAGAAAATGAACCGCTTAATAAAATGAACCGCCTAAGAAAATGAACCGCTTAATAAAATGAACCGCCTAAGAAAATGAACCGCTTAATAAACTGAACCGCCTAAGAAAATGAACCGCCAAAGAAAATGAACCGCTTAATAAAATGAACCGGTTAATAAAATGAACCGCCTAAGAAAATGAAAAGCTCAATAAAATGAACCGCTTAATAAAATGAACCTCTAATAAAATGAACCACTTAATAAAATGAACCGGGTTAATAAAATAAACCGCATAAAAAAATGAACCGCTTAATAAAATGAACCGCCTAAGAAAATGAACCGCTTAATAAAATGAACCGCTTAATAAAATGAACCGCCTAACAAGGGAACCTTTTAAGTTGACCTTCTAATTTGCAGAAACTAACTTCACAGGATGAAAGAGCGTCCTTTAAAACCTAAGATCCGTCTTCCAAATCTGCTTAAGAGACATCTAAAGTGCTGAAATTTCAGGTTTAGTACCAAAAAATACCAAAAAAGTACCAAAAAATCACTTTTCCAGTGTAGGATATGCAATTTTCAAATGTGATTTTCTCCACTACTAGGAGGTTTTAGATTTTGAAACTTTTTGTGTTATACTTGCAATGAGTTGAAATTGTTTATTTCAATATGTTTTTCAAAAAAATTTTCGAAACTGAAAACTTCGGCAAACCCAAAGTGTAAGCAAATTTTGAAATTTTCCAAAACTTTTCTGAAAATTTTTTTTTGGAAAAAATGTTGAAATAAGAAACTTCAACTCATTTCAAGTATAACACAAAAAATTTCAAGATCTAAAACCTCCTAGGAGTGGAGAAAATCACATTTGAATATTGCATATTTTACTCTGAAAAATTGATTTTTTGGTACTTTTTTGGTACTAAACCTGAAATTTCAGCACTTTAGATGTCTCTTAAGCAGATTTTGAAAACGGATTTATAGGTTTTAAAGGACGCTCTTTCATCCTGTGAAGTTAGTTTCTGCAAATTAGAAGGTCAACTTAAAAGGTTCCCTTGTAAGAAAATGAAAAGCTCAATAAAATGAACCGCTTAATAAAATGAACCGCTTAATAAAATGAACCACTTAATAAAATGAACCGGGTTAATAAAATAAACCGCATAAAATAATGAACCGCTTAATAAAATGAACCGCCTAAGAAAATGAACCGCTTTATAAAATGAACCGCCTAAGAAAATGAACCGCTTAATAAAATGAACCGCCTAAGAAAATGAACCGCTCAATAAAATGAACCGCCTAAGAAAATGAACCGCCTAAGAAAATGAACCGCTTAAGAAAATGAACCGCTTAAGAAAATGAACCGCCTAAGAAATTGGACCGCTTAATAAAATAAACCGCTTAATAAAATGAACCGCCTAAGAAAATGAACCGCTTAATAAAATGAACCGCCTAAGAAAATGAACCGCTTAATAAAATGAACCGCCTAAGAAAATGAACCGCTTAATAAACTGAACCGCCTAAGAAAATGAACCGCCAAAGAAAATGAACCGCTTAATAAAATGAACCGGTTAATAAAATGAACCGCCTAAGAAAATTAAAAGCTCAATAAAATGAACCGCTTAATAAAATGAACCGCTAATAAAATGAACCACTTAATAAAATGAACCGGGTTAATAAAATAAACCGCATAAAAAAATGAACCGCTTAATAAAATGAACCGCCTAAGAAAATGAACCGCTTAATAAAATGAACCGCTTAATAAAATGAACCGCCTAACAAGGGAACCTTTTAAGTTGACCTTCTAATTTGCAGAAACTAACTTCACAGGATGAAAGAGCGTCCTTTAAAACCTAAGATCCGTCTTCCAAATCTGCTTAAGAGACATCTAAAGTGCTGAAATTTCAGGTTTAGTACCAAAAAATACCAAAAAAGTACCAAAAAATCACTTTTCCAGTGTAGGATATGCAATTTTCAAATGTGATTTTCTCCACTACTAGGAGGTTTTAGATTTTGAAACTTTTTGTGTTATACTTGCAATGAGTTGAAATTGTTTATTTCAATATGTTTTTCAAAAAAATTTTCGAAACTGAAAACTTCGGCAAACCCAAAGTGTAAGCAAATTTTGAAATTTTCCAAAACTTTTCTGAAAATTTTTTTTTGGAAAAAATGTTGAAATAAGAAACTTCAACTCATTTCAAGTATAACACAAAAAATTTCAAGATCTAAAACCTCCTAGGAGTGGAGAAAATCACATTTGAATATTGCATATTTTACTCTGAAAAATTGATTTTTTGGTACTTTTTTGGTATTTTTTGGTACTAAACCTGAAATTTCAGCACTTTAGATGTCTCTTAAGCAGATTTTGAAAACGGATTTATAGGTTTTAAAGGACGCTCTTTCATCCTGTGAAGTTAGTTTCTGCAAATTAGAAGGTCAACTTAAAAGGTTCCCTTGTAAGAAAATGAAAAGCTCAATAAAATGAACCGCTTAATAAAATGAACCGCTTAATAAAATGAACCACTTAATAAAATGAACCGGGTTAATAAAATAAACCGCATAAAATAATGAACCGCTTAATAAAATGAACCGCCTAAGAAAATGAACCGCTTTATAAAATGAACCGCCTAAGAAAATGAACCGCTTAATAAAATGAACCGCCTAAGAAAATGAACCGCTCAATAAAATGAACCGCCTAAGAAAATGAACCGCCTAAGAAAATGAACCGCTTAAGAAAATGAACCGCTTAAGAAAATGAACCGCCTAAGAAATTGGACCGCTTAATAAAATAAACCGCTTAATAAAATGAACCGCCTAAGAAAATGAACCGCTTAATAAAATGAACCGCCTAAGAAAATGAACCGCTTAATAAAATGAACCGCCTAAGAAAATGAACCGCTTAATAAAATGAACCGCTTAATAAAATGAACCGCCTAAGAAAATGAAAAGCTCAATAAAATGAACCGCTTAATAAAATGAACCGCTTAATAAAATGAACCGCCTAAGAAAATGAACCGCTTAATAAAATGAACCGCTTAATAAAATGAACCGCCTAAGAAAATGAAAAGCTCAATAAAATGAACCGCTTAATAAAATGAACCGCTTAATAAAATGAACCACTTGATAAAATGAACCGTTTAATAAAATGAACCGTCTAAGAAAATGAACCGCCTAAGAAAATGAACCGCTTAATAAAATGAACCGCATAAAAAAATGAACCGCTTAATAAAATGAACCGCCTAAGAAAATGAACCGCTTAATAAAATGAACCGCTTAATAAAATGAACCGTCTAAGAAAATGAACCGCTTTATAAAATGAACCGCCTAAGAAAATGAACCGCTTACTAAAATGAACCGCCTAAGAAAATGAACCGCTTAATAAACTGAACCGCCTAAGAAAATGAACCGCCAAAGAAAATGAACCGCTTAATAAAATGAACCGCTTAATAAAATGAACCGCCTAAGAAAATGAAAAGCTCAATAAAATGAACCGCTTAATAAAATGAACCGTCTAAGAAAATGAACCGCCTAAGAAAATGAACCGCCTAAGAAATTGAACCGCTTAATAAAATGAACCGCTTAATAAAATGAACCGCCTAAGAAAATGAACCGCTTAATAAAATGAACCGCCTAAGAAAATGAACCGCTTAATAAAATGAACCGCTTAATAAAATGAACCGCCTAAGAAAATGAAAAGCTCAATAAAATGAACCGCTTAATAAAATGAACCGCTTAATAAAATGAACCACTTAATAAAATGAACCGCCTAAGAAAATGAACCGCCTAAGAAAATGAACCGCTTAATAAAATGAATCGCCTAAGAAAATGAACCGCTTAATAAAATGAACCGCCTAAGAAAATGAACCGCTTGAGAAAATGAACCGCTTAAGAAAATGAACCGCCTAAGAAAATGAACCGCCTAAGAAATTGAACCGCTTAATAAAATGAACCGCTTGATAAAATGAACCACTTAATAAAATGAACCGCCTAAGAAAATGAACCGCCTAAGAAAATGAACCGCTTAATAAAATGAATCGCCTAAGAAAATGAACCGCTTAATAAAATGAACCGCCTAAGAAAATGAACCGCTTAATAAAATGAACCGCCTAAGAAAATGAACCGCTTAACAAAATAAACCGCCTAAGAAAATGAACCGCTTAATAAAATGAACCGCCTAAGAAAATGAACCGCTTAAGAAAATGAACCGCCTAAGAAAATGAACCGCTTAATAAAATGAACCGCCTAAGAAAATGAACCGCTTAAGAAAATGAACCGCCTAAGAAAATGAACCGCCTAAGAAATTGAACCGCTTAATAAAATGAACCGCTTGATAAAATGTGTTGTGAAAACTACGCTTCCACAAGTCGGGGAAGAACTCTCCTAGCAAAGCAGTATACAACAGACTTAGCAGCACTTCTAATACTGCAGGAGAAAAGATGGCAACTACGCTATTCTCTGTTGGCAAATACAGAAGCCAGCAGAAGAAAACAGGTCCCCTCGCAGAACTGCAGTTTACCCTTCCCAGTTTTCCATTATCTTGTTTTATATTTCAATTACAGATTCTCCAGTCAAGCTCAACTTCTTGTTTTCGTATTTCGCGCCGACGCTCCTTTTCTCTACCCGCTCTCCGACGCCGCCACACTCTCTCGTCGGTCGAAAAGGAGCGCACTTGTTGCATAATTTTAGGCCTTTCTAATTCTAATTTCTGGTCGGCAGCAAGACTCAGAACTTCTTTTTACTCCCCCACGAATTGGTGCGAGATCTGTCTCGGAACAGACTTGTACTAGCAGATTTTATGTCTTCGCAGATTCTTGCAGATTCTTTTAAACGCAGATGGGACCGATCCACCGTGGAAAGGCCCCTAACGAGTCCGTCGTCATGGCAGAGGACTCGTACAACGCAGATCTGAACTTTGTATTCTTTTTCTTCTTATGATTTCTATAAAGCAGAAGTTCCCCTCTTTTCCTTTTCTATAAACCCCCTTTTCTAATGTAACAGGTGTCCCATAAATCAAGCAGATAGATCTGGAGTTTTAACGCGGCAGACACACCCTGTACGCTTTCTCCAAAACATAATAAAATATATTTAGATTCCATAACTGTCTTCTTAGTCTATTTCAGGTCCGTCTCTATAAACAATTCACGTCTAGTAGTTACCCAAGTTGTCTTTTCCATCCTACACATCTCTTAGTCTACTTCTCACATCTATCTGTGAACTGGAAGCTCTCATCGAACTTCCAGGTCATCACATTGGTGCATCTGACCTAATTACGCATTCCTAAATCTACCACTGAACCTATAGTTACTTCAAGAAGCAGAATTACGTGATCTACAACTAACAGAATCGAGCAGAAAGACAGTTAAACGTACCTAAACAGAATGAGGCAGTACCTATTGACAGAAGATTATATTGCATCACCACGTTACCAGGAAATGAGATAGGTATATCCTTCTTCGCAGAATAGAC
Source organism: Caenorhabditis nigoni (assembly GCA_027920645.1). NCBI lineage: Eukaryota > Metazoa > Nematoda > Chromadorea > Rhabditida > Rhabditidae > Caenorhabditis > Caenorhabditis nigoni. Next base: position 20,337,997 of record CP115869.1, read on the forward strand.
AGTAAAAGCAGAAAGAAAACGGATGACACCCCAAATGAAACTATGAACGCAGTCACAGATTCCGTCGCAGTTCTATCTCAAAATCTCTTTCCTTCCTCTTCTCTCTGATCAGTTGATTCAGACTCCATGCCAGAGAATAAGCAGTGAAATTCAACAGTTCTATTTGCAGTTGGGACCTATATGATATTCGTTCTGTCAATTGCCCAGTCAATGAGCGGTCAAAAAATGAATACAGATACAGTAACCGAGGTTGAGAAATCGACTGAAGAAGTTGTAGACGATGCTCAAAAAGTGGCCCATGACATTGTTGACAAAGTTCTAGAATCGTAAGCAAACCAAGCAGAAAACACAGTTGCATGTACAATTATTAATTTGCAGAATGGCACCTCCAGTTGTCGAAGAGGCTAAGAGCAACGATAAGAAAGCATTCGCCGAGCAGCTGCTTGAGGTCTTGAAAGAGCCAAGCATTGACATGAAAAGAGTCAAGGATCTTGAAGAATCAACCCAGAAACGCTCTCGAAGAAATTAACTTGCAAATGGTGAAACGACTGTTGTCTAAAGATGCAGAAATGGAGAAAATCAAAGAAGAAAAGGAAGCGATTGAGCAAAGCATGACCAAAATGCAAAAGGAGTTTGACGAATTCCGAAAGTCAGTAGGAACCTTTCAACCGTACGAAAAGATCTCCAACTTGGCAGAAGGCCACTTCACTCTATACAAGTACAATTTGCACGTGCAAGAAAAACTACAACATGCAGATCGAGAGCTCGAGATCATCTTGAACAAACTAACCGTTATGGATGACATGAATAAGCAAAACGACAAAGTCGAAACTGATAAGATTCAAGAAAAGCATCCAGAAACGCTGGAACCGTCAGGAGTGAATAAGGAAAATGAGAAACCAGGCAGCCTTGTTATTCCGGTTCCAGAATTGCAGAAAATTCAGAATGAAAAAGGTAATAAACTATCATCAAGCAAGCAATTTATGAAAGCACATTCAGAAGGTCAACAAATGGTCAGGCAGCCAGAAATTCATCCCATTGATCACCAGCAGTCGAGAATGGTTCATGCAGAGAAGGCTTCTCTCGCACGTCCAGCTTTGGATTTTTGCCCGCTCTGCCAGAGTAACACTCACTGGCTTATGGCTTGTAAACGATTCAAAAGCACTCAGGAAAGAATCGACGGATTCAGAAGATTCCAATTGTGCAGAACGTGTGGACAAAGAGCACACGGCAGATCTTCCAGGTCATCACAAAATGAACCACTTAATAAAATGAACCGCCTAAGAAAATGAACCGCCTAAGAAAATGAACCGCTTAATAAAATGAACCGCCTAAGAAAATGAACCGCTTAATAAAATGAACCGCCTAAGAAAATGAACCGCTTAATAAAATGAACCGCCTAAGAAAATGAACCGCTTAATAAAATGAACCGCCTAAGAAAATGAACCGCTTAAGAAAATGAACCGCCTAAGAAAATGAACCGCCTAAGAAATTGAACCGCTCAATAAAATGAACCGCTTAATAAAATGAACCGCCTAAGAAAATGAACCGCTTAATAAAATGAACCGCCTAAGAAAATGAACCGCTTAAGAAAATGAACCGCCTAAGAAAATGAAAAGCTCAATAAAATGAACCGCTTAATAAAATGAACCACTTAATATAATGAACCACTTAATAAAATGAACCGCCTAAGAAAATGAACCGCTTAATAAAATGAATCGCCTAAGAAAATGAACCGCTTAATAAAATGAACCACTTAATAAAATGAACCGGGTTAATAAAATGAACCGCATAAAAAAATGAACCGCTTAATAAAATGAACCGCCTAAGAAAATGAACCGCCTAAGAAAATGAACCGCCTAAGAAAATGAACCGCTTAATAAAATGAAACGCCTAAGAAAATGAATCCATACAATTTTTTTGTATCCATACAATTTTTTTGTATCCATACAATTTTTTTGTATCCATACAATTTTTTTGTATCCATACAATTTTTTTGTATCCATACAATTTTTTTTGTATCCATACAATTTTTTGTATCCATACAACTTTTTGTATCCATACAATTTTTTCGTATCCATACAATTTTTTTTGTATCGATACAATTTTTTTGTATCGATACAATTTTTTTGTATCCATACAATTTTTTTGTATCCATACAATTTTTTTTGCATCCATACAATTTTTTTTGTATCCATACAATTTTTTTGTATCCATACATTTTTTTTGTATCCATACAATTTTTTTGTATCCATACATTTTTTTATCTCATTCAATTTTTTTTATCTCATACAATTTTTTTGTATACATACAAATTTTCGTATGCATACAATTTTTTTGTATCCATACAATTTTTTTATCTCATACAATTTTTTTGTATCCATACAATTTTTTTGTATCCATACAATTTTTTTGTATCCATACAATTTTTTTGTATCAATACAATTTTTTTGTATACATACAATTTTTTTGTATCCATACAATTTTTTTGTATCCATACAATTTTTTTGTATACATACAATTTTTTTGTATCCATACAATTTTTTTGTATCCATACAATTTTTTTGTATCCATACAATTTTTTTGTATCCATACAATTTTTTTGTATCCATACAATTTTTTTGTATCCATACAACTTTTTTGTATCCATTCAATTTTTTTTATCTCATACAATTTTTTTGTATCCATACAATTTTTTTTATCTCATTCAATTTTTTTTATCTCATACAATTTTTTTTGTATCCATACAATTTTTTTTATCTCATTCAATTTTTTTTATCTCATTCAATTTTTTTTATCTCATACAATTTTTTTGTATCGATACATTTTTTTCGTATCCATACAATTTTTTTGTATCCATACAATTTTTTTGTATCCATACAATTTTTTTGTATCCATACAATTTTTTCGTATGCATACTATTTTTTTTGTATCCATACAATTTTTTTGTATCGATACAATTTTTTTGTATCGATACAATTTTTTCGTATCCATACAATTTTTTTGTATCCATACAATTTTTTTGTATCCATACAATTTTTTTGTATCCATACAATTTTTTCGTATGCATACTATTTTTTTTGTATCCATACAATTTTTTTGTATCCATACAATTTTTTGTATCGATACAATTTTTTCGTATCCATACAATTTT
>CP115869.1:21658176-21708784 GCA_027920645.1 Caenorhabditis nigoni
TTTTTGGGCCTAAAAGCTGAGAAATTCCTCCAGCAAGTCTTCTTTTCCAATTTCCCCGTTGGCACACTGCTGGCGTAATCTCAAAGTTTAATGTTGAGGAAAATTGGGCAATTTCTGGGCCTAACAGTTCAGTGGTTCTTCAGCAAATATTTCAAGTTTTCTGCCATTCCTGTGATTTTTTTGAAATTGTTGAAATATTTATTCAGTCATACATTAAACAAAAGTTTTTATTGAGATATAATTGTTGGGTGCAACCTGAGCAACAAGGAATGCAAAACATGTTGGGTGTGATGAAAATCAAATTCTTGAAAAAAAAGAAGAAAATTTTTGGGAAGTACAAATGAAAAGAGGCTTAAATAAATATCAGGAGGGAGAAGTTGACAGAAATGAATACAAAAACAGTTAAAGACGGACTCCGACCAAACCTTTTTGTTTGCATCAAAATACTTCCACTGTCAATTTTTTTTCCTAGAATCTCCATAAAAATTTTATCGGTGGGGCCCCTAACATTTTTAAATGAGTCAAAGTTAAACTTTGAGTCAATTCATCATGGTTCTTGTCAAAGCTACAAGAAAGTTGTCAACAGCTAAGTTGCTTATCATCATATCAGAAGCGTTTTATCAGTTGACAAATTTTTGTCATCTTGCATAGAGATAACTGAGCTCAAATTCAACAATCTGGTGGCAAAGCGGGACGAGAACTCGAATCCTTGTCACTTTTCGGCCCTTTTATATATTTTCGACGGCGTTATTGGAGGATTTTGGATTTTTTCGAGTTATCGTCGGAATAACATCAGTAAAAAACGTAACATTGGAAACAGTTTGGTGCGAATTTTAGTCGGAGTCTCTCTTTGAACAGATTTCCATTGAAATTTGGGTAGAATACTCTCCTAATCGTCAGCTTTGACCCAATTCATTTCATCTCTGTGAGAAAATAACCAAATGTAGTCAACTGTTGATACATTCTTAATATCATGATAAATGTTTTCTGAGTTGACCACTTATCGATATCTTTCACAGAAATTTAGATTAATTGGCTCAATGTTGACGGTTACAAGGCAATTGGGAAGTTGGGTAACCTTTCTCAGATATCATGTTGGAGAAGAAAATATTGATGCAAGTTTTCCCCGTTTTCGTTGTCCTCCGAGTCATCAGACTCGTCGTTTGACTCATCTGCACTGCTTGATCCAGTGAAACTGCTCTCCGAAGAAGACTCCGAATCGGATTCGTCATCATCAGACTCTGTGTCATCGTCATTCAGGATTTCCACATAGACATTGACCTTTTGCTCGTTTGGCTGGTTTGCTTTCTTGGCCTCTGAAATGTATCACTGGTTGAAGAAAAGCCAGGTTGATTGGAGTGAATAATTGAAAAAAGATTTTCTCACCTTTATCTTCGCACTCATCATCCGCCTCGTATCCGTTGTCGTCAGACCCATAGAAAACAGCCATAAAGTTATAGGAGGCCGACTCGCGCTTCTCTTTGAGCAATGCCGCTTTTTCCGAACTGTCTTCCTCGACCAACTCGCGATATCCTTGTTTGATGGCCTCGTAGTAAGATTCATTTATCGAACACATCATGATTAGCTGAAAAACACCGAGGAAATTCAAACAGGGAAAGAAAAAGCAAAAGAAATTCAAAAAACGTTCTCGCATATGTTTTGAGAAGAGGTCGCAGTCCCTACCCAAGGCCAAACAAAACATAGAGTTTCACAACATACATTGTTTTTCTCTCCAAGATTTGAATTTTTTGTAAACATATGCAAGACAAATTTGAATCCACAACGCGTAGCTATAAATATACGCAAGACTAATAACTACCTTTGAAAAGAAAAAAAAAGCAGATATGGGACAAATAAAAGTTTGAAAATTTTCATTCACAAGATACATGGAATTTAGAGTCTCAAGAGAAAAGAAAAACGTGAGCGGATGACAAATTTGATGACGAATCAGATGATTATGCGGAGAAAAAAGTTGAAAATAATGATAAATTGAAGAAATGTGTATACGAAATGCCAAGTATTGAAATCGTAGAACAAAAAAGTAGAACTGAGACCAGTTGAAACCTAATGATATAGCGCTTTCAGAACTTTGGAATGCTCCGATTTTCGAAACATTCCTCTCAAGTTGCAAACATCTGTGGGCACAAGTATGTGCCTGCTGCGCAACCCAGAATAAGTTAACCGAAATATAGTGCTATATCGTGTAAATCTACGTTCAGTTTTAGATGCTCTCACATACAATTTTTTTTTTGAATGAGAGATATTGTAGGAGCAAAAATTTGTCGAAATGGAGATGGAGAGTGTGAAGAGACACAAAAAAAGAACTATTCGATTGAAGAGGAGGACTAATGGGTTGAATAGAGCAAACTCGTAAACAACTTTCCAAGCAAGGTTTCATACAGTCCAGTTTAACGTCAAATTTGAGCGCATGTGTCTCATTTTCTGTGAAAGATATCAAAAAGTGGCTAACCAATAAAATGTTGCTGATATCACGTTAAACGTTTTTTCAGTTGACAATTTTTTTATATATTTCAAAAGAAGTGAGATATATAGGCTCAAAAGTGACGATCCGGGTGGTGAACACCATAAGAGTGTTTACGGCATGTTAGAATAATTTTCTGTTCATGTGGGATATTTCAGGATCACCGTATTTAATTCAATAGAATCCCATAAAACCATCAACTGTGAACTCAATTATCTCGAATCCTGTGAAAGATATAGAAAATATATGAACTGATTGAAAGTTTGTGGTATTAAGGCAAGCATTTTGATTGTTGACAAAATGTTGATATCTTTCACGAGAATTGAGATAATTGAGCTCAAAGTTGAACGGACATCAATTAGAGGAAATACGGTAATCAGAAACCAAAGGGAAGATTACAACTTTTGATAGAAAAATTACCAGTTGACAGAATTAAACTACTGTAATTCACAGAAAAATGACCTAACAGGTAAACTAAAATTTGACACATTCCCGAAAAAAAGAAAACACAATTCCCGAAATTTTTAATCAATAGTTTTCACGAACCGTAACTTTGAGCTCGTGTATCTTATTTTTTGTGAAAGATATCATAAAGTTGTCAGCTAATAAAATTTTTATCATAATATTAGCAACATTTCATAAGTTGACAACGTTTAGATATCTTCCCCATGAACCGAGATAAATTAGGTCAAAGTCAAAGGGGTCTGGAGTGTTTACGGTAATTTATGCAGAAGGCAAATTGGTTTAACAAATTGGTTTAACAGATGCTTTGCAAAGTTTCATTACATTTCACCAAATAAAAATAATATGAGTATAATTTTGATTCTCAATAATACGTACATTTTAGTTCAAAAATTCAAGATTACAACATTTAGAACATAAGACAATTCTTCTGCAGTCATTCCTCAATTTATAGTATTCTTACAAGAACAGAAACAAAAATTCTGTGTGCGTTTTGTCTGTTCAGGTTGAAGGGGACAACAGAAATGCAAATTTTTGCGTGAGAGCTCGTAAAAAAGTGGTTGTTCTTTTGTTAAGATGTACAAATTTGCAACACTGAAGTTCTCTTTTCTTTCACAGTTCATATGGGGAACTTTCACTATCGTCGCTGATTTTCGTTATCAAGGAGTACTGTACTTTGGAAGGTGAATCGAAAAGCAGGGTCCTGAAATCCGAAAACATTCTTGTGAAAGGGAAGTATCAAAATTTCTGATTTTTCTTCTGTATTTTCTCATCTCTAGAACCAGTGACGTGTTTTTTTTTCTGTATTTCTGCAATAATTGCATTCTCATAAATATTCAGAAAATCGATTCAGAACAGAAACAAAATCCGGATGAAGACATTTGATATTTTTTTGAGTCCTGCAAAAACGTTCTTCATTCTTGGGATGATTTAATTGTAGCAATCCTGCTGCCAATAAGAAACACAGTACCCTTCTTTACACACTGCACTTGCGCTGATAGAAATCCACCTTATACAAGTACTTTGAGCTCAATTATCTCGGTTCATATGAAAGAAATCAGGAAGTTGTTAACTGATAAAATATAGATACTTTTATGATAAACAAATTATCAGTTGAACATTTTCCGACAATCTGCTTTCCTTCAACGATCCCAAAAATCCTTTTTGACTTCACCGCAATATGAACCTCAACTCGGCCGATGCTGGTCTCCTTTGACAATGGATGGACAGACTTTTAAAACGAAGCTTTCCAAGATCCAGAAAATGAAGCCTCCCTTTTTCTTAATGTTTGCTCGAACACCCGGCCGTTCCCCGATAAAACTCTTCTCAAAACTCTATTTACCGTAAAACCTCAAATAGACCGACATGTCGCTCTATTTTTCAAACGACTTTTTTCTTGTCGCTCTATTAGAGGTGACGTTCAATTAGGGGCTGTCGTTCTATTTTTCAATGAAAAAAAAAGCCATACACAACAAAAATTTTATCAGAAAAAGAGCAACAACAGGATCAACAAGTAGTAAAAAACAACGAAAATTTAATCAAAAATGAGCGAAGAGTCACTATCTTCTTGATATTCTTGATATTCTTCAGATGTCTACCAGCACTTTCCAATCTCTTTCTTTTCGATGGACCTTGTTCCACCGATTTTTCTTTCAAAACTTCTTTTTGCTTTATCCAGTCATGAACGTATGATCTCGAAACTCCGAAGTTTTTGGCAGCTTTTGAAATGTCAAACTTTAAGGCAAAGCTCACAACGGAAGATTTGCATGAGAGGTCATAGTTTGAACGTCGTTTCGTTGCTTTCGGTACTTCCACTGATTTTTCTCCGTCTAATTCGTCTGATAAGCTCATTTTTAATCTGATATTTTTTTCCGCACCAAAAATCAATTAAAATTAAAAAGAAAACATTGAAAAATAGGGAAAAATAAAAAAGGAGAAAAAAGATTCGAGAGTCGGTCTATTAGGGGTAGACGGCTGTCGGTCTATTAGAGGCTGTCGTTCAAATAGAGGCTGTCGGTCTATTTTTAGACGGCAATTTCTCGTGTCGGTCTATTAGGGGTGACGTTCAATTAGAGGTGACGGTCTATTAGAGGTTTTACGGTATGTCATCTCAACTTTTGTCAAAACTTTGAGAAAGAGCAAGCAGTCACTACTAGCTCAGAAACCACCCATATCTTGCCGGAGGAACGGAAATGTTCAGAAAGATTCCTATCCAACCCCCCCCCCACCCATACCGCGCCCTCACCATTCTGAAAATAAGAAGTGGGATTTAACTGTTTTATTGTGTTAACATTGAATTGTATAAGATCGAGATATTGATGGAGATCAAGCAAATCAAGATCAGTGGCGGGGACAATTTCGTAAGTCTTTCACAAAAAATAGGGGAGGGGTGATTAAATGCAAGGCTGTTAACACAATGAATTCACGATGCTTCCAAGTTAGACGCTGTCACCGTCCTTCGGCTTCTCCTTCTTCTCATCTCCGGCCTCCTCCGCTTCTCCCTCGCGCGCCTTCTTGGCCTCCGGCTCTTGCTCTGTAATTAAGATGAATGAAAACGTGTCTGCGTGGTCCTGGATAATTGTTACTTACCGTCAGCGTCAGCCTTGCGCTTCGAAGACGAATCCTCGGCAGCTCCCGCGTGTTCAGTTGGAGCCTGAGCCTTGACTGGAGTTGGAGCCTCGGTGGCCGGAGCCTCGGCGGCTGGAACCGGAGCATCAGCTGGAACCTGAGCCTTGGCTGGAGTCTGAGCATTGGCTGGAGTCGGAGCATCGGCTGGAGCCGGAGCCTTGGCGGCCTCCTCCTCACTCTTCTCTCCTTGATCAGCAGCAGCTGGCGCCTCGGCCTGGACCAGTTCTGTAAAAACTAATATATAGAGCATGCTAAGTTAGACATTTTGTTACCGTTTCCTGGCGATGGTGGTGGCGGAGTAGCCTCCTTTGGAGCTTCCTTCGGAGCCACAGCAACAGCTTCCTCGGCGACTCGCACAGCCTTGGCAGCTTCAGGAGCTGCTTCCACAGAGAAGCTGACAGAACCGGCTGAAAATATAGGAATTGTTTACAGTAATCAGTTAAAAAAACTCACTTTCAGACATGTTGGCGAATCCGGTGGTAAGTTTTGTGCAGTTTTTGTAGTACCCTGAAAAAATGGAAAGTTTTCGAAATTTAGAGGAGCAAAGGGCAGAGCAGAAACAAAGGTATAACAAGCATAAAAAGCTGTGTGCAATTCTTGAGAGACAAGGAAAAAGTTCGAGTCATCGTTTTATTGAAAAAGTTCTAAAGAAAAGGAAAATCAAATTTCATATGACTCATCATCACTGCTAGAGCTTGTTTCATCCCATTCGGAATAGCTAACAGAAGAGCTTCTACTACGATTATCTTCTTCATCGTCAGGCTTATTAGAAGCTTCTACAGTTGGCCGAGCAACATTGTTAAGAGCAGCAATGATGGCAACTGAAACATAAAATGAAATAAGAAGAAAGCTGCCCAACACACGCTCTTGTTACCGTTAGCAACTGCCTCGACGACGGCCGGGTTGGGAGGGGGCGGGGCTTGTTCAGCTCCGCCTGCCACGGGCACGTTGGCTTCGCGTGAATTAGGGGCGGGGGGAGCGCCAGCAGGTCCCACATGCACTTCGTCTGCACTCTCTTCGTTGTATAACATCTCCTCGGAATACGTACTATCTGGTTCGTCGATGCGACCACGCCGTCCTCGTTGGCCCGTCATCCAAAATTCTTTCGGAAATGTAGCGGGGCTCTGTACAAAAGAAAAGATGTAATATGAGACGATAGATGTTATCGTACCGTCATCAGTGTACTCCACTCCAATTGGCGCAGCTGGTTCTTCGGGAGCTTCCATAGATCAGATTGTCTGGAAAAAAAACACGATAAGATCTAATCTTTGATTTTTACAACTAGTGAAGCAGACAAACGGAAATGGTGTGAATCGGGTATGGAGTTATTAAAAATGGCCTATATCATTGGAAGGCTAATAAAAAGTTATAAAGTTATTAAAAAAGTTATACACATATGCATCCAGAATTTGCTAAACTGTGGTCTAAGTCATTTATGTCCGCAGCTTTTAATTCCTCACGGTTTTCTCGATTTCGATAGAAATTTTGGATCGCGTGAATTCCAATCAGAAACTGTTCTGAATTCTTCTCAAACTTAGGAAAAAGTAGAGATTTCTGAGCCAGGGATGGTCGGAACGGAATTCGGAATTCCGAAAATTCCGATCGGAATTTTTCTTAAGATTTTTTTTAAGAATAAAAAATTTTTGGACTACGGTATGTCAAGAAAAATTTGCTCGGGAGCCTTGAGCGGAATTACTTTTGCTATTTTTTTTTGCTGTCAAAATCATAAAACCTGTAATAGAAGTGTCCCCACACGATCGACTTTAAGACAATTTATCTCGATTCCTGTAAAAGATATCAAACATCTGTCAACTAATAAAATGTTTGTATTTTCATGATAAACAATTTATCAGTTTACCACTTTTTGAAACCCTTCATAGGAATTAAAGTTGGAAGTTAGAAGGCCTTTCCATTACAGGTTTTTTGGGGATTTTGTGATGGAAAAGTGAAATTTCTACTTGAAAATTTGCATTTTAAAAATTCCGAAATATCCGAAATTCTGAAAATTTTAAAACCGGAATATTCCAAAATTTCAAAAATTTTTAAACCGGAAAATTCCAAAATTCCGAAATTCCGATATTTTGAAGTTCCGAAATTTTTTGAATCGGAGTTTTGCGAAATTCCAAAATTCCGAAAGAGACCATTCCGAACATCCCTGTCCTGAGCTTTGAACTTAATTTTTTCCGAGTTTAGTAAATTTTGATGGCAAATGCACAGACAACTTTTATTCAGTTTTCCAGTGATATAGGTCATGTGTCATAACTACATACCCGATTCACACCATTCTCTGAAAAAAAGTTCGAAGCTGAAATTTTTAATGTGATTTTTGATGCTTGTTTGTTGGTTTTAACGGATCTAGCAGATGTGGTTATAGATCGTATCAGATAATTTGAAGTATCTTTAAATGTTTTCATTTATTGTGACTAGAGCTGAATTTCAAAATGTGTACTTTGATGCTTGGCTGGTACCAGGCACATTCAATCACGCATATGACACGAGATTAGAAAGTGAAAGTTGTGCTAATATGACACCTATGTTTTGATTAGTTGTGACGAGAGAACAAAAGGTTTAAAGAGAAGTTTAGATTCTGCGGAAAGGAGCGGTAAGATCAAAGAAGTCCCAAGTAGAGGGGAGAAACAAAACATCTAGAATAGGGAAAATTTGAATTTCTGGACTTTGGACTTTGTGGATGAAATGAGAGAAAAATCTTAAACGAGGGAAGAAATTCAGAAAATGGGACGCCAGAATGAGATTCAAGCAATAAATCATGATAAAACATGTCTCCTTAAAAAGATGATCTTATCATATCTTTTTCCGTAAATTAGCTAAGCGGGACAATCGTTCGTCAAAGTTCATCTTACAATGACGATATAGTGATTGAATTCGGATAAATCCCTGCTTCGTTTTTTGGACATGAGTACGACATGCTGGGATGGTCGTCGTTTTCGTTCAATCTCCTCAAATGCCAATTAGAACCTGTTCCTTTTTCTTTCCGTCGTCGTCGTGTGTGTCTCGCAAAAAAACGCACGCACTTTAAAAGACCGAGCGCGGAGAACAGAGAGTTATCCGATTCGGAAGATTGAAACCTACTAAGCACTTTCCGTGTAAGTTTATGACCGGTAACTTTATGTGAGTGGACTTTCCACTAGTTTGTTTAGCTGGTTCGCAACAACAAACTGATTGTGAACCCTACCCAAATTAGTGGAAAAAACTAATCCGTGATAATTTCCATTTCATTCAAATGCACCTATGTTGTTTGTATGTCCCTTCCCTGCGTTCCATGCACGGCCCATTAGTAGTAATTAATCTACCGGTGAAGGAAGGAAGGAAGGAAAGAGGCGCGGAAATAATGAGAATCCTCCTAATTATTACATTTCCCCATTAAAAAGGACCCACCTAGAGCCGGCTTATACTGGGGTCCAGATGTACACCTTCTGTCTTTTGAACATTCGTTCTCATTACGTCTTCGCTGATCATATGCATCTTAATCCAGGGCGTTACTGCTGTCAATGTCTGAGATTTGAATTTGAATGGAGTATGGAAACATGGGGTGAACCAAAAGTCATGACCTTGGGAAAAGAATAAAAGATCTCTAATAGAATCTTACTCTATTCGTAAACTTTGAGCTCAATTACCTCGGCTCCTTTGATAGATATCTAAAATTTGTCTACTGATAAAATTTTCATCATTTTATGATAAATAACTAATCAATTGAAACCTTTTTGATATTTTTTGAAGAGGCCGAGATAATTGAGCTTAATGTCCATGTATCTTAATAGAAAGAATTGTTCGGTAATAGGCCACCCTATACGCGTTCTTCAAGCTCAATTATCTCGGTTCCTCTCAAAACTATCTGAAAGTTTATAACTGATAAATTATTCATCAAAAGACTATCATTATTCTATCAGTTGACGTATTTTGAATATCTTTCATAGGAAGCGAGATAATTGAGCTCGAAGTTTACGTATCACGTCGGCTTTAATAGAGCAGTGACCACCTCAGCACTCCCCTCAACCGTCAACTTCAAGTCAATTTATCACGGTCCCTGTGAAAGATATCAAGAAGCTGTCAACTGACATAATGTTAATCATGAAATTCACGGTTTTTCTAGGGTGGCAAAACTACCAGTCTTAGAATTAGAAATCATAAACCAATCTCTTAATCACTTCTGTTCTAATACAAACACTTCTAATACAACCACTTTGAGTTTAATTATCTCGGTTCTTTCGAATGGTATCAAAAAGTTTACAACTGAAAAATTATTTATCAAAAAATTTCTAATATTTTAACAGTTGCCCAATTTTTGATATCTTTTCTAGGGGCCGAGATAATTAAGCTCGAAGTACTTCTAAAAGGAGGACCTTTAATAGAGAATTTTCAGTAACTAGACGTTTCGATAATTTTTCTGTATTGGGTTCAAACTCACTTGAAATAATTAACATTTTTGAAGTGCAGTGAAGTAGACAATCCATCATCCTCTTCTCAATTTCCAGATAACGAGGTTTACACTGAAAAAAGTAAGCTCACTGATTCATTAATGTTTTGAAATGCGCATAAAGGCGAGAGTAATGTAAATGTGAAAAGTATATAGTCGAGAAGAAGAAGAAGGAATTTGTGCGCGGACGGCGGACTTCTATCAGTATATGAAACAGCAGCTAAAGCTAATCCACTCGCACTCTCACTTGTCTCTCTTTCAGTTTCATATATAGAAATGAAGTGAATAGGAAACGAGAGACATGTAGGGGATTGGACTAATCTCCCTCTCTCTCTCTCCCCACCTTTTCAAAGCTCTCGCGCGCACTAATACATATTTTCTAGAAGGAGAGTTCTGGAATAGAGAAAAGAGGAATTGGCATGAAATAAGAAATGTTTTGCACTTTCAAAAAGTGCAAAATAAATCTGTGTCCTTTTAATAAAGGTGATAAGATTAGTCAGAAACCAGAATATGATATTGGGCAGTATGAAAATGTTTGAAATCGGGAATAAAAATTGGAGAGAAGGTTGGAATGGGTTAGAAGTATAACACGTCACTGGAATCAGAGATTTCTCTACAGAAATTGTTGGTTTCTGTAATTCGCAATACTGTTCTGGAACAGAACATTGGAGCTGTGGTAGAAAAACAGTGATGACTGTGGCCGAAAGTCCTACAACAACAACTATTGTACTGCAACCTAAACATCCTACCCGTAACTTAAAAATTATTTTCAGGATTTATTCTTTCGGTTCTCAAGCGTTTTAGTCAATTTTTCGTTATCAAAATGTTAAACAAAGTTTGACTTTGTGAGGAAAAAGATTTGAGAACTTGTCGAAAAGCAGTAAATAACAAAAAAAAAATAAGAACATAACACTTTTTTTGAAAATTGATCAGCTTTTATGGTTGTCACTGTGGGACTCTCATCGATTTTTGTAATACGACAATAATAAATAATACGATGTATATACGGTTTTGATTTTCAATATGCAGCAAACCACAATCGTTTTCCCTGTTTTAAAAAAGAAAGTACAGACTCATCAAAAATGTTATGAATTTATTATAAACAAACGAATACATGACTGGGGGGTCATTAGACAATGCAAGTTATTTTTAATATTCTCTGTGGATGAGAGTGACGATAGCCATGAATCCAATCAAAATGTGCTTGAAATAGGGAACTTCGTTTACGAGAATTGTCACATATCCACAGTATGGAATGAGTCCTTTAACACGACCAACGACATCGGAACGTTTGAGCCATTGTTGATTTTCTGCATAAAGACTGCGATCATGAACATTGTTGTTGTCTCCTTTGGTCAGAAATTTAGTGTCGTTTACTGATTTTTCGTGGACCTAAAATTTTCATATTCTAGTTTCTTACGTTAAGTGGATTTATACCTTGATGACTCTGTGTACAATTGGAATTGGCCTGCCTTCAATATTGAAAACAGTTACATCACCAACACGAATCGGATCATCGAGATCGTTGGTGAGAATGAGTAAGTCTCCTCTTTGGAATGCAGGTTCCATTGATCCGGACAACACGACAACTACCGGAGAACCTGATCCAGTCAACACAACCAATGCTTTCCAAACCATCAACGCTGTTGAGATTACCATACCGAAATTGAGAAACTGGTAGAGAAGCTGAAACAAGCACTTTTTTTGGATAATTTTTCATGATATTAAACTATTTTACTTCTCGAATGTTCATGCGTCGCAACTCGTTGAAGATCGGAATATTGGGAAGAAGATTCATCTGAAAAAATTGAGCCTAAGGATCAAGCTATCCGAAAATCTGTATGTTTCAAATCATGCCGCTTCTACACAAAAAAGGTGTATTTATAGGGCCTTTCAGAGTGTCAGATTCCTTAATTTTACATAATTCCAACATCATTTTTTTCTTAACACCATAAAAAATGATAATCTATGCGTTATACGGTAGAATAAGAGAAAAAAAGAGAAAATTGTAACACTGACAGCAGTGAAGTCAGTCTATCAGAAAAAATTGATCAAATTTCCAAAAATTTCAAAGTAAAGCAAGTGAAGCAGAACAATATGAACCAGCATGTGATTATAAAATGGGATCGAAAATCTATCAATATTTTGTCTTCGTCTCCCTATTCAGTTGTACTTTAATGATTGAAAATTTCAATTGGAAAGGATTGTGCCAGAAAGGAAAGAGTACTAATCCCTAAATACATCTTCTTTTCTCAATATTTCAATCATAAAATACATTTATATTGAAGAAATGAAAATTTCGTTTGTGACGTCTTTTGGCAAGGAAAAAAAACATCCTGAAAAATACAAAATTTGACTGATTTTACTAGACATGTTACAAAAATCGACACAAAATAATAACTTTTCCAATGAACAATGAAAAATAAACGAATTTATTGGAAGGTATGAACTAAAAATAAAGAGAATAAACAAAAAAAAAGGTGAAGGTGGAACAAAACATTGCAGAAAATTGTGGTACGTGGAAGTAACCTCTGGAACAGCGAGGACTTTACTTCGGGTCCAACAAAGCATATTTTTGAATAAGGATCACTGGAGCTTTTGCCAAGAACATTGATGAAGAAACTTTACATTAATATGGCCAGCACCCTCTATGGTCCATATTTGTGTCATGATGTTCAAGCAGAACGGTGTTACCTATGCGAAAATTTTTCCTCGTTGAGAGCCCCTTGAGAGCAAACGCAACCGGACCGATACTAGAATGAGAGATGATTGATGGAGTACTGGTCCGGAAGAGAACCGGCACATTGCCAACCGAAGACACGAAGAGAAGAGAAAACGAAGGATCATCTGACTGATAAGCGGTACGAAGCTGACAACGTCTTTCAGATTTAGTGCTCCTCCAATACAGAAGTTGTTCGATTTCCATGTTTCTGATTGCACCTGGCATATTGGTATATTTGGGACGGCTCTAACTGAGTTTGCACTATTTTTGTTTAAAAAATCCCAATTTTCAGCCCAGAAAAGACAATTTTATGTTCAAAAAACACAACTTTGAGCTTCAAAAACAGCTCAGAAACCCCAATTTTCCGGTCTAAAAATCCTAATTTTCAGCTGAAAATGGTCGAAATGATCAAAAATCATCTGGAAAATAGTTTTTACAGTATTTTCAGCTCTAAAAATGCCCAAAAACAGCTTTAATTCCTTTAAAAATTCCTTTTTTGAAACGGAAATATGAAATATAAATTGTAAAGTTTGCTTGAAATGCTCTAAAAATGGCTAAAAATCGCATTTTTTGACCGATATTTTTTGTTTTGGTATCAAAATGTTGCCTGAAAAATTTCGTAATCTTCATATACATCATTTCTGTGTTTTGTAAGGTTTCTGAGGCTAGCGACGTCTTCAAAGATGTTTTCCACAAAATTCGAGAGCAAGCGCGCTCTACGGCCATGCGCAAGAGGGTGCGAGACGCAGGTGAGTGTGTGTCGATTTACGGAGAATGGAGTGTTTTCATCCTTTTTTTGCGCATTTTCTCTAGTGTTTTCGAAAGAAAACAGCGGAAAATTGTTTTTAAAATTGAATTTTCATTGAATTCGAACTTTATGAAAAATTCTGTCTTAAAATTATTCAAAATGACCAAAACTTCCGGGAAAATTCAGAAAAAAAAACATGGTTTCAGGTGGATTTTCGACGATTTTTGAGGATTTTAATTGAAAAATGAAATCAGAAGACCTTAAAAATTTCTGGAAATCTTGCTGAAAAACCAAAAACGGAAATTTCGAAGTTTCCAAAAAATCCAATGTTTCTATTTTTTCAGAATCGAAAATCCAAAAAAAAGCACGGAATTGACTTTGAAATTTGATCTGATTTACCCAATTATCGCTTCTTGTTGTTCTTTCAAACAATCAAACGAGACAAAAGATGAAATTGAAGAAATGGGCGAGGTAAGATCATATTAAAACGATTCACAAACTTATCAAGTTTTCCAGGTGTTCATCAAAACTCTCAACTATGCTCCGCTCTCAACTATGCTCGCATGTCTCGATCAAAAATCGTCAAGCAATCCGTGCCAAAGATGTTCTCGAAGAAACATCTTCACCAGTTCGAATTGACCCAAATCGCAAATCTCTGCCCAGAAAATCTCTACTACTAGTCTAATTGCTAGGTAAGGCCTGAAAAATGCAAAAAAAAACGACTAGAAAAATGTCAGTTCTAGCTAAAAATTGCTAAAAATCTTGAATTTATGTTCAAAAAATCTCAATTCTTAGCTCTAAAAATCACAATTTCGAGCTCAAAAGTGAGAATTTAAGTTCAGAAATATCGATTTTTAACCCACAATTAGCTGTTTCCAGATCTGAAAAATCCAAAATTTCAGCCCAAAAATCCAAGTTTCAGCTAAAAAATCAGTATTTTCAGTTTA
The DNA here is from genome assembly GCA_027920645.1 of Caenorhabditis nigoni. Taxonomy (NCBI): domain Eukaryota; kingdom Metazoa; phylum Nematoda; class Chromadorea; order Rhabditida; family Rhabditidae; genus Caenorhabditis; species Caenorhabditis nigoni. Next base: position 21,672,601 of record CP115869.1, read on the forward strand.
AAAAAGCTTTTGAAATGCTCCGCATAGTCTAAAAGCTATTATTTTCAGCTGAGAATGGTCAAAATGACCAAAAATCAGCTGAAAATAGGATTCTACAGCATTTCCAGTTCTAAAAATTCACAAAAATCGCTTAATTCCTAATTAAAATCCACAGTTTTTCAGACCCTGACTCTGGTTACACTGCCGCTTCTCCCAAAAGAGTGATGTCACCGAGAAGAGGTTTACCGATGAAGACGCCATTCTGGAGCTCTGATGTGTGGTGTTTTGAAGGTTTTTGGGACTGAGGGACCGGATTCGACAGATGGAAATGGATAGAGAGGTGGTTGGAGAGGAGAATTTCAATAAAAGGGTTGATGAGTTCGCGCAGGAGACGTTCCAGAAGTTTCGGTGGGTTTTTTGAGCCGTTTTAATTATTGAAAAGCCTCTAAACACGCAAATTCGTTCATTAACCATGAATATCCCGAAAAATCGCTTTTGACGCGTTCTGATATCTCAAAAGAATTTCGAAAATCGAAAAACACGTTTTCGGTCACCTGCGTAAACTAGGCCACGCGGCCGTGGAATACACGAAGACTATAGCTATTTTTTTGAGCTTTTCAGCATTTTCAGGTGGAATTTCGATGACTTTAGAGGATTTTTATCAAAAAATGTAAGCAAATTAGTTGAAAAATGGCTGAAAATCCTCCTGAAATACCAAAATTGCTGAATTTTCGTTCTTTTTGGAAATTTGGAAATTTTTGAAAAATTCAATCATTTTTTCAGAAACGCATCTCCCACACCGAGCATCAACTCAACAAGATTTTTTAATGGTTTTCACTCAGAGATGTCTTAGTCTTCCGATCTAATTTATCGCTTCTAATTGTTCTGTTTTTGATTGACTTTTTCTCTGAATTCTGTCTTGTTACCCTTTTTTCTTGATTTTTCAGTCAAAATCTAAAATTCGACATAATTTTTCACACAGGTTGGCTTGGAATTTCGCTCAGTGGCCGAACATATTTTCAAGAGTTCTTGCAAAGATTTGAAAGAAATTCCACAGCGAATTGCTGGGTAAGGCCTGAAAAAAGGCGAAAAATTACTAGAGAATCGTTATTTTTAGATGAAAATCGCTAAAAATCGTACATTCCTGTTCACAAAATCTTGACAACTAGTGGTTTCGAGCTCAAAAATGACGATTTTAAGGTCAAATTGTCGATTTTTTGCCCAAAATTATCTGTTTTAGCTATGAAATATTCAAATATTTCAACTCATCTATACTTTCAGTTCAAAAATCACAATTTTTCGCTCAAACCCGAAATTTCACCTTAATCAAAATTTTAGTTCAAAAATAACGGTTTTCAGTCTTGGAAATAGCTAATTGCGCTCGAAAGTTCAGAGTTTCAGCTCAAAAATTCCTAATTTTCATGTCTAAAAATCTCAATTTCAGCCACAAAAATAGTTTTTTCCTCTCAAAACTCCTAATGTTTAGATCAAAAGTCCGAATTTTAAGCTGAAAAATTCCAATTTCAGAGCAAAAAGTCCCAATTATTAGCCCTAAACATCACAATTTTGAGCTCAAAAATGAAGAAATAAGGTCAGGAATATTGATTTTTATCCCGAATTTAGCTGCTTTCAGCTGTGAAAAATTCAAATTTTCACCTTTCTTTTCCCCTCGTTCAATTGTGTTGTCAACCAAATGTTTCTGGTAACTCCTTCGAAAAACCGATGTTTCGTAAACTTGGAAAAAAATGCAGCATGTTGTAATGATTTTGACAGCAGAATTTGGATAAAGGTTCAGCAAGGAATTTCTATGTGAAAACTTCGCTAAAATCAAACCGGAAAATAACGTAATTCTAAGTCTAACGAAATATTTTTTATCAAAACATTGCAGAAAATTGTGATACGTTGAAGTAGCCGCTGGAACAGTGAAGACGTTACTTCGGATCTAACTAAGCATGTTTTTGAACAAGGACTACTGGAGCATTTGCCAAGAACATTGATGGAAAAACTTTACATTAATATGGCCAGCACCCTCCATGGTCCATATTTGTGTCATGATGTTCAAGCAGAACGGTGTTACTTATGCGAAAGCTTCTCTCGATAAGAGTACCTACGAATTCGTTGCAAATGCAACGGGACCGATACTAGAATATGAGATGATCGAGGGAGTACTGGTTCGAAAGAGAGACGGGACATTGCCAACCGAAGACGCGAAGAGACCGAAACCCGGAGGATTATCAGATTCTACTCTGCGACCGTACAACATGGACACGCCACCGCTCATACGGACCTTCTCCACGATGCAATTGCAGTCTGCAAAATGACCTTAGACGCACCAGTTACATGTTAGGAAATTTTACCACGGTAGCCTAGAAAAATCAACTTGAAAAAGTTAGGCCACCACTTCAAAGTGAATTCTTTTTGGAAAAATTTACTCGAAATTTTTCGACGAATTCCTCGAAAAACTTCTCGAGGAATTCCTCGAGGAATTTCTCGAGAAATTCCTCGAAAAATTTTTCGAAGTCGTGTCGAAAGGACACACTGCCCTAGAGAAGGTTTTTGGTTATAGTCGTGCAAGAAATGAGAACAGTACATAGGAATAGAAATTTTATCAGCATTAGGAAAATAAATTTTAAAAAAGAAAAAAGGAACCATGTCCAAAATTGCAGAGTTATTATCAATATTTTTACTCTTAATTTTCGGCCATTGCAAGTTTGGAAACGATCCCGCGGTAATCCATTTTTGGAGGAATACATTGATATCTTGATTGCACAGTCCTGTATCTGCCAGTTCGATCCGAGTACATGTACAATGCAATAGTTGACTGATATTGAACCAAGGCGATATTGAAATCCGAATGCAGCTTGAGAACTTGGTGAGCTGATAGTGAAAATCTGGCGGAAACATTGGGAGACACTCAAATTCCTTGGTTATATTCATCTGACTGATAAGTGGCATGAAGTTGACAACGTCTTTCAGATTTAGTGTTTCTCCAATACAGAAATTTTTTGATTTCCATGTTTCTTTCGATCAAAAAATTAGTGATTTCCAAAAATCATAAAAATTGCCAAACTGAATGCCCAGCGTTCGAACAATGCGAATCGTAAAGGTGTCGAGTAGATGGAAGAACATATCGACACCTCCTTTTTCTGGAATCTTCATGCTCATGTATTTTCTGGCATGTTAGCTAATCTTCCAGTTCATGTTGCCTCCCAACTTCACAGAATTGCGAATTTTCTTTGAGCATTTTGACAGGCAATATCTAAAAACAGAGGATTTCTATCAGTGAATGGAGTTCAAAACTTACAGATCAAACGGATTACACTGCTTGAACACATCTCGAAGAAGGTCGGTTGGGAATTTTAGGACGGATCGTGCTAACAACTTTTTCCCTCACAAGGTGCAATTCCATCTGAAAATCTATTGAAAATGATTATTGAAGCAATTAATCTTACGATTTTTTTCATTTTTAACATGTTTTTCGTTCAATTGAGAGTTTCAATTTAAGAACGTTTTTATGATTAGTACTTTTCAACCTATTCAAAAAATGGTTTCCAAAAAAATGCTGGGGATCTCTAAACTATGAGTTTGGCTAAACCATGGCAAAAAATTTACATAGCCTGAATCAATCTTGCTACTTTGAAGTCTAAAATAAATAAAAAAAACTCACCTTTGTCGAAAAACAGATGAAAATCTGAAGAATAGAATTCAAAGAAATATGTAGGATTTCTTGTGAATATAATAGTTTAAATATAAAAAATATCCAGGAAAATCAATAAAAAGGAATTCTCTGAAATCCATTCACTAGGATTTCTGGAGAACTCCTGAGAAATGTAGACGTCATTCAGTTAGTCGTCTAAGAAGAGGTTATGAATGGTTATATATTTTTTTGGTAATGAGTAAAAGACGTAGGGGCGGGGCGACGATATTGTCCCACCTGGCATCCGTCTGCGTTTCTGACGCACTCTGCACATTCCGATTCGCCGTCTATGTCAAAATGTTGTAGTGTGAGTATCGGCTCTTCACATATTATAATTAATATATCGTAAATCTGACAATGTCTAGTGATGGCATTGGTTGGGAAGGCTCATAAATTTCCGCAACTGAAGACAAGTGTGTGTGTCCATTTTACGACATAGGAAATTTAGGTTGTCTGTCGTTACCGATTTTTTTTCACGGGAAATCCTAATAAGACCATCAAAATCAAAGGAAATTACTGACTTATTAGAAATTCAGCCAAAGATGAAAGGCAAGGATAAAAATGAATGGGTGAAGAAATTGGTCCGTCCCAAGTTCTCATGACGTTCATTTTTTTTCTGCTTTATACATTCATGCCTTTTGCTTCAAAAGAAAAAAAAAATCATAGATGGGTATGAGCATGAAATAAAATTGACAAACCCAGATTCCGTTAAACCTGTAATAGAAAAACTTAAACACTGTCTTTAAACACAATTATCTCAATTCCAACGCAAGAGATCAAAAATGTGTTAATTGATAAAATTCTTGGGATATTACGAGGAGAAGTTACCAGTTGACACTTTTTTGATATCTAATACATGAACAGATATGAATTGGTTTGAAGTTATTAATTATTTCCCAAGTTTAAGGGTAGGGGTTTTCAAAAAGAAACGGTTTTCTTCGAATTTTGTTTTTAGTAGATTGTCAGAAGAAAAATTTCTAGGGGAAATGTTCGCGAATACGGTCTCAGTTTGTTTCACTGGCAGAAGAGAATGTTAAATTTCCATTATTTGGACATTTTTGAAAAAAAATCAGATCACCCAAAATATCTTTCTAAAATAAATTCAGATATCGAACCCTAGATTTCTGGTGAGTTATATTTTTTGAAAACGGATCAGCAATCATCGCTCCAATTAGGCTAAACTTCTAAAGACATGCATTCATGTTTCGGTAGTTCCATTAATATCCGGATTTTCGTCCCTGCTTTTTGCCTGTTTCCAGATTTGATCACTTATTCCTTCATCGAGACCAGCCAGATCGAGCTATTGGAAATTATCATTTCATAACCGCTCACTTACTTTAAGGGTGAATCATATCGGAAGTTCAAATTTGCAATTTTACTACACGAATTTCGCTTGATGTTACAATTCCAACTCTTGTTGTTTTTCACTATCAAACATCGCAGACCCCTAATTAATTCCCCGAGGACACGCCCGCAAAATTCTTTGAATACTAAAATTTCAGTTATTCATCGACATTTACAACTTGACCTTTTCATGAATGTGTTTTCGCACTGATGTGAATTGTTCTTTGGAAAACAGCTAGAAAGTCGGGCCACATAGTTACCGTAAACACACTGATTGAAAGACAGTTTTCCGGAATTCGGAATCTGGAATTATAAAAATCTCCCAGAAACTTCAAAATAGACTCCAGAACAAAAAACGCGCGGGATCTTAAAAACATAACGACTGAGCAAACCAAGAGTTTAGAAAAATTCTTTTAAAATTCTCGAAAAACAATATACCGTAAACACTCTAATAGAACGCCACCGGACCATCCACTTTGAGCCAATTTATCTCACTTTTTTGAAAGATATCACTCACAGAAAATGAGATACATGGGCTCAAATTTGACGATTCGGGTGGCGTTCTATTAGAGTGTTCACGGTATGTGGAAAATTTGGAATAGCCCTCAGACTCTAGAATTTGAAATCCGAAGCCCGAAAATTTCTTCTGTCCACCTACATTTCCAGCTCATTTACCGTAAACCCTAATGAAGAACGCCACCCCAATCGTCAAATTTGAGAAAATTCATCTTGTTTTCTGTAAGAGATATCAAAAAGTGATTAACTGATCAAATGTTACTGACATCATGATGAACATTTTGTTAGTTAACAACTTTTTGATATCTTTCAAGAGAAGTGATATAAATGGACTCAAAATGACCCGTCCGGGTGGCGGCCTGTTAGAGTGTTTACGGTATCTCCCTCTAATACATGAACCAAGAAGATTAAGAAAGATATTTTAAAATGAATTCTGATTTTGATTACGTTTCCAGATTTATGAAGAAGATATTTATCAAAAAATCGTCACAGACCTGATGTTCGGAGTGATCTATTTTTTCCTAATTTGGTCCAACCCAAAAGCCGTATGTTCGTCCCTGGTCGTTGTCTAATTTCAAATCTATTCCAGATACACTCCTTTCTCCTTCCAGACAAACCAGATCGAGCTTTTGAAAATTACCATTCCATCTCAGTCTGGAATCTTCTTGGCCGTGATTCATTTTCAAAGTTCACCTTTTCAATTTAACTTCCAATTAAAATTGGTCTGAATTCTTCTCGATCTCTTACTATTTTTCACTATGAAAAATATCGCAGACCCCTAATTATTACCCCTGGGATACATTCGCAGGATTGTGTGAACTTTAACTCATTCATCGGCATTGATCATTTTCATAAATAAGTTCTTACAGTGACGTAAATGGTTTTTCAAAAACCAACCAGGAGAAAAACAATATAGTTTTTTATGAATATCTTGAAAAGGAGAAGGCAAACTTCATAATTACCATATAATGTTGTCGAGAATCTGAACAAGCTACTGTAAAAGTTTCGTCTGTAACCCTAAGATTTTTCATGGTTTCAATAAAAACATGAGCCAAAAAGAAGTATCGTTCAGAAATCGGAAAATATCTGAAAAAACTTGGAGTTATCAGAAAATTCTGTAGATGCAAAGTGTTTAATCTAGGTCTGTTTCACAGCCTCTAAATCTTTCAAGTTATCGCAAGTCTGACAGCCGAGCTCTAATACGGTAGCTATGTAATCCGCCATTCCCTCTTTGAAATTTTTCTCTCTTGTCCTTTCCCTTTTGTCAAGCGAGTTTATGAATTTCGAAAAGAAAACACATTCATGAAGAGATCAAGTTGTAAATGTCGATGAATAACTGAAATTCACGGAATTTCGCGGGCGTGTCGCAAGGGAAATAATTATGGGTCTGCGATGTTTTGATAGTGAAAAACAACAAGCGATGGAGTTAAGAAATCGAACAAAATTCGTAGCGTAGTTGAATTGATCGCTTGAACTTCCGAAATGAATCACTGTCAGCAAAGATTTCCGGAAATGATTTTTTTGAGAAACGGAATCTTGAATCCCGACAAATACAAATTTCATGGAATCCGGAATCCGGAATAAAAAACCCAGAATCCGGAATACCAAAAACGGAAACCGGAATTTTAAGGTCTCCGATGGGTAGAAAAATTCTGAAAAAAAGGAATATCGTGCTGTGTTTTTGCATTGCTAGCCGCGAAAGTTCAAAAACAGCAGATAATCTTTGCAGATTGACAAATTTTCTAAAAATCCCACATAAAATGGGATGGAAACCGGACAAATGACAATTTCTCGGAATCCGGAATACGGAAACCGGGCAAAAATATTTTACACGGCACCCGGAATGAACAAAAACACGGAATCTGAAGTTCAGACATCTCTGACTTTCAATGAGTTCAATCAGTCCGATACGAACGCTTTATTAGTTGTCGAAATTTGATACATTTCACGAGAACCAATGGAGCTTGAAACTCAAGTGTGAAGATTGTGTTTTCTTAGAATGTCTACTGTAATTTGTTCAGATTCACGCAAAAATCAAACGGTAACTATAAAGTTTTCCATTTACTTTTCAAAATATTCATTTAAAAGGAGATTGTTTTTCTTCTGACTGAGATTCAAAAAACCATTTACGTCACAGTAAAAACATATTTATAAATATAATCAACTTCGATGAATACATTTGTAACATTGTAAAGTTCGCAAAATCTTACAAATGTATCCCGGAGGTAGAAATTAGAGGTCTGCGGTATTTGATAGTGGAAAACAAGAGGAGATGTGAATGTAAAATTGGTGAATGGACTTTGTATAGGGATACCGTAAACACTCTAATACATAGCCCCTCCTAATTGAACGCCACCCTCTAATAGAACGTTCTCTGAGCGGTGCTCCGAAAAATACAACGCCACCCTCCAATTGAACGTCACTCTCCATTTGAATGTCACCTCTAATAGAATGTCATCTCCAAAATTGATTAACAACTTGCCAGATTTTTCATTTGTTGCATTTCGAGAGGTTGAGACATTATGTTGGTAAACATTTTAAACTTTTTTTTTTCAGATTATTTTTAACTTTTCGCTTCTTTGTCTTCGCTTTTTTACAATTTGTTCGGTAGGGATCTTAAAAGAATCTTCGAAATGTTTTTATGCGAGAAAAAAATTGATGTCGAATAATAGAATGCCACCCTCTAATTGAATGCCACTCTCTAATAGAACGTTCTCACAGCTATGCATTGAAAAATAGAACGCCATGGCATTAAATTAGAGTTTTTACGGTAACTGAGAACAAATGCATAATAGAAAATTGAACACTAAAAAAGTTATCATTTCAAAACGCTATCATATTTGTCCCGATGGATGAATAAGTGGTTCTGGAAAATCTTTGTGGATTCAGACAGGTTTTGTGGGAGAAACTGTGGGATTCATACTTGCCAAATGTTTCTTTAAGCCCGGCCAGGACTTGCAGAAATATTACGCAATTAGAACAGTATCAAGTTTTTGGAAATATTCCAAAATTTCTAAAAAAAAACTTCGAAAACTTTCAAAAATTAAAGATTTTTTAAACTTCCGAATCAGATTCGAATCTTCTCTTATTCTGCAAAAATTAAAAATACCGTAAAACCTCAAATAGACCGACATGTCGCTCTATTTTTCAAACGACTTTTTTCTTGTCGCTCTATTAGAGGTGACGTTCAATTAGGGGCTGTCGTTCTATTTTTCAATGAAAAAAAACCAAATACAACAGAAATTTTATCAGAAAAAAGCAACAACAAGATCAACATGTAGTAAAAAAACAACAAAATTTTGATCAAGAATGAGCGAAGAGCCACTATCTTCTTGATATTCTTCCTCACGGAGGTTGACTTCTTCGATCAGATCTTCCACTTCCTCCAATGATCGTTCCATGCGTGCTCATTTTTAATCTGAATTTTATTTATTTTAATTTTCCGCACCAAAAATCAATTAAAATTAAAAAGAAAACATTAAAAAATAGGGAAAAATTAAAAAAATAAGGAGAAAAAAAGATTCGAGAGTTCACGCGCGGATGTCTTGTGTTGGCGTCTTTGGAAAGGGTGTCGCTCTATTAGGGGTAGGCGGCTGTCGGTCTATTAGAGGCTGTCGTTCAAATAGAGGCTGTCGGTCTATTTTTAGAATGCAATTTCTCGTGTCGGTCTATTAGGGGTGACGTTCAATTAGAGGTGACGGTCTAATAGAGGTTTTACGGTATGCTAATCGTAAAAATTGATCAGGTTTCCTAGCCAACAACTTTTTTGTCTGAAGTTCTGACTTTGTTTTTTATTCTCCGAAATTTAAAAATTCTGAACTATTTTTTCAGCTCTTTAAAGTCAAACTATCCCCACTGAAAATATCAAAATATACTATTTTTCTCGGTGTCGTCAACAACAATACAAGATCTTTCGCGCGGGTACTGTAGTTTGATTTTTGAACAGAATATTTGATCATGTCTGCTTTTTTAAAATTTCATCTCAAAAATCGTATATTTCCCATGTTTCTTAAAAATCCCATTTTGTGTGTTGTATGTCTTCTCTACGCTTTCTCTAAACTTCCTTGCTCTATGAATCCCCACAAAGCAGTTGAGGCTCCGCCCATTTTCAGAAGCTCCGCCTTTTCTGCTCTCTTTTCTTCTCCTTTCTTGATTAACGTCTATATAAAGACAATATTATCATTATTTTATTCATTCTTCTGATCATTTCTGCTTCCTCTGACCTCCTGACTCAGAATGGATTTCTTCGTTCTCATGTTTTTGTTTACGCTGAGTTATCAAATAGTGGGATTCGCTTTCTATTTTGTGATCGCTTATGTGGTTTGGAAATTCAGGAAGACTGCTTTCAAAAGCTCTTTCTTCCATCTGATTCTTCTGGGATTCATTCTGGTAATTTTAGTGACAGTTTCCCGGATTCGATTGTTATTTTTTCAGAACTTCACAACCTTTCTGAACTCTTTTTTATCACTCCGACTTCCAATGTTCACAAAAACGACTGGTTTCCTAGCCCCATTTTTCCTCCAATTCACCAAAGAACACTCTCAAAAATGGTTGTGCATCCCACATGCACTACATTTCGCTTTTGCTTACGGACAATACAACTTCAACTTCGGAGTTTGTTTGAACCGATGGACCATTATCAAATTCAACAATTTCGAAACCCGCTGGAAAGCCTATTTTTGGGTTTTCATTGTTGTCACAATTGGTATTCCCGCAGCTCTTGTGGTTCCTATTCTATTGAACACCTCATATTACTCACAGAATGAGTACTGGAACACCTTTTACATAGATTCCACCTTTGTGAGTTTGAACAAAAGAATCCAGTTATCCAGGTTATTTTTAAGAAGAGAATATCAGTAAACGTTTCAGGGTCGAAAAAATATTTATATGATCCTAACTCCCTACCTGGCCGTTGTCACAGGAGTCAATATCTACATGAACATCTCCTCGTATAGAAAAATGATCGAATTGGCTAAGTAAGTGGTGAATCTACCTTCCAAAACACAGGATTATGAACTAGAATTCTAGTGACATATAGTTCTGCACTTCCTCCTTTTTCTTCTTTTTCAGTTTCCAAAAGTCTATTTTTATATTTTTTGAAAGACGTGAACCCCACTAATTAGCACCCCCGGGACAAAAGTCCAAGTAAAATATAACTTCTTTACTTTTGATTAAACAGCGACATTTCTGGAATCATCAAAACGTTGACGCAAATCGTTTTGCAGATTCAAAGTGAATACGAAAAAAAAAACCCAGAATTCAAGACGGAAGTGAAAACTTTTGATCTGACTACCGTACTTATGATGCAGTAACTTTTCAGGTCAGGATTCTCAGTACCCGATAAAAGGTTTCTGGTCATTTCCTTCTATGTCTTCACCGTGGACATGTTTCTCACAACTTTGTCGGTTGCCAATTGCACCATCTTAAACTTCCAACCATTCACAGACAACTTGACCGTGCTCAGCTGGATAGCGTTTTGCACACCATTCGCCAGCGATGTTCTCACTTTCTGTTCTCCTCTTCTCACTTTCACAATGTGCCATTCGGTAAGCGTCACTGCTAGTAAAATGAAAAGAAGAAATATGGTTCCAGCTCCGGATGAAGTTTACCCAGTGCCTGCCGTCATGTCTCAGACAATTGGGGTATCGATTTTTCGTGAGAACAAGTGATTCCTACACCATGTCTTCAGTCAGTCACCAAGTGCAAAACTAAATTTCTCTCTTACTCTTTCTCTTTTTTTCCATGTTCTTTTGTCTGAAACTATTTGTGAATCTTTGTGTGATATTTCATGTCTGGATTAAAAACGTGACAGAAATTTCTTGATTTGTCCAGATCCTTCAAAATATGATTCACGAAAGAAAGGATACATTTTTGAATCCAAAATTCTATTTTTCTGACCATCTAACATGTTATATTTAGAATATAATTCGTTTGATTTTCGTAATGACCAGAGAGTCAAAGAATGTCTATAGAACTTTGAAAATCAATTCTGTTCAAAGAAGATTGTAAGTACGTAAGCTTATAAGCGATCCTGACTGACGAAGTACATAGTTAGAACCGTTCTAGCTTATAGAATTGTGGAAGTTTGAGAACAGCTTCTCGTTTCATAGAATTTCCGTATCCTAGCATGTTGGCTGAGAAGTATACTAATATACTGATAAAACGACAGCTCCCTCACTTCTACCCCGTTCATAAAAACCTAGTTTGAAAAAAGTACACCGAAAATGACGAGAACTTTTGAAACAACCTAATATTTGAGTTTTAAAATTGTAAAAAGGAAACTTAAAATGAACAGAAAGAATATGTATTGAATAATGTTTTCAAGATAGTATCGGTTCCAGAGAAAGAGAGAAAGAATTGGATGAAAACAGCCCGGTGGAGTTGGTCATCTCAAAATATATGATTTTTAGTTTGGCACACAGATCGTTGACATTCATGCTTATATAATGGCCAAAAATCCGAGGGAGGGGGGGGGGGGTACAAAAATTCGGGGTGCAGCTGAGTTAGGGGTACTAAATCAGTGATTCGAGGAATGCAAGATAATAGCTGCGAAAGATTTGAAAACTACATTTCATATCTGCAAAACAAAATATACTACTTGCTTCAAAATTTTGTACTTCTGAATCATAAAAACATTCAGGAAAAAACTGTGGTTTGAAAATTTAAGAACCTACCTAATATGTACATATGATTTGTTGGTTTCCAAGATTTTTTTCCACCATTCTTGACAGAACTACCGCGTTTTTGATAGTTGCCTTGATTGGTGTATTTTTAGTGTTTTCATGTGGGTCTTGGGAGCTTTGGCCAGGTTGATTTTCAGCAAGCCCGTTGCCAAGATCAGTAATTTGAGAGACCCTGAAAAAAAAGTAGTCTTATTGAACAACCTAATAAAATAAGTGATTTTACACTTGGCAAAAAAAAGAACAAAATACTCAATCAAAGGATAGTCTCAACAGATTGCAGTATAAGAGAACTGCTCTACTGAATACAACACCTTGACCAAGAGACCAAGTCGTATGCAAGTGATGTAGCGCCCCGACATTGAACCAGAGTGATCTGGCGTTGGCAAGCTTCGCAGAGTTAACTACGAAACCAAGGCCATACATAGGGCATAAGCTCTCGTGTTGCCACGAGATCAATGCCTCCCGACACCGGGAAGCAAGTTATTCTTGTCTTGACAAGACGAGATCAAAACTTAGAGGCGTTCAGTTATAATCTCTCAAATGGTAGCTTCAGACTATTGATCTGTCGATCAAGTCTATAAACAAAATGTTTGAACCCGCTGTTCCTCTCGTACTAAGCAGGATTACTTTCGCAATAACAAGTCAACAGTAGGGTAAAACTAACCTGTCTCACGACGGTCAAAACCCAGCTCACGTTCCCTATTAGTGGGTGAACAATCCACCGCTTGGCGAATTCTGCTTCGAAATGATAGGAAGAGCCAAGATCAAAAGATCAAAAAGCCACGTCGCTTTGGACGCTAGGCAGCTACAATTCAGTTATCCCTGTGGTAATTTTACTGACACCTCTTACCTGAAACAATCAAGATTTAAAGGATCGATAAGCCACGCTTTCGCGGCCTGTACTCGTACTGAAAGTCAAGATCAAGCAAGCTTTTGCACTTTTGCTCTACGAGGGGTTTCCGTCCTTTCTGATCTCGTCTTAGGACATCTATAATACGATTTGATGGAACTAGAGTCAAGCTCAACAGGGTCTTCCTTCCCCGCTATTCCAACAATTAATTGACGAGGCATTTGGCTACTTTAAGAGAATTATAGTTTCTCTGTTTCCCCGCAATACTCGATGCAGCCGATCCATCGCTATAGCTAGTACGCTTTATCGAGATCCCTAGAGAGCTCAACAACAATCACCGCAAGCCGAAGCTCTTGGCTACAGTGTACTGAATCAAATAAGAACAGATGCTTACGTGTTGTTGGCGTCGAGCACTGCTTTTGAGGGCAGCATCCGATCATCAAGACTATCAACAGCGACCTCGTAAGGCCCCATGTTGCGTATAGCCACCATTTCCGACAGGATCACATAAAGCGGGTGTCGAGACAACCGAAGCACCAAGGCGCAACGACAATTAAGCCCAGACGTTACTGATTTTTCGCCATTAGCTGTCACGCTCCAAACGAACAGCCATCAGTAACGCCTGTTGAGAGGCATCTCAACTGGAACGTTAGTATTTCGATACACGAGCCGAAGCCTAATTAAAGACTACGACGAGAAGCGTATCTAAAAAGGTGTGGAAAATCACGAGCAAAACTCGGCGATGATCCAGCTGCAGGTTCACCTACAGCTACCTTGTTACGACTTTTACCCGGTTCAAACCAACGCGATCAAAATGGTTTCCGCAACAACGAAGTCGTTAAACCTCGAGGCAACAGTCCTCATTCTTCTCGAATCAGTTCAGTCCCGGATAGCGACGGGCGGTGTGTACAAAGGGCAGGGACGTAATCAACGTGAGCTGATGACTCACACTTACTAGGCATTCCTCGTTCAAGGGTAATAATTACAATGCCCTATCCCGGACATGGCAGAATTTCAACGGTTTACCGATACCTTTCGGCATAGGAAAAACCCGCTGAGTCTACCAGTGTAGCACGCGTGCAGCCCCGGACATCTAAGGGCATCACAGACCTGTTATCGCTCAATCTCGTGCGGCTAAACACCGCTTATCCCTCTAAGAAGTCACACGAACCCGAAAGTATGCCTACAACAAGCATTGCTTAAAACAGACCTTTAAGCTTGTAGTAATTTACTTTTTTTTAACTGATTTTTTTCGTCTAGTAGATATATTATTTTAATCTACATATATCAAAACTTTTTAGGCAATACTTTAACACTTATACATACTTAGGGTTCGCCAACTATTTAGCAGGCTAGAGTCTCGCTCGTTATCGGAATAAACCAGACAAATCACTCCACCAACTAAGAACGGCCATGCACCACCAACCACCATATCGAGAAAGAGCTTTCAATCTGTCAGTCCTAAAGGTGTCCGGACCGGGTGAGTTTTCCCGTGTTGAGTCAAATTAAGCCGCAAGCTCCACGCCTTGTGGTGCCCTTCCGTCAATTTCTTTAAGTTTCAGCTTTGCAACCATACTACCCCCGGAACCGAAAGACTTTCGTTTCCGGATAGCTCCTCGGCAGGCCAAAAACCCTCCGAATCGCGAGATGGCATCGTTTACGGTCAGAACTAGGGCGGTATCTAATCGCCTTCGAACCTCTGACTTTCGTTCTTGATTAATGAAGACATTCTTGGCAAATGCTTTCGCTGTTGGGCGTCTCACTACGGTCCACGAATTTCACCTCTCGCGTAATGATACGAATGCCCCCGGTTTGTCCCTCTTAACCATTAAATCAGTTCTAGAACCAACAAAAAGAACCGAAGTCCTGTTTCATTATTCCATGATGAGCTATTCAAGCAAACACTTGTTTTGAGCACTCTGATTTATTCAAGGTAAACCTGCTGGCAGTTGAAGGGCGAACCCAACCTCAAACCAGCAAATTAGAAGTCACGACTACAGTTGACGCAAATTGCGAACTACAGAACGTAACCTAGATCCAACTACGAGCTTTTTAACCGCAGCAATAACGAGATACACTAGGAGAGCTGGAATTACCGCGGCTGCTGGCACCAGACTTGCCCTCTCCTTGCTACTCGAAGAATCATTTGTATTCAACTCATTGAAATAACTCATCCAAAAGGATGAGTCTTTATATTTTTAGTCACTATCTCATACTCAACAGTGGATAAGTTTCGCGCCTGCTGCCTTCCTTGGACGTGGTAGCCGTTTCTAAGGCTCCCTCTCCGGAGTCGAACCCTTATTCTCCGTTACCCGTAACAACCATGGTAGTCCAATAAACTACCATCTAGTTGAAAGGGCAGACACCCTTTTCGGATAGAGTCAGTCGAAACTGACAGTAAACTGCTTTATTCAGAGTCAACAAACAACGTCCGAGAACGTTTGGTCTGTTCTAATAATTGCACCCCGCCTTACGTTGGGGATGTATGACATGTATTAGCTCCAGTATTTCCGCAGTTATCCATATAACATTCCGAACAAGGTGATATCTGCTCTAATGAGCCGTACGCAATTTCATTGATGAATCAAAGCATGCATGGCTTAATCTTTTACTTGAGCATATCGCGCTGACAGAATCAATCAGGTATTACGCAGACGTTGAAGTCTAGCGAGAAGTATACGATCATACGTGCGAACACATACGAAACGGTTTTATTCTCGTAAACCAATCCCACGACAACATGAACAATATCTGAGCAACATTAGAATCTCAACAGTAGAGATGCAACAAACGAATCTTTCCATCGGTGCTTAAAACGCAGCGAGTTTCAAGAAACGCCGTGATGAAGTCGAAACTTGCTACTTAAAACGAGCACGCCAACATCACCAGTAATCAGGTGTAACATAGCCTTCCACGCTGTTCCACAATTCCGAAGCAGTAGACACCTTCTCTAGATGTTTCCTCTTCCTTCATTGCAAACAGCGCAGACACCGAGACAAACGTCTCGAACCGACTATCACCCCCCTGACAATAGTAGGTCACTCTATTTGCGGGAGACACAGAACAGAGGGGGGCAGTGAAGGCACACACTAGGGCAGTCGGCAGTCGGCCGGCCGCACTTGTGTGTCCGTTACTGCTGTCGCGCTGGCCGTCTATGCGATGGAGGAGACGGCTGCCGCGACAGTGGTGTGTGTCCGTTACTGCTGTCGCGCTGGCCGTCTATGCGACGGAGGAGACGGCTGCCGCGACAGCGGTGTGTTTCCGTTACTGCTGTCGCGCTGGCCGTCTATGCGATGGAGGAGACGGCTGCCGCGACAGTGGTGTGTTTCCGTTACTGCTGTCGCGCTGGCCGTCTATGCGATGGAGGAGACGGCTGCCGCGACAGTGGTGTGTTTCCGTTACTGCTGTCGCGCTGGCCGTCTATGCGATGGAGGAGACGGCTGCAGCTAAATCTCATAGTCGGCTTGCGCAACAGCTAAATCTCATAGTCGGCTAGCGCAGACAGCTAAATCTCATAGTCGGCTAGCGCAGACAGCTAAATCTCATAGTCGGCTAGCGCAACAGCTAAATCTCGAAGTCGGCTAGCGCAGACAGCTGAATCTCATAGTCGGCTAGCGCAACAGCTAAATCTCATAGTCGGCTAGCGCAGACAGCTAAATCTCATAGTCGGCTAGCGCAGGCAGCTAAATCTCATAGTCGGCTAGCGCAACAGCTAAATCTCGAAGTCGGCTAGCGCAGACAGCTGAATCTCATAGTCGGCTAGCGCAACAGCTAAATCTCATAGTCGGCTAGCGCAACAGCTAAATCTCATAGTCGGCTAGCGCAACAGCTAAATCTCATAGTCGACTAGGGCAACACTGCTGTTGCCCTAGTCGTTGCCCTAGTCGACTATGAGATTCGACTATGAGATACTGTTGCCCTAGTCGACTATGAGATTTAGCTGTTGCGTTAGTCGACTATGAGATTTAGCTGCAGCCGTCTCCTCCATCGCATAGACGGCCAGCGCGACAGCAGTAACGGACACACACCACTGTCGCGGCAGCCGTCTCCTCCATCGCATAGAAGGCCAGCGCGACAGCAGTAGCGGAAACACACCACTGTCGCGGCAGCCGTCTCCTCCATCGCATAGACGGCCAGCGCGACAGCAGTAACGGACACACACCACTGTCGCGGCAGCCGTCTCCTCCATCGCATAGACGGCCAGCGCGTTCTGAGATTCTGAGATTCTGAGATTCTGAGATTCTGAGATTCTGAGATTCTGAGATTCTGAGATTCTGAGATTCTGAGATTCTGAGATTCTGAGATTCTGAGATTCTGAGATTCTGAGATTCTGAGATTCTGAGATTCTGAGATTCTGAGATTCTGAGATTATAAGCGGCTATCGCGACAATCAGACCAAATGAGCGGCTATCGCGACTATCAGACCATATAAGCGGCTATCGCGACTCACAGACCATATAAGCGGCTATCGCGACTATCAGACCATATAAGCGGCTATCGCGACTATCAGACCATATAAGCGGCTATCGCGACTATCAGACCATATGAGCGGCTATCGCGACAACCAGACCTTACAAGCGGCTATCGCTACTATCAGACAATATAAGCGGCTATCGCGACAATCAGACCATATAAGCGGCTATCGCGACTCACAGACCATATAAGCGGCTATCGCGACTATCAGACCATATAAGCGGCTATCGCGACTATCAGACCATATAAGCGGCTATCGCGACTATCAGACCATATAAGCGGCTATCGCGACTCACAGACCATAAAGGCGGCTATCGCGACTCACAGACCATATAAGCGGCTATCGCGACTATCAGACCATATAAGCGACTATCGCGACTCACAGACCATTTAAGCGGCTATCGCGACTATCAGACAATATAAGCGGCTATCGCGACAATCAGACCATATAAGCGGCTATCGCGACTCACAGACCATATAAGCGGCTATCGCGACTATCAGACCATATAAGCGGCTATCGCGACTATCAGACCATATAAGCGGCTATCGCGACTATCAGACCATATAAGCGGCTATCGCGACTCACAGACCATATAAACGGCTATCGCGACTATCAGACAATATAAGCGGCTATCGCGACTATCAGACCATATAAGCGGGTATCGCGACTATCAGACCTTATCTAGAATTCTGAGATTCTGAGATTCTGAGATTCTGAGATTCTGAGATTCTGAGATTCTGAGATTCTGAGATTCTGAGATTCTGAGATTCTGAGATTCTGAGATTCTGAGATTCTGAGATTCTGAGATTCTGAGATTCTGAGATTCTGAGATTCTGAGATTCTGAGATTATAAGCGGCTATCGCGACAATCAGACCATATAAGCGGCTATCGCGACTATCAGACCATATAAGCGGCTATCGCGACTCACAGACCATATAAGCGGCTATCGCGACTATCAGACCATATAAGCGGCTATCGCGACTATCAGACCATATAAGCGGCTATCGCGACAATCAGACCATATGAGCGGCTATCGCGACAACCAGACCTTACAAGCGGCTATCGCTACTATCAGACAATATAAGCGGCTATCGCGACAATCAGACCATATAAGCGGCTATCGCGACTCACAGACCATATAAGCGGCTATCGCGACTATCAGACCATATAAGCGGCCATCGCGACTATCAGACCATATAAGCGGCTATCGCGACTATCAGACCATATAAGCGGCTATCGCGACTCACAGACCATAAAGGCGGCTATCGCGACTCACAGACCATATAAGCGGCTATCGCGACTATCAGACCATATAAGCGGCTATCGCGACTCACAGACCATATAAGCGGCTATCGCGACTATCAGACAATATAAGCGGCTATCGCGACTATCAGACCATATAAGCGGGTATCGCGACTATCAGACCAAATAAGCGGCTATCGCGACTATCAGACCAAATAAGCGGCTATCGCGACTATCAGACCATATAAGCGGCTATCGCGACTCACAGACCATATAAGCGGCTATCGCGACTATCAGACAATATAAGCGGCTATCGCGACTATCAGACCATATAAGCGGCTATCGCGACTATCAGACCATATAAGCGGCTATCGCGACTCACAGACCATATAAGCGGCTATCGCGACTCACAGACCATATAAGCGGCTATCGCGACAATCAGACCATATAAGCGGCTATCGCGACTATCAGACCAAATAAGCGGCTATCGCGACTATCAGACCATATAAGCGGCTATCGCGACTCACAGACCATATAAGCGGCTATCGCGACTCACAGACCATATAAGCGGCTATCGCGACTATCAGACAATATAAGCGGCTATCGCGACTATCAGACCATATAAGCGGGTATCGCGACTATCAGACCATATAAGCGGCTATCGCGACTATCAGACCATATAAGCGGCTATCGCGACTATCAGACCATATAAGCGGCTATCGCGACTACCAGACCATATAAGCGGCTATCGCGACTATCAGACAATATAAGCGGCTATCGCGACTATCAGACCATATAAGCGGGTATCGCGACTATCAGACAATATAAGCGGCTATCGCGACTATCAGACCATATAAGCGGGTATCGCGACTATCAGACCTTATCTAAGATTCTGAGATTCTGAGATTCTGAGATTCTGAGATTCTGAGATTCTGAGATTCTGAGATTCTGAGATTCTGAGATTCTGAGATTCTGAGATTCTGAGATTCTGAGATTCTGAGATTCTGAGATTCTGAGATTCTGAGATTCTGAGATTCTGAGATTCTGAGATTCTGAGATTCTGAGATTCTGAGATTCTGAGATTCTGAGATTCTGAGATTCTGAGATTCTGAGATTCTGAGATTCTGAGATTCTGAGATTCTGAGATTCTGAGATTCTGAGATTTTGCGATTCTGAGATTCTGAGATTCTGAGATTCTGAGATTCTGAGATTCTGAGATTCTGAGATTCTGAGATTCTGAGATTCTGAGATTCTGAGATTCTGAGATTCTGAGATTCTGAGATTCTGAGATTCTGAGATTCTGAGATTCTGAGATTCTGAGATTCTGAGATTCTGAGATTCTGAGATTCTGAGATTCTGAGATTCTGAGATTCTGAGATTCTGAGATTCTGAGATTCTGAGATTCTGAGATTCTGCGATTCTGAGATTCTGAGATTCTGAGATTCTGAGATTCTGAGATTCTGAGATTCTGAGATTCTGAGATTCTGAGATTCTGAGATTCTGAGATTCTGAGATTCTGAGATTCTGAGATTCTGAGATTCTGAGATTCTGAGATTCTGAGATTCTGAGATTCTGAGATTCTGAGATTCTGAGATTCTGCGATTCTGAGATTCTGAGATTCTGAGATTCTGAGATTCTGAGATTCTGAGATTCTGAGATTTTGCGATTCTGAGATTCTGAGATTCTGAGATTCTGAGATTCTGAGATTCTGAGATTCTGAGATTCTGAGATTCTGAGATTCTGAGATTCTGAGATTCTGAGATTCTGAGATTCTGAGATTCTGAGATTCTGAGATTCTGAGATTCTGAGATTCTGAGATTCTGAGATTCTGAGATTCTGAGATTCTGAGATTCTGAGATTCTGAGATTCTGAGATTCTGAGATTCTGAGATTCTGAGATTCTGAGATTCTGAGATTCTGAGATTCTGAGATTCTGAGATTCTGAGATTCTGAGATTCTGAGATTCTGAGATTCTGAGATTCTGAGATTAAAAGCGGCTATCGCGACAATCAGACCATATAAGCGGCTATCGCGACTCACAGACCATATAAGCGGCTATCGCGACTATCAGACCATATAAGCGGCTATCGCGACTATCAGACCATATAAGCGGCTATCGCGACTATCAGACCATATAAGCGGCTATCGCGACTCACAGACCATAAAAGCGGCTATCGCGACTATCAGACAATATAAGCGGCTATCGCGACTATCAGACCATATAAGCGGGTATCGCGACTATCAGACCTTATCTAAGATTCTGAGATTCTGAGATTCTGAGATTCTGAGATTCTGAGATTCTGAGATTCTGAGATTCTGAGATTCTGAGATTCTGAGATTCTGAGATTCTGAGATTCTGAGATTCTGGAGATTCTGAGATTCTGAGATTCTGAGATTCTGAGATTCTGAGATTCTGAGATTCTGAGATTCTGAGATTCTGAGATTCTGAGATTCTGAGATTCTGAGATTCTGAGATTCTGAGATTCTGAGATTCTGAGATTCTGAGATTCTGAGATTCTGAGATTCTGAGATTCTGAGATTCTGAGATTCTGAGATTCTGATATTCTGAGATTCTGAGATTCTGAGATTCTGAGATTCTGAGATTCTGAGATTCTGAGATTCTGAGATTCTGAGATTCTGAGATTCTGAGATTTTGCGATTCTGAGGTTCTGAGATTCTGAGATTCTGAGATTCTGAGATTCTGAGATTCTGAGATTCTGAGATTCTGAGATTCTGAGATTCTGAGATTCTGAGATTTTGCGATTCTGAGATTCTGAGATTCTGAGATTCTGAGATTCTGAGATTCTGAGATTTTGCGATTCTGAGATTCTGAGATTCTGAGATTCTGAGATTCTGAGATTCTGAGATTCTGAGATTCTGAGATTCTGAGATTCTGAGATTCTGAGATTCTGAGATTCTGACATTCTGAGATTCTGAGATTCTGAGATTCTGAGATTCTGAGATTCTGAGATTCTGAGATTCTGAGATTCTGAGATTCTGAGATTCTGAGATTCTGAGATTCTGAGATTAAAAGCGGCTATCGCGACAATCAGACCATATAAGCGGCTATCGCGACTCACAGACCATATAAGCGGCTATCGCGACTATCAGACCATATAAGCGGCTATCGCGACTAACAGACCATATAAGCGGCTATCGCGACTATCAGACCATATAAGCGGCTATCGCGACTCACAGACCATAAAAGCGGCTATCGCGACTATCAGACAATATAAGCGGCTATCGCGACTATCAGACCATATAAGCGGGTATCGCGACTATCAGACCTTATCTAAGATTCTGAGATTCTGAGATTCTGAGATTCTGAGATTCTGAGATTCTGAGATTCTGAGATTCTGAGATTCTGAGATTCTGAGATTCTGAGATTCTGAGATTCTGAGATTATAAGCGGCTATCGCGACAATCAGACCATATAAGCGGCTATCGCGACTATCAGACCATATAAGCGGCTATCGCGACTCACAGACCATATAAGCGGCTATCGCGACTATCAGACCATATAAGCGGCTATCGCGACTATCAGACCATATGAGCGGCTATCGCGACTATCAGACCATATGAGCGGCTATCGCGACAACCAGACCTTACAAGCGGCTATCGCTACTATCAGACCATATAAGCGGCTATCGCGACTATCAGACCATATAAGCGGCTATCGCGACTATCAGACCATATAAGCGGCTATCGCGACTATCAGACCATATAAGCGGCTATCGCGACTCACAGACCATATAAGCGGCTATCGCGACTCACAGACCATATAAGCGGCTATCGCGACTATCAGACCATATAAGCGGCTATCGCGACTCACAGACCATATAAGCGGCTATCGCGACTATCAGACAATATAAGCGGCTATCGCGACTATCAGACCATATAAGCAGCTATCGCGACTATCAGACCATATAAGCGGCTATCGCGACTATCAGACAATATAAGCGGCTATCGCGACTATCAGACCATATAAGCGGCTATCGCGACTATCAGACCATATAAGCGGCTATCGCGACTATCAGACCATATAAGCGGCTATCGCGACTATCAGACCATATAAGCGGCTATCGCGACTCACAGACCATATAAGCGGCTATCGCGACTCACAGACCATATAAGCGGCTATCGCGACTATCAGACCATATAAGCGGCTATCGCGACTCACAGACCATATAAGCGGCTATCGCGACTATCAGACAATATAAGCGGCTATCGCGACTCACAGACCATATAAGCGGCTATCGCGACTATCAGACAATATAAGCGGCTATCGCGACTATCAGACCAAATAAGCGGCTATCGCGACTATCAGACAATATAAGCGGCTATCGCGACTATCAGACCATATAAGCGGCTATCGCGACTATCAGACCAAATAAGCGGCTATCGCGACTATCAGACCAAATAAGCGGCTATCGCGAATACCAGACCATATAAGCGGCTATCGCGACTATCAGACCATATAAGCGGCTATCGCGACTCACAGACCATATAAGCGGCTATCGCGACTATCAGACAATATAAGCGGCTATCGCGACTATCAGACCATATAAGCGGCTATCGCGACTATCAGACCATATAAGCGGCTATCGCGACTATCAGACCATATAAGCGGCTATCGCGACTACCAGACCATATAAGCGGCTATCGCGACTATCAGACCATATAAGCGGCTATCGCGACTCACAGACCATATAAGCGGCTATCGCGACTATCAGACCATATAAGCGGCTATCGCGACTCACAGACCATATAAGCGGGTATCGCGACTATCAGACCTTATCTAAGATTCTGAGATTCTGAGATTCTGAGATTCTGAGATTCTGAGATTCTGAGATTCTGAGATTCTGAGATTCTGAGATTCTGAGATTCTGAGATTCTGAGATTCTGAGATTCTGAGATTCTGAGATTCTGAGATTCTGAGATTCTGAGATTCTGAGATTCTGAGATTCTGAGATTCTGAGATTCTGAGATTCTGAGATTCTGAGATTCTGAGATTCTGAGATTCTGAGATTCTGAGATTCTGAGATTCTGAGATTCTGAGATTCTGAGATTCTGAGATTCTGAGATTCTGAGATTCTGAGATTCTGAGATTCTGAGATTTTGCGATTCTGAGATTCTGAGATTCTGAGATTCTGAGATTCTGAGATTCTGAGATTCTGAGATTCTGAGATTCTGAGATTCTGAGATTCTGAGATTCTGAGATTCTGAGATTCTGAGATTCTGAGATTCTGAGATTCTGAGATTCTGAGATTCTGAGATTCTGAGATTCTGAGATTCTGAGATTCTGAGATTCTGAGATTCTGAGATTCTGAGATTCTGAGATTCTGAGATTCTGAGATTCTGAGATTCTGAGATTCTGAGATTCTGAGATTCTGAGATTCTGAGATTCTGAGATTCTGAGATTCTGAGATTCTGAGATTCTGAGATTCTGAGATTCTGAGATTCTGAGATTCTGAGATTCTGAGATTTTGCGATTCTGAGATTCTGAGATTCTGAGATTCTGAGATTCTGAGATTCTGAGATTCTGAGATTCTGAGATTCTGAGATTCTGAGATTCTGAGATTCTGAGATTCTGAGATTCTGAGATTCTGAGATTCTGAGATTCTGAGATTCTGAGATTCTGAGATTCTGAGATTCTGAGATTCTGAGATTCTGAGATTCTGAGATTCTGAGATTCTGAGATTCTGAGATTCTGAGATTCTGAGATTCTGAGATTCTGAGATTCTGAGATTCTGAGATTCTGAGATTCTGAGATTCTGAGATTCTGAGATTCTGAGATTCTGAGATTCTGAGATTCTGAGATTCTGAGATTCTGAGATTCTGAGATTCTGAGATTCTGAGATTCTGAGATTCTGAGATTCTGAGATTCTGAGATTCTGAGATTCTGAGATTCTGAGATTCTGAGATTCTGAGATTCTGAGATTCTGAGATTCTGAGATTCTGAGATTCTGAGATTCTGAGATTCTGAGATTCTGAGATTCTGAGATTCTGAGATTCTGAGATTCTGAGATTCTGAGATTCTGAGATTCTGAGATTCTGAGATTCTGAGATTCTGAGATTCTGAGATTCTGAGATTCTGAGATTCTGAGATTCTGAGATTCTGAGATTCTGAGATTCTGAGATTCTGAGATTCTGAGATTCTGAGATTCTGAGATTCTGAGATTCTGAGATTCTGAGATTCTGAGATTCTGAGATTCTGAGATTCTGAGATTCTGAGATTCTGAGATTCTGAGATTCTGAGATTCTGAGATTCTGAGATTCTGAGATTCTGAGATTCTGAGATTCTGAGATTCTGAGATTCTGAGATTCTGAGATTCTGAGATTCTGAGATTCTGAGATTCTGAGATTCTGAGATTCTGAGATTCTGAGATTCTGAGATTCTGAGATTCTGAGATTCTGAGATTCTGAGATTCTGAGATTCTGAGATTCTGAGATTCTGAGATTCTGAGATTCTGAGATTCTGAGATTCTGAGATTCTGAGATTCTGAGATTCTGAGATTCTGAGATTCTGAGATTCTGAGATTCTGAGATTCTGAGATTCTGAGATTCTGAGATTCTGAGATTCTGAGATTCTGAGATTCTGAGATTCTGAGATTCTGAGATTCTGAGATTCTGAGATTCTGAGATTCTGAGATTCTGAGATTCTGAGATTCTGAGATTCTGAGATTCTGAGATTCTGAGATTCTGAGATTCTGAGATTCTGAGATTCTGAGATTCTGAGATTCTGAGATTCTGAGATTCTGAGATTCTGAGATTCTGAGATTCTGAGATTCTGAGATTCTGAGATTCTGAGATTCTGAGATTCTGAGATTCTGAGATTCTGAGATTCTGAGATTCTGAGATTCTGAGATTCTGAGATTCTGAGATTCTGAGATTCTGAGATTCTGAGATTCTGAGATTCTGAGATTCTGAGATTCTGAGATTCTGAGATTCTGAGATTCTGAGATTCTGAGATTCTGAGATTCTGAGATTCTGAGATTCTGAGATTCTGAGATTCTGAGATTCTGAGATTCTGAGATTCTGAGATTCTGAGATTCTGAGATTCTGAGATTCTGAGATTCTGAGATTCTGAGATTCTGAGATTCTGAGATTCTGAGATTCTGAGATTCTGAGATTCTGAGATTCTGAGATTCTGAGATTCTGAGATTCTGAGATTCTGAGATTCTGAGATTCTGAGATTCTGAGATTCTGAGATTCTGAGATTCTGAGATTCTGAGATTCTGAGATTCTGAGATTCTGAGATTCTGAGATTCTGAGATTCTGAGATTCTGAGATTCTGAGATTCTGAGATTCTGAGATTCTGAGGATTCTGAGATTCTGAGATTCTGAGATTCTGAGATTCTGAGATTCTGAGATTCTGAGATTCTGAGATTCTGAGATTCTGAGATTCTGAGATTCTGAGATTCTGAGATTCTGAGATTCTGAGATTCTGAGATTCTGAGATTCTGAGATTCTGAGATTCTGAGATTCTGAGATTCTGAGATTCTGAGATTCTGAGATTATAAGCGGCTATCGCGACAACCAGACCATATAAGCGGCTATCGCGACTATCAGACCATATAAGCGGCTATCGCGACTATCAGACCATATGAGCGGCTATCGCGACAACCAGACCTTACAAGCGGCTATCGCGACTATCAGACCATATAAGCGGCTATCGCGACTATCAGACCATATAGCCGCTTATATTGTCTGATAGTAGCGATAGCCGCTTGTAAGGTCTGATAGTCGCGATAGCCGCTTATATGGTCTGATAGTCGCGATAGCCGCTTATATGGTCTGATTGTCGCGATAGCCGCTTATATGGTCTGATAGTAGCGATAGCCGCTTGTAAGGTCTGGTTGTCGCGATAGCCGCTCATATGGTCTGATAGTCGCGATAGCCGCTTATATGGTCTGATAGTCGCGATAGCCGCTTATATGGTCTGGTTGTCGCGATAGCCGCTTATAATCTCAGAATCTCAGAATCTCAGAATCTCAGAATCTCAGAATCTCAGAATCTCAGAATCTCAGAATCTCAGAATCTCAGAATCTCAGAATCTCAGAATCTCAGAATCTCAGAATCTCAGAATCTCAGAATCTCAGAATCTCAGAATCTCAGAATCTCAGAATCTCAGAATCTCAGAATCTCAGAATCTCAGAATCTCAGAATCTCAGAATCGCAAAATCTCAGAATCTCAGAATCTCAGAATCTCAGAATCTCAGAATCTCAGAATCTCAGAATCTCAGAATCTCAGAATCTCAGAATCTCAGAATCTCAGAATCTCAGAATCTCAGAATCTCAGAATCTCAGAATCTCAGAATCTCAGAATCTCAGAATCTCAGAATCTCAGAATCTCAGAATCTCAGAATCTCAGAATCTCAGAATCTCAGAATCTCAGAATCTCAGAATCTCAGAATCTCAGAATCTCAGAATCTTCAGAATCTCAGAATCTCAGAATCTCAGAATCTCAGAATCTCAGAATCTCAGAATCTCAGAATCTCAGAATCTCAGAATCTTAGATAAGGTCTGATAGTCGCGATACCCGCTTATATGGTCTGTGAGTCGCGATAGCCGCTTATATGGTCTGATAGTCGCGATAGCCGCTTATATGGTCTGTGAGTCGCGATAGCCGCTTATATGGTCTGATAGTCGCGATAGCCGCTTATATGGTCTGATAGTCGCGATAGCCGCTTATATGGTCTGTGAGTCGCGATAGCCGCTTATATGGTCTGGTAGTCGCGATAGCCGCTTATATGGTCTGATAGTCGCGATAGCCGCTTATATGGTCTGATAGTCGCGATAGCCGCTTATATGGTCTGATAGTCGCGATAGCCGCTTATATTGTCTGATAGTCGCGATAGCCGCTTATATGGTCTGTGAGTCGCGATAGCCGCTTATGCGCAAAAATCAAACGGTAACTATAAAGTTTGTCATTTACTTTTCAAAATATTCATTTAAAAGGAGATTGTTTTTCTTCTGACTGAGTTTCGAAAAACCATTTACGTCACAGTAAAAACATATTCATAAATATGATCAACTCCGATGAATGTTAAAGTTCGCGCAATCTTACAAATACTTCCCGGAGGTAATAATTAGAGGTCTGCGGTATTTGATAGTGGAAAACAACAGGGGATAGATTTGAAAAAAAAAGATGTGGATGTAAAACTGGTGAATGGACTTTGTATAGGGATAACTGAGAACAAATGCATGATAGAAAACTGAACACTAAAAAAGTTATCATTTCAAAACGCTATCATATTTGTCCCGATGGATGAATAAGTGGTTCTGGAAAATCTTTGTGGATTCAGACAGGTTTTGTGGGAGAAACTGTGGGATTCATACTTGCCAAATGTTTCTTTAAGCCCGGCCAGGACTTGCAGAAATATTACGCAATTAGAACAGTATCAAGTTTTTAGAAATGTTCCAAAATTTCTAAAAAAAAAACTTCGAAAACTTTCAAAAATTAAAGATTTTTTAAACTTCCGAATCAGATTCGAATCTTCTCTTATTCTGCAAAAATTAAAAATATGCTAATCGTAAAAATTGATCAGGTTTCCTAGCCGACAACTATTTTGTCTGAAGTTCTGACTTTTTTTTTATTCTCCGAAAATTAAAAATTCTGAACTATTTTTTCAGCTTTTTAAAATCAAACTATCCCCACTGAAAAGGTCAAAATATACTTTTTTTTCCCGGTGTCGTCAACAACAATACAAGATCTTTTGCCCGGGTACTGTAATTTGATTTTTGAACAGAATATTCGATCATGTCTGCTTTTTTAAAATTTCATCTCACAAATCGTATATTTTACATGCCTCATAAAAGTCCCATTTGGTGTGTTGTATGTCTTCTCTACGCTTTCTCAAAATTTCCTTGCTCTATAAATCCCCACAAAGCAGTTTGAGACTCCACCCATTTTCAGAAGCTCCGCCCTTTCTGCTCTCTTTTCTTCTCCTTTCTTGATTAACGTCTATGTAAAGACAATATTATCATTATTTTATTCACTCTTCTGATCATTTCTGCTTCCTCTGACCTCCTGACTCAAAATGGATTTCTTCGTTCTCATGTTTTTGTTTACTCTGAGTTATCAAATAGTGGGATTCGTTTTCTATTTTGTGATCGCTTATGTGGTTTGGAAATTTAGGAAGACTGCCTTCAAAAGCTCTTTCTTCCATCTGATTCTTCTGGGATTCATTCTGGTAATTTCAGTGACAGTTTTCTGATTTCGATTGTTATTTTTTCAGAACTTTACAACCTTTCTGAACTCTTTTCTATCACTCCGACTTCCAATGTTTACAAAAACGTCTGGTTTCCTGGCCCCATTCTTTCTCCAATTCACCAAAGAACACTCTGAAAAATGGCTGTGCATCCCACATGCTTTGCATTTCGCTTTCGCCTATGGACAATACAACTTCAACTTTGGAGTTTGTTTGAACCGATGGACCATTATCAAATTCAACAATTTTGAGACCCGCTGGAAAGCCTATTTTTGGGTTTTCATTGTTGTTACAATTGGAGTTCCCGCTGCTCTTGTGATTCCTATTCTATTGAACACCTCATATTACTCACAGAATGAGTACTGGAACACCTTTTACATAGATTCCACCTTTGTGAGTTTGAACAAAAGAATCAGTTATCCAGGTTATTTTTAATAAGAGAATATCATTAAAAGTTTCAGGATCGAAAAAATATTTATATGATCCTAACACCCTACCTGGCCGTTGTCACAGGAGTCCATATCTACATGAACATCTCCTCGTATAGAAAAATGATCGAATTGGCTAAGTAAGTGGTGAATCTAGCTTTCAAAACACAGGATTATGAACTAGAATACATGTGGCATATAGTTCTGCACTTCCTCCTTTTTCTTCTTTTTCAGTTTCCAAAAGTCTATTTTTATGTTTTTTGAAAGACGTCAACCCCTACTAATTAGCACCCCCGGGACAGAAGTCCAAGTAAAATCTATCTAACTTCTTTACCTTTGATTAGTCAGCGACATTTCTGGAATCATCAAAACGTTGACGCAAATTGTTTTGCAGATTCAAAGTGAATACAAAAAAAATCCCAGAACTCAAGACGGAAGTGAAAACTTTTGATCTGACTACCGTACTTATGATGCAGTAACTTTTCAGGTCAGGATTCTCAGTACCCGATAAAAGGTTTCTGGTCATTTCCTTCTATGTCTTCACCGTGGACATGTTTCTCACAACTTTGTCGGTTGCCAATTGCACCATCTTAAACTTCCAACCATTCACAGACAATTTGACCGTGCTCAGCTGGATAGCGTTTTGCACACCATTCGCCAGCGATGTTCTCACTTTCTGTTCTCCTCTTCTCACTTTCACAATGTGCCATTCGGTAAGCGTCACTGCTAGTAAAATGAAAAGAAGAAATATGGTTCCAGCTCCGGATGAAGTTTACCCAGTGCCTGCCGTCATGTCTCAGACAATTGGGGTATCGATTTTCCGTGAGAACAAGTGATTCCTACACCATGTCTTCAGTCAGTCACCAAGTGCAAAACTAAATTTCTCTCTTACTCTTTCTCTTTTTCATGTTCTTTTGTCTGAAACTTTTTTGTGAATCTTTGTGTGACATTTCATGTCTGGATTAAAAACGTGACAGAAATATTCTTGATTTGTCCAGATCCTTCAAAATATGATTCACATGAAAATGATTACATTTTGAATCGAAAATTCTATTTTTCTGACCATCTAACACGTTATATTTAGAATATGATTCGTTTGATTTTCGTAATGATCAGAGAGTCAAAGAACGTCTGTCCAACTTTGAAAATCAATCATTTTCAAGGAAGATTGTAAGTACGTCAGCTTATAAGCGATCCTGACTAGTGAAGTACATAGTTAGAACCGTTCTAGCCTATAGAATTGTGGAAGTTCGAAAACAGCGTCTCGTTGCATAGAATTTCCGTAGAATAGCATGTTGGCTGAGAAGTTGGAAGGAGCCATGTTTCTCGGAATCTGGAAAAAGATACATTTCTGAACGGCTGACATGAGAAAAAGTATCATAGATATACATACGTTTTATATTTGAATTTTAATATTGAAAAAAAGGAAACTTAAAATGAACAGAAAGAATATGTATTGAATAATGTTTTCAAGATAGTATCGGTTCCATAGAAAGAAAGAAAGAATTGGTCAAAAACAGCCCGGTGGAGTTGGTCATCTCAAAATATAAGATTTTTAGTTTGGCTCACGGATCGTTGACATCCATGCTTCTATACTGGCCGAAAATCCGAGGGAGGGGGGGGTACAGCGATTTGGGGGGTGCAGCTGAGTTAAGGGTACTAAATCAGTGATTCGAGGAATGCAAGATAATAGCTGCGAAAGATTTGAAAACTACATTTCATATCTGCAAAACAAAATATACTACTTGCTTCCAAATTTTGTACTTCTGAATCATAAAAACATTTAGGAAAAAACAGTGGTTTGAAAATTTAAGAACCTACCTAATATGTACATATGATTTGTTGGTTTCCAAGATTTTTTCCACTATTCTTGACAGAACTACCGCGTTTTTGATAGTTGCCTTGATTGGTGTATTTTTAGTGTTTTCATCGGGGTCTTGGGAGCTTTGGCTAGGTTGATTTTCAGCAAGGCTGTTGCCAAGAATAGTAATTTGAGAGACTCTGGAGAAAAAAGTATCTTACTGAACAACCTAAAAAAATAAGTGATTTTACACTTGGCAGAAAAAAAGAACAAAAAACTCAATCAAAGGATAGTCTCAACAGATCGCAGTATAAGAGAACTGCTCTACTGAATACAACCCCTTGACCAAGTGACCAAGTCGTATGCAAGTTATGTAGCGCCCCGACATTGAACCAGAGTGATCTGGCGTTGGCAAGCTTCGCAGAGTTAACTACGAAGCCAAGGCCATACATAGGGCATAAGCTCTCGTGTTGCCACGAGATAAATGCCTCCCGACACCGGGAAGCAAGTTGTTCTTGTCTTGACAAGACGAGATCAAAACTTAGAGGCGTTCAGTTATAATCTCTCAAATGGTAGCTTCAGACTATTGATCTGTCGATCAAGTCTATAAACCAAATGTTTGAACCCGCTGTTCCTCTCGTACTAAGCAGGATTACTTTCGCAATAACAAGTCAACAGTAGGGTAAAACTAACCTGTCTCACGACGGTCTAAACCCAGCTCACGTTCCCTATTAGTGGGTGAACAATCCAACGCTTGGCGAATTCTGCTTTGAAATGATAGGAAGAGCCGAGATCAAAAGATCAAGAAGCAACGTCGCTTTGGAAGCTAGGCTGCTACAATTCAGTTATCCCTGCGGTAATGTTTCTGACACCTCTTACCTGAAACAAGGATCGATAGACCACGCTTTCGCGGTCTGTACTTGTACTGAAAGTCAAGATCAAGCAAGCTTTTGCACTTTTGCTCTACGAGAGGTTTCCGTCCTCTCTGAGCTCGTCTTAGGACACCTATAATACGATTTGATGGAACTAGAGTCAAGCTCAACAGGGTCTTCCTTCCCCGCTATTCCAACAATTAATTGACGAGGCATTTGGCTACTTTAAGAGAATCGATGCAGCCGATCCATCGCTATAGCTAGTACGCTTTATCGAGATCCCTAGAGAGCTCAACAACAATCACCGCAAGCCGAAGCTCTTGGCAACAGTGTACTGAATCAAATAAGAACAAATGCTTATGTGTTGTTGGCGTCGAGCACTGCTTTTGAGGGCAGCATCCGATCATCAAGACTATCAACAGCTACCACGAAAGGTCCCGTGTTGCCTATAGCCACCATATCCGACAGGATCACATAAAGAGGGTGTCGAGACAACCGAAGCACCAAGGCGCAACGACAATTAAGCCCAGACGTTACTGATTTTTCGCCATTAGCTGTCACGCTCCAAACGAACAGCCATCAGTAACGCCCTTTGAGCGGCATCTCAACTGGAACGTTAGTATTTCGATACACGAGCCGCGACCTAATAAAAGATCACGACGAGAAGCGCATCTAAAAAGGTGTGGAAAATCACGAGCAAAACTCGGCGATGATCCAGCTGCAGGTTCACCTACAGCTACCTTGTTACGACTTTTACCCGGTTCAAACCAACGCGATAAAAATGGTTCCCGCAACAACGAAGTCGTTAAACCTCGAAGCCACAGTCCCCACTCTTCTCGAATCAGTTCAGTCCCGGATAGCGACGGGCGGTGTGTACAAAGGGCAGGGACGTAATCAACGTGAGCTGATGACTCACACTTACTAGGCATTCCTCGTTCAAGGGTAATAATTACAATACCCTATCCCGGACATGGCAGAATTTCAACGGTTTACCGATACCTTTCGGCATAGGAAAAACCCGCTGAGTCTACCAGTGTAGCACGCGTGCAGCCCCGGACATCTAAGGGCATCACAGACCTGTTATCGCTCAATCTCGTGCGGCTAAACACCGCTTATCCCTCTAAGAAGTCACACGAACCCGAAAGTATGCCTACAACAAGCATTGCTTAAAACAGACCTTTAAGCTTGTAGTAATTCATTTTTTTTTAACTGCTAGACATTATTCGAGAAAATACATATAAATGTTTCTTTTGTCTAGTAGGTTTATGATATATATTTACTTTTTTTTACCTTTTTTTTCGCCTAGTAGATAGATGATATAAATTTTCATATATCAAATTTTTTTAGGCAATACTTTAACACTTAGGCATACTAAGGGTTCGCCAACTATTTAGCAGGCTAGAGTCTCGCTCGTTATCGGAATAAACCAGACAAATCACTCCACCAACTAAGAACGGCCATGCACCACCAACCACCATATCGAGAAAGAGCTTTCAATCTGTCAGTCCTAAAGGTGTCCGGACCGGGTGAGTTTTCCCGTGTTGAGTCAAATTAAGCCGCAAGCTCCACGCCTTGTGGTGCCCTTCCGTCAATTTCTTTAAGTTTCAGCTTTGCAACCATACTACCCCCGGAACCGAAAGACTTTCGTTTCCGGATAGCTCCTCGGCAGGCCAAAAACCCTCCGAATCGCGAGATGGCATCGTTTACGGTCAGAACTAGGGCGGTATCTAATCGCCTTCGAACCTCTGACTTTCGTTCTTGATTAATGAAGACATTCTTGGCAAATGCTTTCGCTGTTGGGCGTCTCACTACGGTCCACGAATTTCACCTCTCGCGTAATGATACGAATGCCCCCGGTTTGTCCCTCTTAACCATTAAATCAGTTCTAGAACCAACAAAAAGAACCGAAGTCCTGTTTCATTATTCCATGATGAGCTATTCAAGCAAACACTTGTTTTGAGCACTCTGATTTATTCAAGGTAAACCTGCTGGCAGTTGAAGGGCGAACCCAACCTCAAACCAGCAAATTAGAAGTCACGACTACAGTTGACGCAAATTGCGAACTGCAGCACGTAACCTAGATCCAACTACGAGCTTTTTAACCGCAGCAATAACGAGATACACTAGGAGAGCTGGAATTACCGCGGCTGCTGGCACCAGACTTGCCCTCTCCTTGCTACTCGAAGAATCATTTGTATTCAACTCATTGAAATAACTCATCCAAAAGGATGAGTCTTTATATTTTTAGTCACTATCTCATACTCAACAGTGGATAAGTTTCGCGCCTGCTGCCTTCCTTGGACGTGGTAGCCGTTTCTAAGGCTCCCTCTCCGGAGTCGAACCCTTATTCTCCGTTACCCGTAACAACCATGGTAGTCCAATAAACTACCATCTAGTTGAAAGGGCAGACACCCTTTTCGGATAGAGTCAGTCGAAACTGACAGTAAACTGCTTTATTCAGAGTCAACAAACAACGTCCGAAAACGTTTGGTCTGTTCTAATAATTGCACCCCGCCTTACGTTGG
Source organism: Caenorhabditis nigoni (assembly GCA_027920645.1). NCBI lineage: Eukaryota > Metazoa > Nematoda > Chromadorea > Rhabditida > Rhabditidae > Caenorhabditis > Caenorhabditis nigoni. The sequence continues at coordinate 21,707,226 of CP115869.1, forward strand.
GGATGTATGACATGTATTAGCTCCAGTATTTCCGCAGTTATCCATATAATATTCCGAACAAGGTGATATCTGCTCTAATGAGCCGTACGCAATTTCATTGATGAATCAAAGCATGCATGGCTTAATCTTTTACTTGAGCATATCGCGCTGACAGAATCAATCAGGTATTACGCAGACGTTGAAGTCTAGCGAGAAAAATACGATCATACATGCGAACACATACGACAACGTTTATTTATTCTCGTAAACCAATCCCACGACAACATGAACAATATCTGAGCAACATTAGAATCTCAACAGTAGAGATGCAACAACGAATCTTTCCATCGGTGCTTAAAACGCAGCGAGTTTCAAGAAACGCCGTGATGAAGACGAAACTTGCTACTTAAAACGAGCACGCCAACATCACCAGTAATCAGGTGTAACATAGCCTTCCACGCTATTCCACAATTCCGAAACAGTAGACACCTTCTCTAGATGTTTCCTCTTCCTTCATTGCAAACAGCGCAGACACCGAGACAAACGTCTCGAACCGACTATCACCCCCCTGACAATAGTAGGTCACTCTATTGGCGGGAGACACAGAACAGAGGGGGGCAGTGAAGGCACACACTAGGGAAGTCGGCAGTCGGCCGGCCGCACTTGTGTGTCCGTTACTGCTGTCGCGCTGGCCGTCTATGCGATGGAGGAGACGGCTGCCGCGACAGTGGTGTGTGTCCGTTACTGCTGTCGCGCTGGCCGTCTATGCGATGGAGGAGACGGCTGCCGCGACAGTGGTGTGTTTCCGTTACTGCTGTCGCGCTGGCCGTCTATGCGATGGAGGAGACGGCTGCCGCGACAGTGGTGTGTGTCCGTTACTGCTGTCGCGCTGGCCGTCTATGCGACGGAGGAGACGGCTGCCGCGACAGCGGTGTGTTTCCGTTACTGCTGTCGCGCTGGCCGTCTATGCGATGGAGGAGACGGCTGCCGCGACAGTGGTGTGTTTCCGTTACTGCTGTCGCGCTGGCCGTCTATGCGATGGAGGAGACGGCTGCCGCGACAGTGGTGTGTTTCCGTTACTGCTGTCGCGCTGGCCGTCTATGCGATGGAGGAGACGGCTGCAGCTAAATCTCATAGTCGGCTTGCGCAACAGCTAAATCTCATAGTCGGCTAGCGCAACAGCTAAATCTCATAGTCGGCTAGCGCATACAGCTAAATCTCATAGTCGGCTAGCGCAGACAGCTAAATCTCATAGTCGGCTAGCGCAACAGCTAAATCTCGAAGTCGGCTAGCGCAGACAGCTAAATCTCATAGTCGGCTAGCGCAACAGCTAAATCTCATAGTCGGCTAGCGCAACAGCTAAATCTCATAGTCGGCTAGCGCAACAGCTAAATCTCATAGTCGACTAGGGCAACACTGCTGTTGCCCTAGTCGTTGCCCTAGTCGACTATGAGATTCGACTATGAGATACTGTTGCCCTAGTCGACTATGAGATTTAGCTGTTGCGTTAGCCGACTATGAGATTTAGCTGCAGCCGTCTCCTCCATCGCATAGACGGCCAGCGCGACAGCAGTAACGGA
>CP115869.1:21709841-21725825 GCA_027920645.1 Caenorhabditis nigoni
CTGATAGTCGCGATAGCCGCTTATATGGTCTGATAGTCGCGATAGCCGCTTATATGGTCTGATAGTCGCGATAGCCGCTTATATGGTCTGATAGTCGCGATAGCCGCTTATATGGTCTGTGAGTCGCGATAGCCGCTTATATGGTCTGATAGTCTCGATAGCCGCTTATGTGGTCTGTGAGTCGCGATAGCCGCTTATATGGTCTGATAGTCGCGATAGCCGCTTATATGGTCTGTGAGTCGCGATACCCGCTTATATGGTCTGATAGTCGCGATAGCCGCTTATATGGTCTGATAGTCGCGATAGCCGCTTATATGGTCTGATAGTCGCGATAGCCGCTTATATGGTCTGATAGTCGCGATAGCTGCTTATATGGTCTGATAGTCGCGATAGCTGCTTATATGGTCTGATAGTCGCGATAGCCGCTTATATGGTCTGACAGTCGCGATAGCCGCTTATATGGTCTGATAGTCGCGATAGCCGCTTATATGGTCTGATAGTCGCGATAGCCGCTTATATGGTCTGATAGTCGCGATAGCCGCTTATATGGTCTGTGAGTCGCGATAGCCGCTTATATGGTCTGATAGTCGCATTAGCCGCTTACATGGTCTGATAGTCGCGATAGCCGCTTATATGGTCTGATAGTCGCGATAGCCGCTTATATGGTCTGTGAGTCGCGATAGCCGCTTATATGGTCTGATAGTCGCGATAGCCGCTTATGTGGTCTGTGAGTCGCGATAGCCGCTTATATGGTCTGATAGTCGCGATAGCCGCTTATATGGTCTGTGAGTCGCGATAGCCGCTTATATGGTCTGATAGTCGCGATAGCCGCTTATATGGTCTGATAGTCGCGATAGCCGCTTATATGGTCTGATAGTCGCGATAGCTGCTTATATGGTCTGATAGTCGCGATAGCTGCTTATATGGTCTGATAGTCGCAATAGCCGCTTATATGGCCTGATAGTCGCGATAGCCGCTTATATGGTCTGATAGTCGCGATAGCCGCTTATATGGTCTGATAGTCGCGATAGCCGCTTATATGGTCTGATAGTCGCGATAGCCGCTTATATGGTCTGTGAGTCGCGATAGCCGCTTATATGGTCTGATAGTCACGATAGCCGCTAAAATGGTCTGATAGTCGCGATAGCCGCTTATATGGTCTGTGAGTCGCGATAGCCGCTTATATGGTCTGATAGTCGCGATAGCCACTCATATGGTCTGATAGTCGCGAATGCCGCTTATATGGTCTGATAGTCGCGATAGCCGCTTATATGGTCTGTGAGTCGCGATAGCCGCTTATATGGTCTGTGAGTCGCGATAGCCGCTTATATGGTCTGATAGTCGCGATAGCCGCTTATATGGTCTGTGAGTCGCGATAGCCGGTTATATGGTCTGTGAGTCGCGATAGCCGCTTATATGGTCTGATAGTAGCGATAGCCGCTTATATGGTCTGATAGTCGCGATAGCCGCTTATAATCTCAGAATCTCAGGATCTCAGAATCTCAGAATCTCAGAATCTCAGAATCTCAGAATCTCAGAATCTCAGAATCTCAGAATCTCAGAATCTCAGAATCTCAGAATCTCAGAATCTCAGAATCTCAGAATCTCAGAATCTCAGAATCTCAGAATCTCAGAATCTCAGAATCTCAGAATCTCAGAATCTTAGATAAGGTCTGGTTGTCGCGATAGCCGCTTATATGGTCTGATAGTCGCGATAGCCGCTTATATGGTCTGATAGTCGCGATAGCCGCTTATATGGTCTGATAGTCGCGATAGCCGCTTATATGGTCTGATAGTCGCGATAGCTGCTTATATGGTCTGATAGTCGCGATAGCCGCTTATATGGTCTGATAGTCGCGATAGCCGCTTATATGGTTTGATAGCCGCGATAGCTGCTTATATGGTCTGATAGTCGCGATAGCTGCTTATATGGTCTGATAGTCGCGATAGCCGCTTATATGGTCTGATAGTCGCGATAGCCGCTTATATGGTCTGTGAGTCGCGATAGCCGCTTATATGGTCTGATAGTCGCGATAGCCGCTCATATGGTCTGATAGTCGCGATAGCCGCTTATATGGTCTGATAGTCGCGATAGCCGCTTATATGGTCTGTGAGTCGCGATAGCCGCTTATATGGTCTGATAGTCGCGATAGCCGCTTATATGGTCTGATAGTAGCGATAGCCGCTTATATGGTCTGATAGTCGCGATAGCCGCTTATATGGTCTGATAGTAGCGATAGCCGCTTATATGGTCTGATAGTCGCGATAGCCGCTTATAATCTCAGAATCTCAGGATCTCAGAATCTCAGAATCTCAGAATCTCAGATTCTCAGAATCTCAAAATCTCAGAATCTCAGAATCTCAGAATCTCAGAATCTCAGAATCTCAGAATCTCAGAATCTCAGAATCTCAGAATCTCAGAATCTCAGAATCTTAGATAAGGTCTGGTTGTCGCGATAGCCGCTTATATGGTCTGATAGTCGCGATATCCTCTTATATGGTCTGATAGTCGCGATAGCCGCTTATATGGTCTGATAGTCGCGATAGCCGCTTATATGGTCTGATAGTCGCGATAGCTGCTTATATGGTCTGATAGTCGCGATAGCCGCTTATATGGTCTGATAGTCGCGATAGCCGCTTATATGGTTTGATAGCCGCGATAGCTGCTTATACAGGGTGCGGCAAAAGTACGTGTGCATAAACAAGTCGTTGTAACTTTCTTCTAAGTAATCGGAAAAATGTGAAACTTTGCAGGTAGATTATTTCAACGCTGAAATTTAACAATAACTTTGGTTTGTAAAATTATCTCTCTTAGTTTTTTCGCTAGGATCGGAAGAGTGGTTGATCACATAATGCCCCAGGCACGAAGCTTTTTTCATGTTTACTCTTTTCTGTCTGTCTTACTGGTATTGATGGGACTTTGAAATATCAATTTCTAGAAACTATGAATCCTGTTCATAACGTGCATGAAACATGAGACTGTATGATTCGGTGATCAATGAAATAGATGCCTTTCAAGTTTACATAGGTAGTTTAAAAAACCGGGTGTTTCGACAAAAAACTTTTCAAATCGACAGGAATTCAAGGGGAATTTTCCTAGAATCAGGAAAGTTATATAATACGATAAGGTAAAAAGAGCTGGTCAGAATGATATATAGTTTTGCCTATCTGTCTCATTCCCAAAAGAAAAAAATAAGTTTTTCGGAATTTTGAACGGTCAGCGGAAAACCTTGTCTGAATAGTAGGTACTGATTGGAGTGGAAAAATTAGCATGTTTTACGAAAACTACAATTCATTTTCATTGTCATGACATAGTTTGGCACTTCTACTTGTCTCTTTTTGATCTAAGCGCATGCTGGAATAAAATTAAAAGAAGTTGCGTGCCAACATTACCTTGAAAAATGAATTCATTCGTTTGAAATCTTTTAGAGGTTAGCTAATGTTGTAAAAACTATGCTGTGACATAGAGTATTGGATTAGGATTTGAATGATATAGTGGTTCCTCACGCTAGCCATTTACCCAGAGCGATATAGAAGGAAAAACCTAATTTTCACCACTTTCGGGAAAATGATTGCTGCTCAGCTCAAGAAAATCATTGACGAAAACTCTTTTGTTTTTTAGAAACTACAGTTTTCGCAGTTTACAATAAAATGCTTTTCCAAAGAATGTTCCTTTCAGTTTACTTACAACCTACTCTGAAACCCAAAAAAGCAGTCCAAATAAAAGTAGAAATTCTGAGGTGGTGAATTCAAACAATTATAACTTTTGAATGGGTCATGGAATTTTTTCAAAATTTGGCAGATATACTTAAAATGTCCTTAAATATTAATTGCAAATTGTTTGGGCCCTGTATGGCAAACGACAGTAAGGGGTTTTTAGTTTGAAAGTTATGCACACGTACTTTTGCCGCACCCTGTATGGTCTGATAGTCGCGATAGCTGCTTATATGGTCTGATAGTCGCGATAGCCGCTTATATGGTCTGATAGTCGCGATAGCCGCTTATATGGTCTGTGAGTCGCGATAGCCGCTTATATGGTCTGATAGTCGCGATAGCCGCTCATATGGTCTGATAGTCGCGATAGCCGCTTATATGGTCTGATAGTCGCGATAGCCGCTTATATGGTCTGTGAGTCGCGATAGCCGCTTATATGGTCTGATAGTCGCGATAGCCGCTTATATGGTCTGTGAGTCGCGATAGCCGCTTATATGGTCTGTGAGTCGCGATAGCCGCTTATATGGTCTGATAGTAGCGATAGCCGCTTATATGGTCTGATAGTCGCGATAGCCGCTTATAATCTCAGAATCTCAGGATCTCAGAATCTCAGAATCTCAGAATCTCAGAATCTCAGAATCTCAGAATCTCAGAATCTCAGAATCTCAGAATCTCAGAATCTCAGAATCTCAGAATCTCAGAATCTCAGAATCTCAGAATCTCAGAATCTCAGAATCTTATTAGGTTGGCAAGTTTGACTCCGGACTTTTTTGTACACAAACAATTCATTGTAAATTTGAAACCGTATAACCTCAATCCAAATTGTATTCACCATTATTATTCACAACTTCATGCCAACATTCACGCATAGAATGGATGCCTCTACAGAAGAACCCCGTTGGCTGCAATGCGAAATACTCGTCCACCCATTTTTTGATCTTATTGTTGTTTTTGGAGTACTTCTGAGCCACAAAGTGCTGCATTGAGCTAAACAAATGATAATCTTATAGAGCTCTACCAGGACTATCTGGCGTGTGAGAAAGAACATCCCAGCCAAGCTCTTCGATTTTCTGCGATGTGATCTTTTCAACATGGGGTCCGGCGTTATCATGAAGCAACTTTGCTGATATCGTATCAATTCCTTTCCGACGAAGTGCTTCACCAAAATGGTTAAGCAAATGTCAAGGGAGATCTTCCGTGTCTTACTGACAAAAATCCAGAAGCTCAAAACATACCAGGCCTTTACTGTACCACCAAACACAAAGCATCACCTTTTTCAACGAAAAGCTGGTTTTGGGGTCAGTTTCGGATGTTCACCAACACCCAACCACGCTCAATTTTTTCTGGTGCTGTCATAAGAAGTCTATTTTCCATATCCAGTTACAGTTGAATAAAAAACCCCTGATTTCTTGGCACGGCGGAGACAAATCCCTACCCTCCCCACCCTTGTCGCTCTGTTGGCATTGGTGAGTTCGTGTGGCGTCCATTCTCCACAGCGGTTCGTTTTGCCGAATAAGTGCAAGTGATTTAAAACTGTGCCATGAGAGCTTCCAAACGTCTGAGCAAGTTCGCGAGTCGTTTGACGCGTTTCCGACTCAATGATATGCTCTAGAACATCATGATCGACAATTGGAGGAGGAAATCCACTCTCGTTGCCCTCAAAGCTTTCATCGCGGTTTTTTAATCGGTTAAGCCATTCAAAGACCTGTGGCAGAAATAGTGCTTTCACAACAAAAACTTTCGAAAGCGTGCGGAATGGTTTTTGTACTGTTTGAAGCCGTGCCACGAACAAGCGCACATCAGTAAATTTTGATTGAGTATTTCAGAAAGGATTTTTTCTAATAAATTTTGGTTAAAACCCGGCATGCAATATATCAAACAACTCGTCATAAAACGCTCTTTCAAATAAACATAAACAGTACAAAAACGGTTTTGATTTCTTCAAGTTATAAGCAAACACACCCGTGTCCGGAGTCAAACTTGCCAACCTAATAGATAAGGTCTGGTTGTCGCGATAGCCGCTTATATGGTCTGATAGTCGCGATAGCCGCTTATATGGTCTGATAGTCGCGATAGCCGCTTATATGGTCTGATAGTCGCGATAGCCGCTTATATGGTCTGATAGTCGCGATAGCTGCTTATATGGTCTGATAGTCGCGATAGCCGCTTATATGGTCTGATAGTCGCGATAGCCGCTTATATGGTTTGATAGCCGCGATAGCTGCTTATATGGTCTGATAGTCGCGATAGCTGCTTATATGGTCTGATAGTCGCGATAGCCGCTTATATGGTCTGATAGTCGCGATAGCCGCTTATGTGGTCTGTGAGTCGCGATAGCCGCTTATATGGTCTGATAGTCGCGATAGCCGCTCATATGGTCTGATAGTCGCGATAGCCGCTTATATGGTCTGATAGTCGCGATAGCCGCTTATATGGTCTGTGAGTCGCGATAGCCGCTTATATGGTCTGATAGTCGCGATAGCCGCTTATATGGTCTGTGAGTCGCGATAGCCGCTTATATGGTCTGTGAGTCGCGATAGCCGCTTATATGGTCTGATAGTCGCGATAGCCGCTTATATGGTCTGTGAGTCGCGATAGCCGCTTATATGGTCTGATAGTCGCGATAGCCGCTTATATGGTCTGTGAGTCGCGATAGCCGCTTATATGGTCTGATAGTCGCGATAGCCGCTTATATGGTCTGTGAGTCGCGATAGCCGCTTATATGGTCTGATAGTCGCGATAGCCGCTTATATGGTCTGATAGTCGCGATAGCCGCTTATATGGTCTGATAGTCGCGATAGCCGCTTATATGGTCTGTGAGTCGCGATAGCCGCTTATATGGTCTGATAGTAGCGATAGCCGCTCATATGGTCTGATAGTCGCGATAGCCGCTTATATGGTCTGATAGTAGCGATAGCCGCTTATATGGTCTGATAGTCGCGATAGCCGCTTATAATCTCAGAATCTCAGAATCTCAGAATCTCAGAATCTCAGAATCTCAGAATCTCAGAATCTCAGAATCTCAGAATCTCAGGATCTCAGAATCTCAGAATCTCAGAATCTCAGAATCTCAGAATCTCAGAATCTCAGAATCTCAGAATCTCAGAATCTCAGAATCTCAGAATCTCAGAATCTCAGAATCTCAGAATCTCAGAATCTCAGAATCTCAGAATCTCAGAATCTCAGAATCTCAGAATCTCAGAATCTCAGAATCTCAGAATCTCAGAATCTTAGATAAGGTCTGGTTGTCGCGATAGCCGCTTATATGGTCTGATAGTCGCGATAGCCGCTTATATGGTCTGATAGTCGCGATAGCCGCTTATATGGTCTGATAGTCGCGATAGCCGCTTATATGGTCTGATAGTCGCGATAGCTGCTTATATGGTCTGATAGTCGCGATAGCCGCTTATATGGTCTGATAGTCGCGATAGCCGCTTATATGGTTTGATAGCCGCGATAGCTGCTTATATGGTCTGATAGTCGCGATAGCTGCTTATATGGTCTGATAGTCGCGATAGCCGCTTATATGGTCTGATAGTCGCGATAGCCGCTTATATGGTCTGTGAGTCGCGATAGCCGCTTATATGGTCTGATAGTCGCGATAGCCGCTCATATGGTCTGATAGTCGCGATAGCCGCTTATATGGTCTGATAGTCGCGATAGCCGCTTATATGGTCTGTGAGTCGCGATAGCCGCTTATATGGTCTGATAGTCGCGATAGCCGCTTATATGGTCTGTGAGTCGCGATAGCCGCTTATATGGTCTGTGAGTCGCGATAGCCGCTTATATGGTCTGATAGTCGCGATAGCCGCTTATAATCTCAGAATCTCAGAATCTCAGAATCTCAGAATCTCAGAATCTCAGAATCTCAGAATCTCAGAATCTCAGAATCTCAGAATCTCAGAATCTCAGAATCTCAGAATCTCAGAATCTCAGAATCTCAGAATCTCAGAATCTCAGAATCTCAGAATCTCAGAATCTCAGAATCTCAGAATCTCAGAATCTCAGAATCTCAGAATCTCAGAATCTCAGAATCTCAGAATCTCAGAATCTCAGAATCTCAGAATCTCAGGATCTCAGAATCTCAGGATCTCAGAATCTCAGAATCTCAGAATCTCAGAATCTCAGAATCTTAGATAACGTCTGATAGTCGCGATAGCCGCTTATATGGTCTGATAGTCGCGATAGCCGCTTATATGGTCTGATAGTCGCGATAGCCGCTTATTTGGTCTGATAGTCGCGATAGCCGCTTATATGGTCTGATAGTCGCGATAGCCGCTTATATGGTCTGATAGTCGCGATAGCCGCTTATATGGTCTGATAGTCGCGATAGCCGCTTATATGGTCTGATAGTAGCGATAGCCGCTTATATGGTCTGATAGTCGCGATAGCCGCTTATATGGTCTGATAGTAGCGATAGCCGCTTATATGGTCTGATAGTCGCGATAGCCGCTTATAATCTCAGAATCTCAGGATCTCAGAATCTCAGAATCTCAGAATCTCAGAATCTCAGAATCTCAGAATCTCAGAATCTCAGAATCTCAGAATCTCAGAATCTCAGAATCTCAGAATCTCAGAATCTCAGAATCTCAGAATCTCAGAATCTTAGATAACGTCTGATAGTCGCGATAGCCGCTTATATGGTCTGATAGTCGCGATAGCCGCTTATATGGTCTGATAGTAGCGATAGCCGCTTATATGGTCTGATAGTCGCGATAGCCGCTTATATGGTCTGATAGTAGCGATAGCCGCTTATATGGTCTGATAGTCGCGATAGCCGCTTATAATCTCAGAATCTCAGGATCTCAGAATCTCAGAATCTCAGAATCTCAGAATCTCAGAATCTCAGAATCTCAGAATCTCAGAATCTCAGAATCTCAGAATCTCAGAATCTCAGAATCTCAGAATCTCAGAATCTCAGAATCTCAGAATCTCAGAATCTCAGAATCTCAGAATCTTAGATAAGGTCTGGTTGTCGCGATAGCCGCTTATATGGTCTGATAGTCGCGATAGCCGCTTATTTGGTCTGATAGTCGCGATAGCCGCTTATTTGGTCTGATAGTCGCGATAGCCGCTTATATGGTCTGATAGTCGCGATAGCCGCTTATATGGTCTGATAGTCGCGATAGCCGCTTATATGGTCTGATAGTCGCGATAGCCGCTTATATGGTCTGATAGTAGCGATAGCCGCTTATATGGTCTGATAGTCGCGATAGCCGCTTATATGGTCTGATAGTAGCGATAGCCGCTTATATGGTCTGATAGTCGCGATAGCCGCTTATAATCTCAGAATCTCAGGATCTCAGAATCTCAGAATCTCAGAATCTCAGAATCTCAGAATCTCAGAATCTCAGAATCTCAGAATCTCAGAATCTCAGAATCTCAGAATCTCAGAATCTCAGAATCTCAGAATCTCAGAATCTCAGAATCTCAGAATCTCAGAATCTCAGAATCTCAGAATCTCAGAATCTTAGATAAGGTCTGGTTGTCGCGATAGCCGCTTATATGGTCTGATAGTCGCGATAGCCGCTTATATGGTCTGATAGTCGCGATAGCCGCTTATATGGTCTGATAGTCGCGATAGCCGCTTATATGGTCTGATAGTCGCGATAGCTGCTTATATGGTCTGATAGTCGCGATAGCCGCTTATATGGTCTGATAGTCGCGATAGCCGCTTATATGGTTTGATAGCCGCGATAGCTGCTTATATGGTCTGATAGTCGCGATAGCTGCTTATATGGTCTGATAGTCGCGATAGCCGCTTATATGGTCTGATAGTCGCGATAGCTGCTTATATGGTCTGATAGTCGCGATAGCCGCTTATATGGTCTGATAGTCGCGATAGCCGCTTATATGGTTTGATAGTCGCGATAGCCGCTTATATGGTTTGATAGCCGCGATAGCTGCTTATATGGTCTGATAGTCGCGATAGCCGCTTATATGGTCTGATAGTCGCGATAGCCGCTTATATGGTCTGATAGTCGCGATAGCTGCTTATATGGTCTGATAGTCGCGATAGCCGCTTATATGGTCTGATAGTCGCGATAGCTGCTTATATGGTCTGATAGTCGCGATAGCTGCTTATATGGTCTGATAGTCGCGATAGCCGCTTATATGGTCTGATAGTCGCGATAGCCGCTTATATGGTCTGATAGTCGCGATAGCCGCTTATATGGTCTGATAGTCGCGATAGCCGCTTATATGGTTTGATAGCCGCGATAGCTGCTTATATGGTCTGATAGTCGCGATAGCTGCTTATATGGTCTGATAGTCGCGATAGCCGCTTATATGGTCTGATAGTCGCGATAGCCGCTTATATGGTCTGATAGTCGCGATAGCTGCTTATATGGTCTGATAGTCGCGATAGCCGCTTATATGGTTTGATAGCCGCGATAGCTGCTTATATGGTCTGATAGTCGCGATAGCTGCTTATATGGTCTGATAGTCGTGATAGCCGCTTATATGGTCTGATAGTCGCGATAGCCGCTTATATGGTCTGTGAGTCGCGATAGCCGCTTATATGGTCTGATAGTCGCGATAGCCGCTCATATGGTCTGATAGTCGCGATAGCCGCTTATATGGTCTGATAGTCGCGATAGCCGCTTATATGGTCTGTGAGTCGCGATAGCCGCTTATATGGTCTGATAGTCGCGATAGCCGCTTATATGGTCTGTGAGTCGCGATAGCCGCTTATATGGTCTGTGAGTCGCGATAGCCGCTTATATGGTCTGATAGTCGCGATAGCCGCTTATATGGTCTGTGAGTCGCGATAGCCGCTTATATGGTCTGATAGTCGCGATAGCCGCTTATATGGTCTGTGAGTCGCGATAGCCGCTTATATGGTCTGATAGTCGCGATAGCCGCTTATATGGTCTGTGAGTCGCGATAGCCGCTTATATGGTCTGATAGTCGCGATAGCCGCTTATATGGTCTGATAGTCGCGATAGCCGCTTATATGGTCTGATAGTCGCGATAGCCGCTTATATGGTCTGATAGTAGCGATAGCCGCTTATATGGTCTGATAGTAGCGATAGCCGCTTATAATCTCAGAATCTCAGAATCTCAGAATCTCAGAATCTCAGAATCTCAGAATCTCAGAATCTCAGAATCTCAGAATCTCAGAATCTCAGAATCTCAGAATCTCAGAATCTCAGAATCTCAGAATCTCAGAATCTCAGAATCTCAGAATCTCAGAATCTCAGAATCTCAGAATCTCAGAATCTCAGAATCTCAGAATCTCAGAATCTCAGAATCTCAGAATCTCAGAATCTCAGAATCTCAGAATCTCAGGATCTCAGAATCTCAGAATCTCAGAATCTTAGATAACGTCTGATAGTCGCGATAGCCGCTTATATGGTCTGATAGTCGCGATAGCCGCTTATATGGTCTGATAGTCGCGATAGCCGCTTATATGGTCTGATAGTCGCGATAGCCGCTTATATGGTCTGATAGTCGCGATAGCCGCTTATTTGGTCTGATAGTCGCGATAGCCGCTTATATGGTCTGATAGTCGCGATAGCCGCTTATATGGTCTGATAGTCGCGATAGCCGCTTATATGGTCTGATAGTCGCGATAGCCGCTTATTTGGTCTGATAGTCGCGATAGCCGCTTATATGGTCTGATAGTCGCGATAGCCGCTTATATGGTCTGATAGTCGCGATAGCCGCTTATATGGTCTGATAGTCGCGATAGCCGCTTATATGGTCTGATAGTCGCGATAGCCGCTTATATGGTCTGATAGTCGCGATAGCCGCTTATATGGTCTGATAGTCGCGATAGCCGCGTATAATCTCAGAATCCCAGGATCTCAGAATCTGAGAATCTCAGAATCTCAGAATCTCAGAATCTCAGAATCTCAGAATCTCAGAATCTCAGAATCTCAGAATCTCAGAATCTCAGAATCTCAGAATCTCAGAATCTCAGAATCTCAGAATCTCAGAATCTCAGAATCTCAGAATCTCAGAATCTCAGAATCTCAGGATCTCAGAATCTCAGAATCTCAGAATCTTAGATAACGTCTGATAGTCGCGATAGCCGCTTATATGGTCTGATAGTCGCGATAGCCGCTTATATGGTCTGATAGTCGCGATAGCCGCTTATATGGTCTGATAGTCGCGATAGCCGCTTATATGGTCTGATAGTCGCGATAGCCGCTTATATGGTCTGATAGTCGCGATAGCCGCTTATATGGTCTGATAGTCGCGATAGCCGCTTATATGGTCTGATAGTCGCGATAGCCGCTTATTTGATCTGATAGTCGCGATAGCCGCTTATATGGTCTGATAGTCGCGATAGCCGCTTATATGGTCTGATAGTCGCGATAGCCGCTTATAATCTCAGAATCTCAGAATCTCAGAATCTCAGAATCTCAGAATCTCAGAATCTCAGAATCTCAGAATCTCAGAATCTCAGAATCTCAGAATCTCAGAATCTCAGAATCTCAGAATCTCAGAATCTCAGAATCTCAGAATCTCAGAATCTCAGGATCTCAGAATCTCAGAATCTCAGAATCTTAGATAACGTCTGATAGTCGCGATAGCCGCTTATATGGTCTGATAGTCGCGATAGCCGCTTATATGGTCTGATAGTCGCGATAGCCGCTTATATGGTCTGATAGTCGCGATAGCCGCTTATTTGGTCTGATAGTCGCGATAGCCGCTTATATGGTCTGATAGTCGCGATAGCCGCTTATATGGTCTGATAGTCGCGATAGCCGCTTATATGGTCTGATAGTCGCGATAGCCGCTTATTTGGTCTGATAGTCGCGATAGCCGCTTATATGGTCTGATAGTCGCGATAGCCGCTTATATGGTCTGATAGTCGCGATAGCCGCTTATATGGTCTGATAGTCGCGATAGCCGCTTATTTGGTCTGATAGTCGCGATAGCCGCTTATATGGTCTGATAGTCGCGATAGCCGCTTATATGGTCTGATAGTCGCGATAGCCGCTTATATGGTCTGATAGTCGCGATAGCCGCTTATATGGTCTGATAGTCGCGATAGCCGCTTATATGGTCTGATAGTCGCGATAGCCGCTTATATGGTCTGATAGTCGCGATAGCCGCTTATATGGTCTGATAGTCGCGATAGCCGCTTATTTGGTCTGATAGTCGCGATAGCCGCTTATATGGTCTGATAGTCGCGATAGCCGCTTATATGGTCTGATAGTCGCGATAGCCGCTTATATGGTCTGATAGTCGCGATAGCCGCTTATATGGTCTGATAGTCGCGATAGCCGCTTATATGGTCTGATAGTCGCGATAGCCGCTTATATGGTCTGATAGTCGCGATAGCCGCTTATATGGTCTGTGAGTCGCGATAGCCGCTTATATGGTCTGATAGTCGCAATAGCCGCTTATATGGTCTGATAGTCGCGATAGCCGCTTATATGGTCTGTGAGTCGCGATAGCCGCTTATATGGTCTGTGAGTCGCGATAGCCGCTTATATGGTCTGATTGTCGCGATAGCCGCTTATATGGTCTGTGAGTCGCGATAGCCGCTTATATGGTCTGATAGTCGCGATAGCCGCTTATATGGTCTGTGAGTCGCGATAGCCGCTTATATGGTCTGATAGTCGCGATAGCCGCTTATATGGTCTGTGAGTCGCGATAGCCGCTTATATGGTCTGATAGTCGCGATAGCCGCTTATATGGTCTGATAGTCGCGATAGCCGCTTATATGGTCTGATAGTCGCGATAGCCGCTTATATGGTCTGATAGTCGCGATAGCCGCTTATATGGTCTGATAGTCGCGATAGCCGCGTATAATCTCAGAATCCCAGGATCTCAGAATCTCAGAATCTCAGAATCTCAGAATCTCAGAATCTCAGAATCTCAGAATCTCAGAATCTCAGAATCTCAGAATCTCAGAATCTCAGAATCTCAGAATCTCAGAATCTCAGAATCTCAGAATCTCAGAATCTCAGAATCTCAGAATCTCAGAATCTCAGAATCTCAGAATCTCAGAATCTCAGAATCTCAGAATCTCAGAATCTCAGAATCTCAGAATCTCAGAATCTCAGGATCTCAGAATCTCAGAATCTCAGAATCTTAGATAACGTCTGATAGTCGCGATAGCCGCTTATATGGTCTGATAGTCGCGATAGCCGCTTATATGGTCTGATAGTCGCGATAGCCGCTTATATGGTCTGATAGTCGCGATAGCCGCTTATATGGTCTGATAGTCGCGATAGCCGCTTATTTGGTCTGATAGTCGCGATAGCCGCTTATATGGTCTGATAGTCGCGATAGCCGCTTATATGGTCTGATAGTCGCGATAGCCGCTTATATGGTCTGATAGTCGCGATAGCCGCTTATTTGGTCTGATAGTCGCGATAGCCGCTTATATGGTCTGATAGTCGCGATAGCCGCTTATATGGTCTGATAGTCGCGATAGCCGCTTATATGGTCTGATAGTCGCGATAGCCGCTTATTTGGTCTGATAGTCGCGATAGCCGCTTATATGGTCTGATAGTCGCGATAGCCGCTTATATGGTCTGATAGTCGCGATAGCCGCTTATATGGTCTGATAGTCGCGATAGCCGCTTATATGGTCTGATAGTCGCGATAGCCGCTTATATGGTCTGATAGTCGCGATAGCCGCTTATATGGTCTGTGAGTCGCGATAGCCGCTTATATGGTCTGATAGTCGCAATAGCCGCTTATATGGTCTGATAGTCGCGATAGCCGCTTATATGGTCTGATAGTCGCGATAGCCGCTTATATGGTCTGATAGTCGCGATAGCCGCTTATATGGTCTGATAGTCGCGATAGCCGCTTATATGGTCTGATAGTCGCGATAGCCGCTTATAATCTCAGAATCTGATTTTCGTTCTTGATTAATGAAGACATTCTTGGCAAATGCTTTCGCTGTTGGGCGTCTCACTACGGTCCACGAATTTCACCTCTCGCGTAATGATACGAATGCCCCCGGTTTGTCCCTCTTAACCATTAAATCAGTTCTAGAACCAACAAAAAGAACCGAAGTCCTGTTTCATTATTCCATGATGAGCTATTCAAGCAAACACTTGTTTTGAGCACTCTGATTTATTCAAGGTAAACCTGCTGGCAGTTGAAGGGCGATCCCAACCTCAAACCAGCAAATTAGAAGTCACGACTACAGTTGACGCAAATTGCGAACTGCAGCACGTAACCTAGATCCAACGACGAGCTTTCTAACCGCAGCAATAACGAGATACACTAGGATAGCTGGAATTACCGCGGCTGCTGGCACCAGACTTGCCCTCTCCTTGCTACTCAAAGAATCATTTGTATTCAACTCATTGAAATAACTTATCCAAAAGGATGAGTCTTTATATTTTTAGTCACTATCTCATACTCAACAGTGGATAAGTTTCGCGCCTGCTGCCTTCCTTGGACGTGGTAGACGTTTCTAAGGCTCCCTCTCCGGAGTCAAACCCTTATTCTCCGTTACCCGTAACAACCATGGTAGTCCAATAAACTACCATCTAGTTGAAAGGGCAGACACCCTTTTCGGATAGAGTCAGTCGAAACTGACAGTAATCTGCTTTGTTCAGAGTCAACAAACAACGTCCTAGAACGTTTGGTCTGTTCTAATAATTGCACCCCGCCTTACGTAGGGGATGTATGACATGTATAAGCTCCAGTATTTCCGCAGTTATCCATATAATATTCCGAACAAGGTGATATCTGCTCTAATGAGCCGTACGCAATTTCATTGATGAATCAAAGCATGCATGGCTTAATCTTTTACTTGAGCATATCGCGCTGACAGAATCAATCAGGTATTACGCAGACGTTGAAGTCTAGCGAGAAGTATACGATCATACGTGCGAACACATACGATTCGGTTTTATTCCCGTAAATCAATCCCACGACAACATGAACAATATCTGAGCAACATTAGAATCTCCACAGTAGAGATGCAACAACGAGTCTTTCAATTGATGCGTAGAACGCAACGATGGAAGAAACGCCGTGATGAAGACAGAACTCGTTACTTAAAACAAGCACGCCAACATCACTAGTTTTCATTCGGATGAAACATAGCCTTCCACGCTAGTGCAACACGAGTAGGACACTAGGCAAGAACCTAGACCCATACCGGAAACACCAGCACAGCCACCGAAGCAGACGCCTCGGACCGACTATCACCCCCCTGACAATGGTAGGTCTCTCTACTTGATCGAGACGTAGCACACAGGGGGGCAGTGAAGGCACACATCAGTGGAGGCGGCAGTCGGCCGGCCGCACTTGTGTGTGCGGCACGGCTGTCGCGCTGGCCGTCTA
>CP115869.1:21726758-21941758 GCA_027920645.1 Caenorhabditis nigoni
TCGCGACTATCAGACCATATAAGCGGCTATCGCGACTATCAGACCATATAAGCGGCTATCGCGACTATCAGACCATATAAGCGGCTATCGCTACTATCAGACCATATAAGCGGCTATCGCGACTATCAGACCATATAAGCGGCTATCGCTACTATCAGACCATATAAGCGGCTATCGCGACTCACAGACCATATAAGCGGCTATCGCGACTATCAGACCATATAAGCGGCTATCGCGACTATCAGACCATATAAGCGGCTATCGCGACTATCAGACCATATAAGCGGCTATCGCTACTATCAGACCATATAAGCGGCTATCGCGACTCACAGACCATATAAGCGGCGATCGCGACTATCAGACCATATAAGCGGCTATCGCGACTATCAGACCATATAAGCGGCTATCGCGACTATCAGACCATATAAGCGGCTATCGCGACTCACAGACCATCTAAGCGGCTATCGCGACTATCAGACCTTATCTAAGATTCTGAGATTCTGAGATTCTGAGATTCTGAGATTCTGAGATTCTGAGATTCTGAGATTCTGAGATTCTGAGATTCTGAGATTCTGAGATCCTGAGATTCTGAGATTCTGAGATCCTGAGATTCTGAGATTATAAGCGGCTATCGCGACTATCAGACCATATAAGCGGCTATCGCGACTATCAGACCATATAAGCGGCTATCGCGACTATCAGACCATATAAGCGGGTATCGCGACTCACAGACCATATAAGCGGCTATCGCGACTATCAGACCATATAAGCGGCTATCGCGACTCACAGACCACATAAGCGGCTATCGCGACTATCAGACCATATAAGCGGCTATCGCGACTCACAGACCATATAAGCGGCTATCGCGACTATCAGACCATATAAGCGGCTATCGCGACTATCAGACCATATGAGCGGCTATCGCGACTATCAGACCATATAAGCGGCTATCGCGACTCACAGACCATATAAGCGGCTATCGCGACTATCAGACCATGTAAGCGGCTATCGCGACTATCAGACCATATAAGCGGCTATCGCGACTATCAGACCATATGAGCGGCTATCGCGACAACCAGACCTTATCTAAGATTCTGAGATTCTGAGATTCTGAGATTCTGAGATTCTGAGATTCTGAGATTCTGAGATTCTGAGATTCTGAGATTCTGAGATTCTGAGATTCTGAGATTCTGAGATTCTGAGATTCTGAGATTCTGAGATCCTGAGATTCTGAGATTCTGAGATCCTGAGATTCTGAGATTATAAGCGGCTATCGCGACTATCAGACCATATAAGCGGCTATCGCTACTATCAGACCATATAAGCGGCTATCGCGACTATCAGACCATATAAGCGGCTATCGCTACTATCAGACCATATAAGCGGCTATCGCGACTCACAGACCATATAAGCGGCTATCGCGACTATCAGACCATATAAGCGGCTATCGCGACTATCAGACCATATAAGCGGCTATCGCGACTATCAGACCATATAAGCGGCTATCGCTACTATCAGACCATATAAGCGGCTATCGCGACTCACAGACCATATAAGCGGCGATCGCGACTATCAGACCATATAAGCGGCTATCGCGACTATCAGACCATATAAGCGGCTATCGCGACTATCAGACCATATAAGCGGCTATCGCGACTCACAGACCATCTAAGCGGCTATCGCGACTATCAGACCTTATCTAAGATTCTGAGATTCTGAGATTCTGAGATTCTGAGATTCTGAGATTCTGAGATTCTGAGATTCTGAGGTTCTGAGATTCTGAGATCCTGAGATTCTGAGATTCTGAGATCCTGAGATTCTGAGATTATAAGCGGCTATCGCGACTATCAGACCATATAAGCGGCTATCGCGACTCAAAGACCACATAAGCGGCTATCGCGACTATCAGACCATATAAGCGGCTATCGCGACTCACAGACCATATAAGCGGCTATCGCGACTATCAGACCATATAAGCGGCTATCGCGACTATCAGACCATGTAAGCGGCTATCGCGACTATCAGACCATATAAGCGGCTATCGCGACTATCAGACCATATAAGCGGCTATCGCTACTATCAGACCATATAAGCGGCTATCGCGACTCACAGACCATATAAGCGGCGATCGCGACTATCAGACCATATAAGCGGCTATCGCGACTATCAGACCATATAAGCGGCTATCGCGACTATCAGACCATATAAGCGGCTATCGCGACTCACAGACCATCTAAGCGGCTATCGCGACTATCAGACCATATAAGCGGCTATCGCGACTCACAGACCATATAAGCGGCTATCGCGACTATCAGACCATATAAGCGGCTATCGCGACTCACAGACCATATAAGCGGCTATCGCGACTATCAGACCATATAAGCGGCTATCGCGACTATCAGACCATATAAGCGGCTATCGCGACTATCAGACCATATAAGCGGCTATCGCGACTATCAGACCATATAAGCGGCTATCGCGACAACCAGACCTTATCTAAGATTCTGAGATTCTGAGATTCTGAGATTCTGAGATTCTGAGATTCTGAGATTCTGAGATTCTGAGATTCTGAGATTCTGAGATTCTGAGATTCTGAGATTCTGAGATTCTGAGATTCTGAGATCCTGAGATTCTGAGATTCTGAGATCCTGAGATTCTGAGATTATAAGCGGCTATCGCGACTATCAGACCATATAAGCGGCTATCGCTACTATCAGACCATATAAGCGGCTATCGCGACTATCAGACCATATAAGCGGCTATCGCTACTATCAGACCATATAAGCGGCTATCGCGACTCACAGACCATATAAGCGGCTATCGCGACTATCAGACCATATAAGCGGCTATCGCGACTATCAGACCATATAAGCGGCTATCGCGACTATCAGACCATATAAGCGGCTATCGCTACTATCAGACCATATAAGCGGCTATCGCGACTCACAGACCATATAAGCGGCGATCGCGACTATCAGACCATATAAGCGGCTATCGCGACTATCAGACCATATAAGCGGCTATCGCTACTATCAGACCATATAAGCGGCTATCGCGACTATCAGACCATATAAGCGGCTATCGCTACTATCAGACCATATAAGCGGCTATCGCGACTCACAGACCATATAAGCGGCTATCGCGACTATCAGACCATATAAGCGGCTATCGCGACTATCAGACCATATAAGCGGCTATCGCGACTATCAGACCATATAAGCGGCTATCGCTACTATCAGACCATATAAGCGGCTATCGCGACTCACAGACCATATAAGCGGCGATCGCGACTATCAGACCATATAAGCGGCTATCGCGACTATCAGACCATATAAGCGGCTATCGCGACTATCAGACCATATAAGCGGCTATCGCGACTCACAGACCATCTAAGCGGCTATCGCGACTATCAGACCTTATCTAAGATTCTGAGATTCTGAGATTCTGAGATTCTGAGATTCTGAGATTCTGAGATTCTGAGATTCTGAGATTCTGAGATTCTGAGATTCTGAGATCCTGAGATTCTGAGATTCTGAGATCCTGAGATTCTGAGATTATAAGCGGCTATCGCGACTATCAGACCATATAAGCGGCTATCGCGACTCAAAGACCACATAAGCGGCTATCGCGACTATCAGACCATATAAGCGGCTATCGCGACTCACAGACCATATAAGCGGCTATCGCGACTATCAGACCATATAAGCGGCTATCGCGACTATCAGACCATGTAAGCGGCTATCGCGACTATCAGACCATATAAGCGGCTATCGCGACTATCAGACCATATAAGCGGCTATCGCTACTATCAGACCATATAAGCGGCTATCGCGACTCACAGACCATATAAGCGGCGATCGCGACTATCAGACCATATAAGCGGCTATCGCGACTATCAGACCATATAAGCGGCTATCGCGACTATCAGACCATATAAGCGGCTATCGCGACTCACAGACCATCTAAGCGGCTATCGCGACTATCAGACCATATAAGCGGCTATCGCGACTCACAGACCATATAAGCGGCTATCGCGACTATCAGACCATATAAGCGGCTATCGCGACTCACAGACCATATAAGCGGCTATCGCGACTATCAGACCATATAAGCGGCTATCGCGACTATCAGACCATATAAGCGGCTATCGCGACTATCAGACCATATAAGCGGCTATCGCGACTATCAGACCATATAAGCGGCTATCGCGACAACCAGACCTTATCTAAGATTCTGAGATTCTGAGATTCTGAGATTCTGAGATTCTGAGATTCTGAGATTCTGAGATTCTGAGATTCTGAGATTCTGAGATTCTGAGATTCTGAGATTCTGAGATTCTGAGATTCTGAGATTCTGAGATTCTGAGATTCTGAGATTCTGAGATTCTGAGATTCTGAGATTCTGAGATTCTGAGATTCTGAGATTCTGAGATTCTGAGATTCTGAGATTCTGAGATTCTGAGATTCTGAGATTCTGAGATTCTGAGATTCTGAGATTCTCAGATTCTCAGATTCTGAGATTCTGAGATTCTGAGATCCTGAGATTCTGAGATTCTGAGATCCTGAGATTCTGAGATTCTGAGATTCTGAGATTCTGAGATCCTGAGATTCTGAGATTATAAGCGGCTATCGCGACTATCAGACCATATAAGCGGCTATCGCTACTATCAGACCATATAAGCGGCTATCGCGACTATCAGACCATATAAGCGGCTATCGCTAATATCAGACCATATAAGCGGCTATCGCGACTCACAGACCATATAAGCGGCTATCGCGACTATCAGACCATATAAGCGGCTATCGCGACTATCAGACCATATAAGCGGCTATCGCGACTATCAGACCATATAAGCGGCTATCGCGACTCACAGACCATATAAGCGGCTATCGCGACTATCGGACCATATAAGCGGCTATCGCGACTCACAGCCCATATAAGCGGCTATCGCGACTATCAGACCATATAAGCGGCTATCGCGACTCACAGACCATATAAGCGGCTATCGCGACTATCAGACCATATAAGCGGCTATCGCGACTCACAGACCATATAAGCGGCTATCGCGACTATCAGACCATATAAGCGGCTATCGCGACTCACAGACCACATAAGCGGCTATCGCGACTATCAGACCATATAAGCGGCTATCGCGACTCACAGACCATATAAGCGGCTATCGCGACTATCAGACCATATAAGCGGCTATCGCGACTATCAGACCATATGAGCGGCTATCGCGACTATCAGACCATATAAGCGGCTATCGCGACTCACAGACCATATAAGCAGCTATCGCGACTATCAGACCATATAAGCAGCTATCGCGACTATCAGACCATATAAGCGGCTATCGCGACTATCAGACCATATAAGCGGCTATCGCGACTATCAGACCATATAAGCAGCTATCGCGACTATCAGACCATATAAGCGGCTATCGCGACTATCAGACCATATAAGCGGCTATCGCGACTATCAGACCATATAAGCGGCTATCGCGACAACCAGACCTTATCTAAGATTCTGAGATTCTGAGATTCTGAGATTCTGAGATTCTGAGATTCTGAGATTCTGAGATTCTGAGATTCTGAGATTCTGAGATTCTGAGATTCTGAGATTCTGAGATTCTGAGATTCTGAGATTCTGAGATTCTGAGATTCTGAGATTCTGAGATTCTGAGATTCTGAGATTCTGAGATTCTGAGATTCTGAGATTCTGAGATTCTGAGATTCTGAGATTCTGAGATCCTGAGATTCTGAGATTCTGAGATCCTGAGATTCTGAGATTATAAGCGGCTATCGCGACTATCAGACCATATAAGCGGCTATCGCTACTATCAGACCATATAAGCGGCTATCGCGACTATCAGACCATATAAGCGGCTATCGCTACTATCAGACCATATAAGCGGCTATCGCGACTCACAGACCATATAAGCGGCTATCGCGACTATCAGACCATATAAGCGGCTATCGCGACTATCAGACCATATAAGCGGCTATCGCGACTATCAGACCATATAAGCGGCTATCGCGACTCACAGACCATATAAGCGGCTATCGCGACTATCAGACCGTATAAGCGGCTATCGCGACTCACAGACCATATAAGCGGCTATCGCGACTATCAGACCATATAAGCGGCTATCGCGACTCACAGACCATATAAGCGGCTATCGCGACTATCAGACCATGTAAGCGGCTATCGCGACTATCAGACCATATAAGCGGCTATCGCGACTATCAGACCATATAAGCAGCTATCGCGACTATCAGACCATATAAGCAGCTATCGCGACTATCAGACCATATAAGCGGCTATCGCGACTATCAGACCATATAAGCGGCTATCGCGACTATCAGACCATATAAGCAGCTATCGCGACTATCAGACCATATAAGCGGCTATCGCGACTATCAGACCATATAAGCGGCTATCGCGACTATCAGACCATATAAGCGGCTATCGCTACTATCAGACCATATAAGCGGCTATCGCGACTCATCAGACCATATAAGCGGCTATCGCGACTATCAGACCATATAAGCGGCTATCGCGACTCACAGACCATATAAGCGGCTATCGCGACTATCAGACCATATAAGCGGCTATCGCGACTATCAGACCATATAAGCAGCTATCGCGACTATCAGACCATATAAGCGGCTATCGCGACTCACAGACCATATAAGCGGCTATCGCGACTATCAGACCATATAAGCGGCTATCGCGACTATCAGACCATATAAGCAGCTATCGCGACTATCAGACCATATAAGCGGCTATCGCGACTCACAGACCATATAAGCGGCTATCGCGACTATCAGACCATATAAGCGGCTATCGCGACTATCAGACCATATAAGCAGCTATCGCGACTATCAGACCATATAAGCGGCTATCGCGACTATCAGACCATATAAGCAGCTATCGCGACTATCAGACCATATAAGCGGCTATCGCGACTATCAGACCATATAAGCGGCTATCGCGACTATCAGACCATATAAGCAGCTATCGCGACTATCAGACCATATAAGCGGCTATCGCGACTATCAGACCATATAAGCAGCTATCGCGACTATCAGACCATATAAGCGGCTATCGCTACTATCAGACCATATAAGCGGCTATCGCGACTATCAGACCATATAAGCGGCTATCGCTACTATCAGACCATATAAGCGGCTATCGCGACTCACAGACCATATAAGCGGCTATCGCGACTATCAGACCATATAAGCGGCTATCGCGACTATCAGACCATATAAGCGGCTATCGCGACTATCAGACCATATAAGCGGCTATCGCGACTCACAGACCATATAAGCGGCTATCGCGACTATCAGACCGTATAAGCGGCTATCGCGACTCACAGACCATATAAGCGGCTATCGCGACTATCAGACCATATAAGCGGCTATCGCGACTCACAGACCATATAAGCGGCTATCGCGACTATCAGACCATGTAAGCGGCTATCGCGACTATCAGACCATATAAGCGGCTATCGCGACTATCAGACCATATAAGCAGCTATCGCGACTATCAGACCATATAAGCAGCTATCGCGACTATCAGACCATATAAGCGGCTATCGCGACTATCAGACCATATAAGCGGCTATCGCGACTATCAGACCATATAAGCGGCTATCGCGACTATCAGACCATATAAGCGGCTATCGCGACTATCAGACCATATAAGCGGCTATCGCGACTATCAGACCATATAAGCGGCTATCGCGACTATCAGACCATATAAGCGGCTATCGCGACAACCAGACCTTATCTAAGATTCTGAGATTCTGAGATTCTGAGATTCTGAGATTCTGAGATTCTGAGATTCTGAGATTCTGAGATTCTGAGATTCTGAGATTCTGAGATTCTGAGATTCTGAGATTCTGAGATTCTGAGATTCTGAGATTCTGAGATTCTGAGATTCTGAGATTCTGAGATTCTGAGATTCTGAGATTCTGAGATTCTGAGATTCTGAGATTCTGAGATTCTGAGATTCTGAAATTCTGAGATTCTGAGATTCTGAGATTCTGAGATCCTGAGATTCTGAGATTCTGAGATCCTGAGATTCTGAGATTATAAGCGGCTATCGCGACTATCAGACCATATAAGCGGCTATCGCTACTATCAGACCATATAAGCGGCTATCGCGACTATCAGACCATATAAGCGGCTATCGCTACTATCAGACCATATAAGCGGCTATCGCGACTCACAGACCATATAAGCGGCTATCGCGACTATCAGACCATATAAGCGGCTATCGCGACTATCAGACCATATAAGCGGCTATCGCGACTATCAGACCATATAAGCGGCTATCGCGACTATCAGACCATATAAGCGGCTATCGCGACTCACAGACCATATAAGCGGCTATCGCGACTATCAGACCATATAAGCGGCTATCGCGACTCACAGACCATATAAGCGGCTATCGCGACTATCAGACCATATAAGCGGCTATCGCGACTCACAGACCATATAAGCGGCTATCGCGACTATCAGACCATATAAGCGGCTATCGCGACTCACAGACCATATAAGCGGCTATCGCGACTATCAGACCATATAAGCGGCTATCGCGACTCATCAGACCACATAAGCGGCTATCGCGACTATCAGACCATATAAGCAGCTATCGCGACTATCAGACCATATAAGCAGCTATCGCGACTATCAGACCATATAAGCGGCTATCGCGACTATCAGACCATATAAGCGGCTATCGCGACTATCAGACCATATAAGCAGCTATCGCGACTATCAGACCATATAAGCGGCTATCGCGACTATCAGACCATATAAGCGGCTATCGCGACTATCAGACCATATAAGCGGCTATCGCGACTATCAGACCATATAAGCGGCTATCGCGACAACCAGACCTTATCTAAGATTCTGAGATTCTGAGATTCTGGGATTCTGAGATTCTGAGATTCTGAGATTCTGAGATTCTGAGATTCTGAGATTCTGAGATTCTGAGATTCTGAGATTCTGAGATTCTGAGATTCTGAGATTCTGAGATTCTGAGATTCTGAGATTCTGAGATTCTGAGATTCTGAGATTCTGAGATTCTGAGATTCTGAGATTCTGAGATCCTGAGATTCTGAGATTCTGAGATCCTGAGATTCTGAGATTATAAGCGGCTATCGCGACTATCAGACCATATAAGCGGCTATCGCTACTATCAGACCATATAAGCGGCTATCGCGACTATCAGACCATATAAGCGGCTATCGCTACTATCAGACCATATAAGCGGCTATCGCGACTCACAGACCATATAAGCGGCTATCGCGACTATCAGACCATATAAGCGGCTATCGCGACTCACAGACCATATAAGCGGCTATCGCGACTATCAGACCATATGAGCGGCTATCGCGACTATCAGACCATATGAGCGGCTATCGCGACTATCAGACCATATAAGCGGCTATCGCGACTCACAGACCATATAAGCGGCTATCGCGACTATCAGACCATGTAAGCGGCTAACGCGACTATCAGATCATATAAGCGGCTATCGCGACTCACAGACCATATAAGCGGCTATCGCGACTATCAGACCATATAAGCGGCTATCGCGACTATCAGACCATATAAGCGGCTATCGCGACTATCAGACCATATAAGCGGCTATCGCGACTATCAGACCATATAAGCGGCTACCGCGACTCACAGACCATATAAGCGGCTATCGCGACTATCAGACCATATAAGCGGCTATCGCGACTCACAGACCATATAAGCGGCTATCGCGACTATCAGACCATATAAGCGGCTATCGCGACTCACAGACCATATAAGCGGCTATCGCGACTATCAGACCATATAAGCAGCTATCGCGACTATCAGACCATATAAGCGGCTATCGCGACTATCAGACCATATAAGCAGCTATCGCGACTATCTGACCATATAAGCGGCTATCGCGACTCACAGACCATATAAGCGGCTATCGCGACTATCAGACCATATAAGCGGCTATCGCGACTCACAGACCACATAAGCGGCTATCGCGACTATCAGACCATATAAGCGGCTATCGCGACTATCAGACCATATAAGAGGCTATCGCGACTATCAGACCATATAAGCGGCTATCGCGACTATCAGACCATATAAGCGGCTATCGCGACTATCAGACCATATAAGCGGCTATCGCGACAACCAGACCTTATCTAAGATTCTGAGATTCTGAGATTCTGAGATTCTGAGATTCTGAGATTCTGAGATTCTGAGATTCTGAGATTCTGAGATTCTGAGATTCTGAGATTCTGAGATTCTGAGATTCTGAGATTCTGAGATTCTGAGATTCTGAGATTCTGAGATTCTGAGATTCTGAGATTCTGAGATTCTGAGATTCTGAGATTCTGAGATCCTGAGATTCTGAGATTCTGAGATCCTGAGATTCTGAGATTATAAGCGGCTATCGCGACTATCAGACCATATAAGCGGCTATCGCTACTATCAGACCATATAAGCGGCTATCGCGACTATCAGACCATATAAGCGGCTATCGCTACTATCAGACCATATAAGCGGCTATCGCGACTCACAGACCATATAAGCGGCTATCGCGACTATCAGACCATATAAACGGCTATCGCGACTCACAGACCATATAAGCGGCTATCGCGACTATCAGACCATATAAGCGGCTATCGCGACTATCAGACCATATGAGCCGCTATCGCGACTATCAGACCATATAAGCGGCTATCGCGACTCACAGACCATATAAGCGGCTATCGCGACTATCAGACCATATGAGCGGCTATCGCGACTATCAGACCATATAAGCGGCTATCGCGACTATCAGACCATATAAGCGGCTATCGCGACTATCAGACCATATGAGCGGCTATCGCGACTATCAGACCATATAAGCGGCTATCGCGACTCACAGACCATATAAGCGGCTATCGCGACTCACAGACCATATAAGCGGCTATCGCGACTATCAGACCATATAAGCGGCTATCGCGACTATCAGACCATATAAGCGGCTATCGCGACTATCAGACCATATAAGCGGCTATCGCGACTATCAGACCATATAAGCGGCTACCGCGACTCACAGACCATATAAGCGGCTATCGCGACTATCAGACCATATAAGCGGCTATCGCGACTCACAGACCATATAAGCGGCTATCGCGACTATCAGACCATATAAGCGGCTATCGCGACTCACAGACCATATAAGCGGCTATCGCGACTATCAGACCATATAAGCAGCTATCGCGACTATCAGACCATATAAGCGGCTATCGCGACAACCAGACCTTATCTAAGATTCTGAGATTCTGAGATTCTGAGATTCTGAGATTCTGAGATCCTGAGATTCTGAGATTCTGAGATTCTGAGATTCTGAGATTCTGAGATTCTGAGATTCTGAGATTCTGAGATTCTGAGATTCTGAGATTCTGAGATCCTGAGATTCTGAGATTCTGAGATCCTGAGATTCTGAGATTCTGAGATTCTGAGATTCTGAGATCCTGAGATTCTGAGATTCTGAGATCCTGAGACTCTGAGATTATAAGCGGCTATCGCGACTCACAGACCATATAAGCGGCTATCGCGACTATCAGACCATATAAGCGGCTATCGCGACTCACAGACCACATAAGCGGCTATCGCGACTATCAGACCATATAAGCGGCTATCGCGACTCACAGACCATATAAGCGGCTATCGCGACTATCAGACCATATAAGCGGCTATCGCGACTATCAGACCATATGAGCGGCTATCGCGACTATCAGACCATATAAGCGGCTATCGCGACTCACAGACCATATAAGCGGCTATCGCGACTATCAGACCATGTAAGCGGCTATCGCGACTATCAGACCATATAAGCGGCTATCGCGACTCACAGACCATATAAGCGGCTATCGCGACTATCAGACCATATAAGCGGCTATCGCGACTATCAGACCATATAAGCGGCTATCGCGACTATCAGACCATATAAGCGGCTATCGCGACTATCAGGCCATATAAGCGGCTATCGCGACTATCAGACCATATAAGCAGCTATCGCGACTATCAGACCATATAAGCAGCTATCGCGACTATCAGACCATATAAGCGGCTATCGCGACTTTCAGACCATATAAGCGGCTATCGCGACTATCAGACCATATAAGCGGCTATCGCGACTCACAGACCATATAAGCGGCTATCGCGACTATCAGACCATATAAGCGGCTATCGCGACTCACAGACCACATAAGCGGCTATCGCGACTATCAGACCATATAAGCGGCTATCGCGACTCACAGACCATATAAGCGGCTATCGCGACTATCAGACCATATAAGCGGCTATCGCGACTATCAGACCATGTAAGCGGCTATCGCGACTATCAGACCATATAAGCGGCTATCGCGACTCACAGACCATATAAGCGGCTATCGCGACTATCAGACCATATAAGCGGCTATCGCGACTATCAGACCATATAAGCGGCTATCGCGACTATCAGACCATATAAGCGGCTATCGCGACTATCAGACCATATAAGCGGCTATCGCGACTATCAGACCATATAAGCAGCTATCGCGACTATCAGACCATATAAGCAGCTATCGCGACTATCAGACCATATAAGCGGCTATCGCGACTATCAGACCATATAAGCGGCTATCGCGACTCACAGACCATATAAGCGGCTATCGCGACTATCAGACCATGTAAGCGGCTATCGCGACTATCAGACCATATAAGCGGCTATCGCGACTATCAGACCATATAAGCGGTTATCGCGACAACCAGACCTTATCTAAGATACTGAGATTCTGAGATTCTGAGATTCTGAGATTCTGAGATTCTGAGATTCTGAGATTCTGAGATTCTGAGATTCTGAGATTCTGAGATTCTGAGATTCTGAGATTCTGAGATTCTGAGATTCTGAGATCCTGAGATTCTGAGATTCTGAGATCCTGAGATTCTGAGATTATAAGCGGCTATCGCGACTATCAGACCATATAAGCGGCTATCGCTACTATCAGACCATATAAGCGGCTATCGCGACTATCAGACCATATAAGCGGCTATCGCGACTATCAGACCATATAAGCGGCTATCGCGACTATCAGACCATATAAGCGGCTATCGCGACAACCAGACCTTATCTAAGATTCTGAGATTCTGAGATTCTGAGATTCTGAGATTCTGAGATTCTGAGATTCTGAGATTCTGAGATTCTGAGATTCTGAGATTCTGAGATTCTGAGATCCTGAGATTCTGAGATTCTGAGATCCTGAGATTCTGAGATTATAAGCGGCTATCGCGACTCACAGACCATATAAGCGGCTATCGCGACTATCAGACCATATAAGCGGCTATCGCGACTCACAGACCATATAAGCGGCTATCGCGACTATCAGACCATATAAGCGGCTATCGCGACTCACAGACCACATAAGCGGCTATCGCGACTATCAGACCATATGAGCGGCTATCGCGACTCACAGACCATATAAGCGGCTATCGCGACTATCAGACCATATAAGCGGCTATCGCGACTATCACACCATATGAGCGGCTATCGCGACTATCAGACCATATAAGCGGCTATCGCGACTCACAGACCATATAAGCGGCTATCGCGACTATCAGACCATGTAAGCGGCTATCGCGACTATCAGACCATATAAGCGGCTATCGCGACTCACAGACCATATAAGCGGCTATCGCGACTATCAGACCATATAAGCGGCTATCGCGACTATCAGACCATATAAGCGGCTATCGCGACTATCAGACCATATAAGCGGCTATCGCGACTATCAGACCATATAAGCGGCTATCGCGACTATCAGGCCATATAAGCGGCTATCGCGACTATCAGACCATATAAGCAGCTATCGCGACTATCAGACCATATAAGCAGCTATCGCGACTATCAGACCATATAAGCGGCTATCGCGACTATCAGACCATATAAGCGGCTATCGCGACTATCAGACCATATAAGCGGCTATCGCGACTATCAGACCATATAAGCGGCTATCGCGACTATCAGACCATATAAGCAGCTATCGCGACTATCAGACCATATAAGCAGCTATCGCGACTATCAGACCATATAAGCGGCTATCGCGACTATCAGACCATATAAGCGGCTATCGCGACTATCAGACCATATAAGCGGCTATCGCGACTATCAGACCATATAAGCGGCTATCGCGACTCACAGACCATATAAGCGGCTATCGCGACTCACAGACCATATAAGCGGTTATCGCGACTATCAGACCATATGAGCGGCTATCGCGACTTTCAGACCATATAAGCGGCTATCGCGACTCACAGACCATATAAGCGGCTATCGCGACTATCAGACCATGTAAGCGGCTATCGCGACTATCAGACCATATAAGCGGCTATCGCGACTATCAGACCATATAAGCGGCTATCGCGACAACCAGACCTTATCTAAGATTCTGAGATTCTGAGATTCTGAGATTCTGAGATTCTGAGATTCTGAGATTCTGAGATTCTGAGATTCTGAGATTCTGAGATTCTGAGATTCTGAGATTCTGAGGTTCTGAGATTCTGAGATTCTGAGATTCTGAGATCCTGAGATTCTGAGATTCTGAGATCCTGAGATTCTGAGATTATAAGCGGCTATCGCGACTATCAGACCATATAAGCGGCTATCGCTACTATCAGACCATATAAGCGGCTATCGCGACTATCAGACCATATAAGCGGCTATCGCTACTATCAGACCATATAAGCGGCTATCGCGGCTCACAGACCATATAAGCGGCTATCGGGACTATCAGACCATATAAGCGGCTATCGCGACTATCAGACCATATAAGCGGCTATCGCGACTATCAGACCATATAAGCGGCTATCGCTACTATCAGACCATATAAGCGGCTATCGCGACTCACAGACCATATAAGCGGCGATCGCGACTATCAGACCATATAAGCGGCTATCGCGACTATCAGACCATATAAGCGGCTATCGCGACTATCAGACCATATAAGCGGCTATCGCGACTCACAGACCATCTAAGCGGCTATCGCGATTATCAGACCATATAAGCGGCTATCGCGACTCACAGACCATATAAGCGGCTATCGCGACTATCAGACCATATAAGCGGCTATCGCGACTCACAGACCATATAAGCGGCTATCGCGACTATCAGACCATATAAGCGGCTATCGCGACTATCAGACCATATAAGCGGCTATCGCTACTATCAGACCATATAAGCGGCTATCGCGACTCACAGACCATATAAGCGGCGATCGCGACTATCAGACCATATAAGCGGCTATCGCGACTATCAGACCATATAAGCGGCTATCGCGACTATCAGACCATATAAGCGGCTATCGCGACTCACAGACCATCTAAGCGGCTATCGCGACTATCAGACCATATAAGCGGCTATCGCGACTCACAGACCATATAAGCGGCTATCGCGACTATCAGACCATATAAGCGGCTATCGCGACTCACAGACCATATAAGCGGCTATCGCGACTATCAGACCATATAAGCGGCTATCGCGACTCACAGACCATATAAGCGGCTATCGCGACTATCAGACCGTATAAGCGGCTATCGCGACTCACAGACCATATAAGCGGCTATCGCGACTATCAGACCATATAAGCGGCTATCGCGACTCACAGACCATATAAGCGGCTATCGCGACTATCAGACCATATAAGCGGCTATCGCGACTCACAGACCATATAAGCGGCTATCGCGACTATCAGACCATATAAGCGGCTATCGCGACTCACAGACCACATAAGCGGCTATCGCGACTATCAGACCATATAAGCGGCTATCGCGACTCACAGACCATATAAGCGGCTATCGCGACTATCAGACCATATAAGCGGCTATCGCGACTATCAGACCATATGAGCGGCTATCGCGACTATCAGACCATATAAGCGGCTATCGCGACTCACAGACCATATAAGCGGCTATCGCGACTATCAGACCATGTAAGCGGCTATCGCGACTATCAGACCATATAAGCGGCTATCGCGACTATCAGACCATATAAGCAGCTATCGCGACTATCAGACCATATAAGCAGCTATCGCGACTATCAGACCATATAAGCGGCTATCGCGACTATCAGACCATATAAGCGGCTATCGCGACTCACAGACCATATAAGCGGCTATCGCGACTATCAGACCATATAAGCGGCTATCGCGACTCACAGACCATATAAGCGGCTATCGCGACTATCAGACCATATAAGCGGCTATCGCGACTCACAGACCATATAAGCGGCTATCGCGACTATCAGACCATATAAGCGGCTATCGCGACTCACAGACCATATAAGCGGCTATCGCGACTATCAGACCATATAAGCGGCTATCGCGACTCACAGACCATATAAGCGGCTATCGCGACTATCAGACCATATAAGCGGCTATCGCGACTCACAGACCACATAAGCGGCTATCGCGACTATCAGACCATATAAGCGGCTATCGCGACTCACAGACCATATAAGCGGCTATCGCGACTATCAGACCATATAAGCGGCTATCGCGACTATCAGACCATATGAGCGGCTATCGCGACTATCAGACCATATAAGCGGCTATCGCGACTCACAGACCATATAAGCGGCTATCGCGACTATCAGACCATGTAAGCGGCTATCGCGACTATCAGACCATATAAGCGGCTATCGCGACTATCAGACCATATAAGCAGCTATCGCGACTATCAGACCATATAAGCAGCTATCGCGACTATCAGACCATATAAGCGGCTATCGCGACTATCAGACCATATAAGCGGCTATCGCGACTATCAGACCATATAAGCAGCTATCGCGACTATCAGACCATATAAGCGGCTATCGCGACTATCGGACCATATAAGCGGCTATCGCGACTATCAGACCATATAAGCGGCTATCGCGACTATCAGACCATATAAGCGGCTATCGCGACAACCAGACCTTATCTAAGATTCTGAGATTCTGAGATTCTGAGATTCTGAGATTCTGAGATTCTGAGATTCTGAGATTCTGAGATTCTGAGATTCTGAGATTCTGAGATTCTGAGATTCTGAGATTCTGAGATTCTGAGATTCTGAGATTCTGAGATTCTGAGATTCTGAGATTCTGAGATTCTGAGATTCTGAGATTCTGAGATTCTGAGATTCTGAGATTCTGAGATTCTGAGATTCTGAGATTCTGAGATTCTGAGATTCTGAGATTCTGAAATTCTGAGATTCTGAGATTCTGAGATTCTGAGATCCTGAGATTCTGAGATTCTGAGATCCTGAGATTCTGAGATTCTGAGATCCTGAGATTCTGAGATTATAAGCGGCTATCGCGACTATCAGACCATATAAGCGGCTATCGCTACTATCAGACCATATAAGCGGCTATCGCGACTATCAGACCATATAAGCGGCTATCGCTACTATCAGACCATATAAGCGGCTATCGCGACTCACAGACCATATAAGCGGCTATCGCGACTATCAGACCATATAAGCGGCTATCGCGACTATCAGACCATATAAGCGGCTATCGCGACTATCAGACCATATGAGCGGCTATCGCGACTCACAGACCATATAAGCGGCTATCGCGACTATCAGATCATATAAGCGGCTATCGCGACTCACAGACCATATAAGCGGCTATTGCGACTATCAGACCATATAAGCGGCTATCGCGACTCACAGACCATATAAGCGGCTATCGCGACTATCAGACCATATAAGCGGCTATCGCGACTCACAGACCATATAAGCGGCTATCGCGACTATCAGACCATATAAGCGGCTATTGCGACTCACAGACCACATAAGCGGCTATCGCGACTATCAGATCATATAAGCGGCTATCGCGACTCACAGACCATATAAGCGGCTATCGCGACTATCAGACCATATAAGCGGCTATCGCGACTATCAGACCATATGAGCGGCTATCGCGACTATCAGACCATATAAGCGGCTATCGCGACTTTCAGACCATATAAGCGGCTATCGCGACTATCAGACCATATAAGCGGCTATCGCGACTATCAGACCATATAAGCAGCTATCGCGACTATCAGACCATATAAGCAGCTATCGCGACTATCAGACCATATAAGCGGCTATCGCGACTATCAGACGAAATAAGCGGCTATCGCGACTATCAGACCATATAAGCAGCTATCGCGACTATCAGACCATATAAGCGGCTATCGCGACTATCAGACCATAAAAGCGGCTATCGCGACTATCAGACCATATAAGCGGCTATCGCGACTATCAGACCATAAAAGCGGCTATCGCTACTATCAGACCATATAAGCGGCTATCGCGACTATCAGACCATATAAGCGGCTATCGCTACTATCAGACCATATAAGCGGCTATCGCGACTCACAGACCATATAAGCGGCTATCGCGACTATCAGACCATATAAGCGGCTATCGCGACTCACAGACCATATAAGCGGCTATCGCGACTATCAGACCATATAAGCGGCTATCGCGACTATCAGACCATATGAGCGGCTATCGCGACTCACAGACCATATAAGCGGCTATCGCGACTCACAGACCATATAAGCGGCTATCGCGACTATCAGACCATATGAGCGGCTATCGCGACTATCAGACCATATGAGCGGCTATCGCGACTATCAGACCATATAAGCGGCTATCGCGACTCACAGACCATATAAGCGGCTATCGCGACTATCAGACCATGTAAGCGGCTATCGCGACTATCAGACCATATAAGCGGCTATCGCGACTCACAGACCATATAAGCGGCTATCGCGACTATCAGACCATATAAGCGGCTATCGCGACTATCAGACCATATAAGCGGCTATCGCGACTATCAGACCATATAAGCGGCTATCGCGACTATCAGACCATATAAGCGGCTACCGCGACTCACAGACCATATAAGCGGCTATCGCGACTATCAGACCATATAAGCGGCTATCGCGACTCATCAGACCATATAAGCGGCTATCGCGACTATCAGACCATATAAGCGGCTATCGCGACTCACAGACCATATAAGCGGCTATCGCGACTATCAGACCATATAAGCAGCTATCGCGACTATCAGACCATATAAGCGGCTATCGCGACTATCAGACCATATAAGCAGCTATCGCGACTATCAGACCATATAAGCGGCTACCGCGACTCACAGACCATATAAGCGGCTATCGCGACTATCAGACCATATAAGCGGCTATCGCGACTCACAGACCATATAAGCGGCTATCGCGACTATCAGACCATATAAGCGGCTATCGCGACTATCAGACCATATAAGAGGCTATCGCGACTATCAGACCATATAAGCAGCTATCGCGACTATCAGACCATATAAGCGGCTATCGCGACTATCAGACCATATAAGCGGCTATCGCGACTATCAGACCATATAAGCGGCTATCTGCGACTATCAGACCATACTAAGCGGCTATCGCGACAATCCTGAGATCCTGAGATTCTAAGATTCTGAGATTCTGAGATTCTGAGATTCTGAGATTCTGAGATTCTGAGATTCTGAGATTCTGAGATTCTGAGATTCTGAGATTCTGAGATTCTGAGATTCTGAGATTCTGAGATTCTGAGATTCTGAGATTCTGAGATTCTGAGATTCTGAAATTCTGAGATTCTGAGATTCTGAGATTCTGAGATTCTGAGATTCTGAGATTCTGAGATTCTGAGATTCTGAGATTCTGAGATTCTGAGATTCTGAGATTCTGAGATTCTGAGATTCTGAGATTCTGAGATTCTGAGATTCTGAGATTCTGAGATTCTGAGATTCTGAGATTCTGAGATTTTGAGATTCGACTATCAGACCATATAAGCGGCTATCGCTACTATCAGACCATATAAGCGGCTATCGCGACTCACAGACCATATAAGCGGCTATCGCGACTATCAGACCATATAAGCGGCTATCGCGACTATCAGACCATATAAGCGGCTATCGCGACTATCAGACCATATAAGCGGCTATCGCGACTATCAGACCATATAAGCGGCTATCGCGACTCACAGACCATATAAGCGGCTATCGCGACTATCAGACCATATAAGCGGCTATCGCGACTCACAGACCATATAAGCGGCTATCGCGACTATCAGACCATATAAGCGGCTATCGCGACTATCAGACCATATAGGCGGCTATCGCGACTATCAGACCATATAAGCGGCTATCGCGACTATCAGACCATATAAGCGGCTATCGCGACTATCAGACCATAAAAGCGGCTATCGCGACTATCAGACTATATAAGCGGCTATCGCGACTCACAGACTATATAAGCGGCTATCGCGACTCACAGACCATATAAGCGGCTATCGCGACTATCAGACCATGTAAGCGGCTATCGCGACTATCAGACCATATAAGCGGCTATCGCGACTATCAGACCATATAAGCGGCTATCGCGACTATCAGACCATATAAGCGGCTATCGCGACTATCAGACCATATAAGCAGCTATCGCGACTATCAGACCATATAAGCGGCTATCGCGACTATCAGACCATATAAGCGGCTATCGCGACTCACAGACCATATAAGCGGCTATCGCGACTATCAGACCATATAAGCGGCTATCGCGACTATCAGACCATATAAGCGGCTATCGCGACTATCAGACCATATAAGCGGCTATCGCGACTATCAGACCATATAAGCGGCTATCGCGACTATCAGACCATATAAGCGGCTATCGCGACTATCAGACCATATAAGCGGCTATCGCGACTATCAGACCATATAAGCAGCTATCGCGACTATCAGACCATATAAGCAGCTATCGCGACTATCAGACCATATAAGCGGCTATCGCGACTCACAGACCATATAAGCGGCTATCGCGACTATCAGACCATATAAGCGGCTATCGCGACTATCAGACCATATAAGCGGCTATCGCGACTATCAGACCATATAAGCGGCTATCGCGACTATCAGACCATATAGGCGGCTATCGCGACTATCAGACCATATAAGCGGCTATCGCGACTATCAGACCATATAAGCGGCTATCGCGACTATCAGACCATATAAGCGGCTATCGCGACTATCAGACTATATAAGCGGCTATCGCGACTCACAGACTATATAAGCGGCTATCGCGACTCACAGACCATATAAGCGGCTATCGCGACTATCAGACCATGTAAGCGGCTATCGCGACTATCAGACCATATAAGCGGCTATCGCGACTATCAGACCATATAAGCGGCTATCGCGACTATCAGACCATATAAGCGGCTATCGCGACTATCAGACCATATAAGCGGCTATCGCGACTATCAGACCATATAAGCAGCTATCGCGACTATCAGACCATATAAGCAGCTATCGCGACTATCAGACCATATAAGCGGCTATCGCGACTATCAGACCATATAAGCAGCTATCGCGACTATCAGACCATATAAGCAGCTATCGCGACTCACAGACCATATAAGCGGCTATCGCGACTATCAGACCATATAAGCGGCTATCGCGACTCACAGACCATATAAGCGGCTATCGCGACTCACAGACCATATAAGCGGCTATCGCGACTATCAGACCATGTAAGCGGCTATCGCGACTATCAGACCATATAAGCGGCTATCGCGACTATCAGACCATATAAGCGGCTATCGCGACTATCAGACCATATAAGCGGCTATCGCGACTATCAGACCATATAAGCGGCTATCGCGACTATCAGACCATATAAGCAGCTATCGCGACTATCAGACCATATAAGCAGCTATCGCGACTATCAGACCATATAAGCGGCTATCGCGACTATCAGACCATATAAGCGGCTATCGCGACTATCAGACCATATAAGCAGCTATCGCGACTATCAGACCATATAAGCGGCTATCGCGACTATCAGACCATATAAGCGGCTATCGCGACTCACAGACCATATAAGCGGCTATCGCGACTATCAGACCATATAAGCGGCTATCGCGACTATCAGACCATATAAGCGGCTATCGCGACTATCAGACCATATAAGCGGCTATCGCGACTATCAGACCATATAAGCGGCTATCGCGACTATCAGACCATATAAGCGGCTATCGCGACTATCAGACCATATAAGCGGCTATCGCGACTATCAGACCATATAAGCAGCTATCGCGACTATCAGACCATATAAGCAGCTATCGCGACTATCAGACCATATAAGCGGCTATCGCGACTCATCAGACCATATAAGCGGCTATCGCGACTATCAGACCATATAAGCGGCTATCGCGACTATCAGACCATATAAGCGGCTATCGCGACTATCAGACCATATAAGCGGCTATCGCGACTATCAGACCATATAAGCGGCTATCGCGACTCACAGACCATATAAGCGGCTATCGCGACTATCAGACCATATAAGCGGCTATCGCGACTATCAGACCATATAAGCGGCTATCGCGACTATCAGACCATATAAGCGGCTATCGCGACTATCAGACCTTATCTAAGATTCTGAGATTCTGAGATTCTGAGATTCTGAGATTCTGAGATTCTGAGATTCTGAGATTCTGAGATTCTGAGATTCTGAGATTCTGAGATTCTGAGATTCTGAGATTCTGAGATTCTGAGATTCTGAAATTCTGAGATTCTGAGATTCTGAGATTCTGAGATTCTGAGATTCTGAGATTCTGAGATTCTGAGATTCTGAGATTCTGAGATTCTGAGATTCTGAGATTCTGAGATTCTGAGATTCTGAGATTCTGAGATTCTGAGATTCTGAGATTCTGAGATTCTGAGATTCTGAGATTCTGAGATTCTGAGATTTTGAGATTCTGAGATTCTGAGATTTTGAGATTCTGAGATTCTGAGATTCTGAGATTCTGAGATTCTGAGATTCTGAGATTCTGAGATTCTGAGATTCTGAGATTCTGAGATTCTGAGATTCTGAGATTCTGAGATTCTGAGATTCTGAGATTCTGAGATTCTGAGATTCTGAGATTCTGAGATTCTGAGATTCTGAGATTCTGAGAGTCTCAGATTCTTAGATTCTGAGATTCTGAGATTCTGAGATTCTGAGATTCTGAGATTCTGAGATTCTGAGATTCTGAGATTCTGAGATTCTGAGATTCTGAGATTCTGAGATTCTGAGATTCTGAGATTCTGAGATTCTGAGATTCTGAGATTCTGAGATACTGAGATTCTGAGATTCTGAGATTCTGAGATTCGGAGATTCTGAGATTCTGAGATTATAAGCGGCTATCGCGACTATCAGACCATATGAGCGGCTATCGCGACAACCAGACCTTACAAGCGGCTATCGCTACTATCAGACCATATAAGCGGCTATCGCGACTATCAGACCATATAAGCGGCTATCGCGAATCTCAGAATCTCAGAATCTCAGAATCTCAGAATCTCAGAATCTCAGAATCTCAGAATCTCAGAATCTCAGAATCTCAGAATCTCAGAATCTCAGAATCTCAGAATCTCAGAATCTCAGAATCTCAGAATTTCAGAATCTCAGAATCTCAGAATCTCAGAATCTCAGAATCTCAGAATCTCAGAATCTCAGAATCTCAGAATCTCAGAATCTCAGAATCTCAGAATTTCAGAATCTCAGAATCTCAGAATCTCAGAATCTCAGAATCTCAGAATCTCAGAATCTCAGAATCTCAGAATCTCAGAATCTCAGAATCTCAGAATCTCAGAATCTTAGATAAGGTCTGGTTGTCGCGATAGCCGCTTATATGGTCTGATAGTCGCGATAGCCGCTTATATGGTCTGATAGTCGCGATAGCCGCTTATATGGTCTGATAGTCGCGATAGCTGCTTATATGGTCTGATAGTCGCGATAGATTTAATGGTTAAGAGGAACAAACCGGGGGCATTCGTATCATTACGCGAGAGGTAAAATTCGTGGACCGTAGTGAGACGCCCAACAGCGAAAGCATTTGCCAAGAATGTCTTCATTAATCAAGAACGAATGTCAGAGGTTCGAAGGCGATTAGATACCGCCCTAGTTCTGACCGTAAACGATGCCATCTCGCGATTCGGAGGGTTTTTGGCCTGCCGAGGAGCTATCCGGAAACGAAAGTCTTTCGGTTCCGGGGGTAGTATGGTTGCAAAGCTGAAACTTAAAGAAATTGACGGAAGGGCACCACAAGGCGTGGAGCTTGCGGCTTAATTTGACTCAACACGGGAAAACTCACCCGGTCCGGACACCTTTAGGACTGACAGATTGAAAGCTCTTTCTCGATATGGTGGTTGGTGGTGCATGGCCGTTCTTAGTTGGTGGAGTGATTTGTCTGGTTTATTCCGATAACGAGCGAGACTCTAGCCTGCTAAATAGTTTGCGAACCCTTAGTATGCATATGTTCACCCTTCTGCCTAAAGAAAAATGAAGGCTGACCATTTATATTTTTCTTATTTCAAATCAGTTTAAAAAAAGTAAATTACTACAAGCTAAAAGGTCAGTTTTTAGCCATGCTTGTTGAAGGCAAACTTTCGGGTTCGTGTGACTTCTTAGAAGTATAAGCGGTGTTTAGCCGCACGAGATTGAGCGATAACAGGTCTGTGATGCCCTTAGATGTCCGGGGCTGCACGCGTGCTACACTGGTAGACTCAGCGGGTTTTTCCTATGCCGAAAGGTATCGGTAAACCGTTGAAATTCTTCCATGTCCGGGATAGGGTATTGTAATTATTACCCTTGAACGAGGAATGCCTAGTAAGTGTGAGTCATCAGCTCACGTTGATTACGTCCCTGCCCTTTGTACACACCGCCCGTCGCTATCCGGGACTGAACTAATTCGAGAAGAATGAGGACTGTTGCTTCGAGGTTTCAC
This sequence comes from Caenorhabditis nigoni, assembly GCA_027920645.1. Lineage (NCBI taxonomy): Eukaryota > Metazoa > Nematoda > Chromadorea > Rhabditida > Rhabditidae > Caenorhabditis > Caenorhabditis nigoni. Next base: position 21,751,625 of record CP115869.1, read on the forward strand.
GACTTTGTTGCAGCGGAAACTATTTTTATCGCGTTGGTTTGAACCGGGTAAAAGTCGTAACAAGGTAGCTGTAGGTGAACCTGCAGCTGGATCATCGCCGAGTTTTGCTCGTGATTTTCCACACCTTTTTAGATGCGCTTCTCGTCGTGGTCTTTCATTAGGCCTCGGCTCGTGTATCGAAATACTAACGTTCCAGTTGAGATGCCGCTCAACAGGTGCTTCTGATGGCTGTCCGTTTCGGAGCGTGACAGCTAATGGCAAAAAATCAGTAGCGTCTGGGCTAAATTGTCGCCGTAACTTGTGGTGCTCCGGCTGTCTCGACACTCGCTTTATGTGATCCTGTCGGATATGGTGGCTATGCGCAACACGGGACCTCTCGGGGTCGCTGTTGATAGTCTTGATGATCGGATGCTGCCTTCAAAAGCAGTACTCGACGCCAACAACACGTAAGCATCTGTTCTTATTTGATTCAGTACACTGTTGCCAAGAGCTTCGGCTTGCGGTGAGTGCGGGTAAACGGCGCGAGTAAGTATAATTCTCCTAAGGTAGCCAAATGCCTCGTCAATTAATTGTTGGAAGAGCGTGGAAGGAAGGCCCTGTTGAGCTTGACTCTAGTTTCATCAAATCGTATTATAGGTGTCCTAAGACGAGCTCAGAGAGGACGGAAACCTCTCGTAGAGCAAAAGTGCAAAAACCTGCTTGATCTTGACTTACAGTACGAGTACAGGCCGCGAAAACGTGGCCTATCGATCCTTTTAATCCTGATTGTTTCAGGTAAGAGGTGTCAGAAAAATTACCACAGGGATAACTGAATTGTAGCTGCCTAGCTTCCGAAGCGACGTTGCTTCTTGATCTTTTGACCTCGGCTCTTCCTATCGTTTCAAAGCAGAATTCGCCAAGCGTTGGATTGTTCACCCACTAATAGGGAACGTGAGCTGGATTTAGACTGTCGTGAGACAGGTTAGTTTTACCCTACTGTTGACTTGTTATTGCGAAAGTAATCCTGCTTAGTACGAGAGGAACAGCGGGTTCAAACATTTGGTTTATAGACTTGATCGACAGATCAATAGTCTGAAGCTACCATTTGAGAGATTATAACTGAACGCCTCTAAGTTTTGATCTCGTCTTGTCAAGACAAGAATAACTTGCTTCCCGGTGTCGGGAGGCATTGATCTCGTGGCAACACGAGAGCTTATGCCCTATGTATGGCCTTGGCTTCGTAGTTCTCTGCGAAGCTTGCCAACGCCAGATCACTCTGGTTCAATGTCGGGGCGCTACATCACTTGCATACGACTTGGTCTCTTGGTCAAGGTGTTGTATTCAGTAGAGCAGTTCTCTTATACTGCAATCTGTTGAGACTATCCTTGGATTGAGTATTTTGTTTCGATATTTTTCAAATCCTTATTAATCACTTTTTTATTAGGGTTTTTAAACTAATTAATTAAAGAGTTTAATTAAAAGTTTGGTTGCTTTGTTCATTGACGTCATACATTGTATACATTCATACACTATTCAAAGGTGGGGGCACAGGAGATTTTTCGTAGGATTTTTGTAGCCACCCTGCGTACAGCGGTCGTCCTCGCATTTATGTGTGCAATCGAGCTGCCGCTTTCTCTTTGCCCGCGTGGCTCAGTCGGCTCGTCCCCACAAGTTCAATTCCTCGAGGGGCATATTCAAACGGAATTTCGAGAACATTATTTTTTCATGTCCCCCCCCCCACATTTGAAAAATATTGTTCAACTGTATAACGACTGAGATTTTACTCGATGAACCTCACATATTCAAATGTGTTAATTTATGTTTTTCTAGGGTTTCTCGAACTACGGATCTTGGCGGCCGGGTGTTGATTTTTCGTGGAACGGAATAGCTGAAAAATCAGCCCTGCCAAAGCTCCCAAGACCGCGAAAATATCAATATCAAATAAACTATCAAAACTAGCATTTCTGTGAAGTATTTGTTGATTATGTTTATATTTTTTAAATACTACAAAAAAATATTTCTTCAAAATTTTCCAATTCCTTGCTTTTTTCATTCCAAATTCTGAATTCGGGACTCTGTAAAATGTATTTTTGAGAAGATGCTTCAACCACCGTATAGCTCGGACCTTTGACTTTTTTATTACCACCTTTCCAGTCATTTCTAACTTCACCTTGATTGAAAAAATACACTTCAAAGCAGGATATTAGTAATGGACTGACTGGGTTTCCAATTCGCAGTAGTCAGAGTTTTGGAAGGACGTAATCCGCAATTTGGTGGGGCGTTGGCAGAAAGTCAAGGACAACAATGGTCATTACCTTCAATTTAACCGGCATTGTTCCGACCATTTTTATTTTGGATGTATCCGACGCTTAAAATGGAAAGGACTTTTCGAAAAAGCTAATACCTGAAAAAAGTTTTTATTCATGTTCCTCCAGGGTTTTTCTGTAACGGATGTTGACTTTTCGTTGAAAGTCACTCTGGCCAAAGCTCCGAAGACCCCGATGAAGACACTGAAAAATACCAAAATCAAATCAACTATCAAATCGAGCAGCTCTGTGAAAAATGGTGGAATAAACTTTTGAAACGAGTTAAACAAATTATATGTGTTAGGTAGGTTTTTATATGTATTTGTAAACAAATGTTTTTCCCTGAATGAACTATATTTCAAAAATTATTCGAAGCCTTCAATAGAGAGCTTTTCACAACTGAAAAGCACGAAACGAATTTCTATCAATATTTACCGATCGGTTTACTTGATCTTACACTTGAATCTCAAATTTCAGAGTCTCCCAATTTCGAAATTTCCGAGTATTTGAATTCCTAAATTTTCGATTTTCTTATGATCGGAATTCCTAAATGCCGTGTTTTCTCTTATCGATGCCTGCATCTATTCCAAGACCAGCCTGGTTGTGCAGTTTAAAAATTCAATAAATTGAACTATCTGAATTTCTAAATCTCCGATAACAGAATCGACCATTTTTTGAATTTTTGTGTTTTTAATTTCAAACAAATCAATTTTCAAATTCCTCAAATTATTTGATTTTTTCGAATTTCTGAATTTCGAGATGACTAAACTTTTAAACACACATTCCCTGAGATTTTCGAGAATCGATAAACTGTTCTATGTACAAAAAACTGTTTGAAATGAGTTGGTAATGCTCACAGTCAGTACTCTCTTACATATGAGAATTTTGAGGATACTTTTCATTGGCTCCACCCACTTTGGTCAAACCTGCAACCAAAAAATTCATGTTTTTCTTTTTTGAAATATGAATGAAATTTTTTTCTGGACTAAACGTATTTTGCTATTTTAAGCATTTTTTATGTTCAGATCAAAAAATAAGAGTCTCATCTTCCAATAGAAAACATAAAATTTTTTTAATGTTTTTTTTTGTATTTTTTACAATTCTTCGTTATCTTCGTTCTGTTTTTCCATTGATTCTGTTGCAGATTCGAGTTTCTATGGCTCAGGTGATGTTGATGGCTCGGGCTCAGGTAGTATCGATGGCTCAGGTAGTGTTGATGGCTCACAAAAGAAGTGTTTTCAGACAGGCTTTGAGAATTTTTTGAAATTTCGGTCTATGGTACTTTTCGAACAGGGAGTGGGGCTAAAATGCGATTAAACTTTTTAGAATAGATAATAACACATTTTGAGACTTCCAGAGAAGTCAGAAAAAAAAAACAAAAAAAAAGCATTCGTGAGAGTGGTATCGAACCTAACACTAGTCAGTTACCTCCATCCCTTCTCACCACTACACCACATTTCGCTGTTTATCACTGCGTCCCCAACTAGTATAGCAAAGGGGGAGATCACGTACACGTTCATAACACTTGAACAATAGGTGAAATTTCAGACGCATTTTTTCAGCTTCTAGGTACACATGAGGAGAAAAAAAAATATTGTCTTGTTGTTCACCATGTCCAAAAGTACCGATGACCATTGTTTGAGCAAATTCTCAACGCCTGTCTGACAACAGTTTTCTTGTCAGGTACTCTTGATGGCTCTGGGTCAGGTAGTGTTGATAGCTCAGGTACTCTTGATGGCTCAAGCAATATTTAAGCCTGTTTAGCGGCACCTCAATTGAAACGTTAGTATTTCGACACACGAGCCGAAGCCTAATGAAAGACCACGACGAGAAGCGCATCTAAAAATGTGTGGAAAATCACGAGCAAAACTCGGCGATGATCCAGCTGCAGGTTCACCTACATCAACCTTGTTACGACTTTAACCGGTTCAAAATAATGCGATAAAAATGATTTCTGCAACAATAAAGTCGTAAATCTCTACGCGACAGTCCCCAGACTTCTTAAATCAGTTCAGTCCCGGATACGAAATTATGACCTGATACAGTAGAAATTTTTTATCGCCGGTTATTTTTATTCAAAAGTTGACATAAGTTAGTGACAAAAAATGGAAGATAAAACAATCCAATCAAAGGATAGTCTCAACAGATCGCAGTATAAGAAGACTGCTCTACGTTTTCTGAAAAAAAATTACAAACTTTTTTTTAAATTGTACAGATTTATTTGAATTTCGAAAGAACGCGGAAATAACCCGATTAGGGAATTGAGATTACTGACAAAAAAAGAACCCGCTTGAATTAGAACTGACACGAAAAGAGAACCTATTGAAGAGAAATACGGTTGTTACGTCCGAAATGCAAGACGAAATTGGTGCTCTCGTTGAACTTGGCAGAACCCCTGAGACAATTGAGCAAAGCGTCGTAGCGAAGAACTCCTCTCCCTTTTTGCTCCACGTACTCACGAGCAAATGGCAACAAAAACTTGTTCCGTCCTTTGAGCACGTTTTCCGGATGGTTCTGCTGAAAATATTTTTTTCGATTAATTCAAATTTATTTTTAAACTTACGAATTGAAGTTTGAGCGCGGTCTGTCTGGTCGGAGACTCATCGTTGAACGGATACAATCTGCGGATGGACATCATCATATTCCGAAGCATTTCGATGTCGTCGAATTCCGTACATGCGAGCCCCAGTGAAAGCGCGAGAGAAGTGTAAGGTGCGGCTGCGTACACGTAGTCATGGTCTCTGACGCGCACGCGTTGACCATTCGGAGCAACAAACACTGCAGACATGCCCCAGTCAATCAGCCGAAGTGTTGCTTGCTGAAACAAGAAATTTTCTGAATTGAACACATATTTACATTTTCATTGTCACTTACCTCACCATCCCAGGCTATCATCACATTCTCTGGTTTCAAATCACGATGAAGAATCCCAGCAGAGTGAACTTGTTTCAGAATCTCCACCATCTTGAAGCCAATTTTTGAAACGAGTCGTTGGGAGAATCGTTGTTTTCCGGAAATGCTACCCAAATCAGCCGTGTACAGCTCCAGCACTGAAATTAGAAGGATTTTCTAAATTCTTCATTTATCTCCTCACCGAGCACAAGATGAGCATTGAGATTGAAGCTGTCAAACAATCTTTGAATGCCGTTGGTTGCGGACAGAGCATTCAAACTACGCACTTCGGCGGAATTTTGATCACCATCCTTGATGGTTTTGAGAGCCTTGGAGCGCAAGTCAATCACATCCGTGACCTTGAACACCTCACCATATGAACCCTTGCCGAGTCGGGCAGTCAAATGGTATCGGTTGGCGATATATTGGCCTACGGTAAACGACATCTCTTGAAACAACGGAAGGCAGAAAATCGGGAAGTGTCGACTTCTGAAAATTATAACGTTCATGAATGAAGCGTTCTGAAAATGTATGTCGTAAATTGAACGGCATAAAGCAAACAAAAGCATTGAAATAACCCATCCAAAAGGATGAGTCTTCATATTTTAGTCACTATCTGATACTGAACAGTGGATAAGCTTCGCGCCTGCTGCCTTCCTTGGACGTTGTAGCCGTTTCTAAGGCTCCCTCTCCGGAGTCGAACCCTTATTCTCCGTTACCCGTAACAACCATGGTAGTCCTAAAAACTACCATCTAGTTGAAAGGGCAGACACCCTTTTCGGATAGAGTCAGTCGAAACTGACAGAGAACTGCTTTATTCAGAGTCAACAAACAACGTCCGAAAACGTTTGGTCTGTTCTAATAATTGCACCCCGCCTTACGTTGGGGCTTAGTTGCATGTATTAGCTCCAGTATTTTCGCAGTTATCCATATGAGGATTCCGAACAAGGTGATATCTGCTCTAATGAGCGGTACGCAATTTCATTTCTGAATCAAAGCATGCATGACTTCATCTTTTACTTGAGCATATCGACTCGGCAACATGAACAATATCCGAGCAACATTTGAATCTCGACAGTACCAAAGTCTTTTTGTCGGGGATGACGCTACAGTAACCAAAATTAGTGCATAGGATATAAATCAGATGACAAATATTTTCCAGGTCACGAAAAATTGATATCTAGGTCACCAAAGTTTTTTGTTGGAGTGGAAACTACAGTAACTAAACTTAATGTATTGGGTACAAATTAGATGGCAAATTTTTTCCAGGTCACGAAAAATTGATATCTAGGTCACCAAAGTTTTTTTGCCGGGGTTGAAGCTACAGTAACCATAATTTGTGTATTAGTGTTTAGGGTGCAAAAAAGATGACAAATCGTTTCTCAATTTCCAGTTGCCTATTTTTGTGTTTTTCTCAAATGTTATATTCCAGAGATTTCCAACTTTTTCTAAAACGTCTTTTTTCCCATGACCATTTCATTTTTCGAAATCAAAAAAAGCTATCAAGCTCCCACGAGATCCCTAAAGAACAATCACCACAAGCCGAAGCTTTTGACAACATAGTACTGAATCAAATAGGGACAGATAATTAAGGGTTGCTGGCGTCGAGCACTGCTTTTGAGGGCAGAATCCGGTCATTAACACGATCAATAGCGACCCCGAAAGACCCCGTGTTGCATATAGCCACCATATCCGACAGGATCACATGAAGTGGGCGTCGAGACAACCGAAGAACAATGATGATATCGAACCACCACGGTACAACGACAATTAAGCTCAGACGCTACTGATTTTTCGCCATTAGCTGTCACGCTCCAAAACGAACAGCCATAAGCAGCGGTTGCTGAGCGGCATTCCAACTGGAACAAGAGTATTTCGAAACATGAGTCTAGGCCTAATAACAGACTACGACAAGAAGTGCATCTAAAAAGGTTTTGGAAAATCACAAGCAAAACTCGGCTATGATCCAGCTGGAGGTTTTAGTACAGCCTTGCCCGGTCCAAACCAACCAACTTTCCGCAACAACAAAGTCGTTAAACCTCAAAGCGACAGTCATCACTCTTTTAAAATCACTTCAGTCTCGGATACGGAATTATGACATGAATAAAAATATTCCAAAGCCAATGCTTAGTTAGGGTTAGTGGATATCTTTTTTTCTCACCTGTTATTTTTATCTAGAAATTTACATAAGTAAGTGATGAAAACATAAAAAACAACTCAATCAAAGGATAGTCTCAACAGATCGCAGTATAATAAAACTGCTATAAGTTTCCTGAAAAATTACTAAAACAATTATTTTCATTTCACAGATTTATTCTCATTAGAAAGAAAAGAAAGAACGTGGAATCACCCGTGAAAGGGGAAGAAGTATGACTTGAAGGAGATCTTGAGACAAATGATGAAAGACAGAATTGAACCGAATTCGAATGAGACTGGAAGACGATCATCTACTCGATCGAGATGCGCCCGCGGCGCCCAAAGTGAACGATGAAGGGCATCTTGTCATTGAACTTCGCCGATTTCTTCACGCAGTCAATCAGCGCCGGATAGTCAATAGCTCTTCTCGCTTGTTGTGCAAACAGTAGCTGTGCGAAGGGGACCAAGAAGCGATTCTTTCTGCCCAAATAATCCTGCGGGTGCGAGTGCTGAAAATAGTTTTTTTATTAATTCAACTTTTATTTTTGAAAACTCACGAATTTCTCCTTGAGTTCGTTTCGATCCTTCAATGACTCCACATTGAACGGATAGCACTTGCGGATCGCCATGAGACAGTAGAGCATCATTTCACAGTCATCGAAGACTGTTGCTGGAATCTCGAGTGACATGTTATACGATGAATACGGAGACAATTTGAAGCCGTAGTCTTTTCTTGGGACTTTTTGACGCTGTCCTTCTGGAGTCTTGTAAACTACAGAACATCCAAAATCGATAAGCCGAATTTCAGCTTTCTGAAACGAGAAGAATTCGAATCATAAATTTGCATTTTCACTTACTGCTCCATCGTAAGATAACATCAAGTTTTCAGGCTTGATGTCTCGGTGCAAAATTCCAATGTGATGCATTTGCCAAAGGATGTGCAACGCATTGAATCCGATTTTGGACACCAAACGTTGAGAGCATCGTTGGCTTGCGGCGATTTTTCCCAAATCACACAAGTAGAACTCCAGCACTGAAATTAGAAAATTTTTTCTAAATTCTGAAAACTCATTTAACTCCTCACCGAGCACCAGGTGATTGTTGAACATGAACGAATTATGGAGTTTCTGGACACCTTCAACTCCGTCCAAGGCCTTCAAGTTACGAACTTCTTCGCAACCTTCGTTCTCTCCTTTTATCGTTTTCATGGCCTTCTCGCGACGATCCGCCATATCCACAACTTTGAAAACTGCTCCATACGTTCCTTCACCCAACTTCGAAACAACGGTGTATCTACTCGGTCCAACAGAAACCATTTGCCCGGCTCGGAACATTATCTGTAAAACAAGGATTACAGTACCTTGAATATCTTGATCATTCAAGAGAGGGCAATATTTTTTTAAAGCGCAGGTTTTTTCTAGGTTTTTATCTCGGTTCCCAGGAGAGATAGCAAAAATTTGTTCACTGATAAAATATTGATGATTTTATGATAAATAATTTATCATATGACAAATTTTTGATATCTCTCCTGGGAACTGAGATAATTGAGCTCAAAGTGCACAAATAGGTTGGGATTATTATTCAATTTTACAAACACTTTGAGCTCATTTTTCTCGATGCCTAGAAAAGATATAAAAAAAATGGTCAACTGATAAAATGTTGGTGATATTATGGTAATTAATTTATTAGTTGACATATTTTCATATCTCTTATAGGAACCGAGATAATTGAGCTCGAAATGTACGTAAAATGAATAGAACTCCACTCAAAATGAATAGAGTTTCATTCCATGTGCATTTTGAGCTCAATTATCTAGGTTTCTAAAGGAGATATGAAAAAATTGTCAACTGATAAAATTTTGGCAATGTTATGGCAAATAATTTATCAGTTAACAAAAGTTTGATATCTTTCATAAGATTTGAGATAATTGAGCTCAAAGTCCACATGTAAAGTGGGGGTCTATTTATTTCACATACATTTCGAGCTCAATTATCTCGTTCCCTAGAAGAGATGTCAAAGATTTGTCAACTGGTGAAATATTGGAGATTTTATGATAAATAATTTATCTGTTGACATATTTTTGATATCTCTAATAAGAACCGAGATAATTGAGCTAGAAATGTACGTAAAATGGATAGAACTCTTGTTAAAATGAGTAGAATTCCATTCTATACATGCATTTTGAGCTCAATTATCTCGGTTCCTAAAAGAGATATCAAAATTTTGTCAACTAATTAATTGTTAGTGATTGTGCACGGCACCCTGCGATGACAAGTTGAGAAGAAAAAAAAGTCGGTGAGCGCGCCAAGCACGCGCGGCGTGCCATGCGCCTCCCTTGGCTCCTTTCGTCCAACACGGTAGATTTAGCACTGAATAACCTTTTATCTTCGTCTAAAAAGTTCTTTACGCCGTTTTTCAAAAAATGTGACGAATTTAAATTGTAGAAAAGGGATTTGGCTTTCAGAAAAATATAAAATCATACAATTTGATGGAATACGAACTGTGTTATTAGCTCTCAAACTTTTAGTTCCTTGTCTTTCATGATTTTCTCGATGTTTTCACTCGTAATTCAAGTAGTTCTCCTGAAACTTAATGTATTACATCATCATAACACCCTATTCACAAATGGAACTCCTTTCATGATCGTTAAATACTAAATAAACCGTCAAAATCCTCTGAAATGCTTTGAGAGCTAATAACACAGTTCGTATTCCATCAAATTGTATGATTTTATATTTTTCTGAAAGCCAAATCTCTTTTCTACAATTTAAATTCGTTACATTTTTGAAAAACGGCGTAGAGAACTTTTTAGACGAAGATAAAAGGTGATTCAGTGCTAAATCTACCGTGTTGGACGAAAGGAGCCAAGGGGGGCGCATGGCACGCCGCGCGTGCTTGGCGCGCTCACCGACTTTTTTTTTCTTCTCAACTTGTCATCGCAGGGTGCCGTGTTGTGTGATAAATAATTTATTAGTTGACATTTTTTGATATCTTTCATGGGAACCGAGATAATTAAACTCAAATTTTACGCATAGAGTGGGATTCTATCCATCTTGCTAATGACCTAGATGTTATTTGACCCCAATTTCCTATTCAAAAGTTTGTCTTATGTCTAGGTTATCTATTTCACTATTGAAACCCCCAGCTAGAGCTCTTAGTTAACTAATTTCCTAGTCCTAAAATTGCCAGAAACTCACCTTTGAAGGGAAGCAGGGGAGCCAGAAGAAATCAGACTGCTCGGCAGAGACGAAAACTGTGGGAATAAATTCTCTGAGGAGTCTTGCTCACAAATTGACATTGCCACGTATGAAACGTATGAAGGGCAAGATTATTTATTTATTTTTATTATTCTGTAACTTTTTTCTTGTCCATGTATGAGGGCTGTAACTTTCAGGGATCACATAATGTTGCCTCGGGAATCGAATGGAAATTAGGTCGAAGACCGCTGATGACCTAGGTTCTCAGTTATAGAGGTACGGTCATGAAACTTCGTCATTGGGGTCTATGACCAAAGTCAATTCGATATCTAGGTCACCAAAGATTTTTTGTTAGGAATGAAGCGACAGTAACCAAAATCAGTGTATAGGGTACAAATCAGATGACAAAATTTTTCCAGGTCACGAAAATTCAATATCTAGGTCACCGATTTTATTCTATCGGGGATGAAGCTACAGTAACCAAAATTAGTGTATAGGATATAAATCAGATGACAAATATTTTCCAGGTCACGAAAAATTGATATCCAGGTCACCAAAGTTTTTTTGCCGGGGTTGAAGCTACAGTAACCGTAATTAGTGTATTAATGTTTAGGGTGCAAAAAAGATGACAAATCGTTTCTTAATTTCCAGTTGCCTATTTTTTTTATGTTTTTCTCAAATGTTATATTCCAGAGATTTCCAACTTTTTCTAAAACGTCTTTTTTCCCATGACCATTTCATTTTTCGAAATCAAAAAAAGCTATCAAGCTCCCACGAGATCCCTAAAGAACAATCACCACAAGCCGAAGCTTTTGACAACATAGTACTGAATCAAATAGGGACAGATAATTAAGGGTTGCTGGCATCCAGCACTGCTTTTGAGGGCAGAATCCGGTCATTAACACTATCAATAGCGACCCCGAAAGACCCCGTGTTGCATATAGCCACCATATCCGACAGGATCACATGAAGTGGGCGTCGAGACAACCGAAGAACAATGATGATATCGAACCACCACGGTACAACGACAATTAAGCCCAGACGCTACTGATTTTTCGCCATTAGCTGTCACGCTCCAAAACGAACAGCCATAAGCAGCGGTTGCTGAGCGGCATTCCAACTGGAACAAGAGTATTTCGAAACATGAGTCTAGGCCTAATAACAGACTACGACAAGAAGTGCATCTAAAAAGGTTTTGGAAAATCACAAGCAAAACTCGGCTATGATCCAGCTGGAGGTTTTAGTACAGCCTTGCCCGGTCCAAACCAACCAACTTTCCGCAACAACAAAGTCGTTAAACCTCAAAGCGACAGTCATCACTCTTTTAAAATCACTTCAGTCTCGGATACGGAATTATGACATGAATAAAAATATTCCAAAGCCAATGCTTAGTTAGGATCAGTAGATATCTTTTTTTTTCTCACATGTTATTTTTATCTAGAAATTTACATAAGTAAGTGAAGAAAAAATAAAAAACAACTCAATCAAAGGATAGTCTCAACAGATCGCAGTATAATAAGACTGCTATACGTTTTCTGAAAAATTACTAAAACATTTTTTTTTTCATTTTAGAGATTTATTCTCATTAGAAAGAAGAGACAGAACGCAATCACCCGAATGAGGGGAAGTAGTATGACCTAAAGGAGATCTTGAGACAAATGATGAAAGACAAAAAAGAACCGAATTTGAACAAGACTAAGACTGGAAGAGACCATCTACTCGATCGAGATGCGCCCGCGGCGCCCAAAGTGAACGATGAAGGGCATCTTCTCATTGAACTTCGAAGTTTTCTTCATGCAGTCGATCAGCGCCGGATAATCGATAGCTCTTCTCCCTTGCTGTGCAAATAGTAGCTGTGCGAAGGGGACCAAGAAGCGATTCTTCTTTCCCAAATAGTCTTGCGGATGCTCATGCTGAAAATAGTTTTTTTTTATTAACTCAACTTTTATTTTTGGAAACTCACGAATTTCTTCTTGAGATCGTTTCGATCGTCCAATGATTCCACATTGAACGGATAGCATTTGCGGATCGCCATGAGACAGTAGAGCATCATTTCAACGTCATCGAACACTGTGGCTGGAATTTGGTGGGACATGTTTGATGACGTATATGGAGCCCATTTGAAGCCGTAGTCTTTTTTTGGGACTTTCTGAAGCTTGCCTTCTGGAGTCTTGTAAACTACGGACACTCCGAAGTCGATAAGGCGAAGCTCAGCTTTCTGAAACGAGAAGAATTCGAATCATAAATTTGCATTTTCACTTACTGCTCCATCATAGGAGATCATCACGTTTTCGGGCTTGATGTCACGGTGCAGAATTCCAATGTGATGCATTTGCCAAAGGATGTGCAACATATTGAATCCGATCTTTGACACCAATCGTTGCGAGCACCGTTGTCTCTCGGCGATTTTTCCCAAATCACACAGATAGAACTCCAGCACTGAAATTAGAAAATTTTCTAAATTCTGAAAATTCATTCAACTCCTCACCGAGCACCAGGTGATTGTTGAACATGAACGAATTATGGAGTTTCTGGACACCTTCAACTCCGTCCAAGGCCATTAGATTACGAACTTCTTCGCAGCCCTCATTCACCCCTTTTATCGTTTTCATGGCCTTCTCGCGACGATCCTCCATATCCACAACTTTGAATACTGCTCCATACGTTCCTTCCCCCAGCTTGGAAACAACGGTATATCTACTCGTTCCAACAGAAACCATTTGCCCGGCTTGGAACATTATCTGTAAAATAAGGATTACAGTATCTTGAATATCTTGATTATTCAAAAATGGGTAATAGTATATTTTTAAAGCATTAGATTTAAAGCACGTGTATCTTAAAAGCTTACCGTTTGAATTGAGCAAATGCAGAGCGCTTAGGAAGTGACTCCTGAAAATTATAACGTTCATGAATGAAACGTTCTGAAAATATATGTCGTAAAATTATACGGCATAAAGCGAACAAAAGCATTGAAATAACTCATCCAAAAGGATGAGTATTTTTATTTTCAGTCACTATCTCATACTCAGCAGTGGATAAGTTTCGCGCCTGCTGCCTTCCTTGGACGTGGTAGCCGTTTCTAAGGCTCCCTTTCCGGAGTCGAACCCTTATTCTCCGTTACCCGTAACAACCATGGTAGTCCAATAAACTACCATCTAGTTGAAAGAGCAGGCACCCTTTTCGGATAGAGTCAGTCGAAACCGACAGTAAACTGCTTTATTCAGAGTCAACAAACAACGTCCGAAAACGTTTGGTCTGTTCTAATAATTGCACCCCGCCTTACGTTGGGGCTTAGTTGCATGTATTAGCTCCAGTATTTCCGCAGTTATCCATATGAGAATTCCGAACAAGGTGATATCTGCTCTAATGAGCGGTACGCAATTTCATTTATGAATCAATGCATGCATGGCTTAACCGTTTACTTGAGCATATCGACTCGGCAACATGAACGATATCCGAGCAACATTTGAATCTCGACAGTAGAGATGCAACAAACGAATCCTTCCATCGGTGCTTTAGATGACTTAACATCTAGAACATTACCGTTTTCAGAAACGTCGCGACGAAGGACGAAACTCGCTACTTAAAACAAGCACGCCAACGTCGCTAGTAATCGGGTGTAAACATAGCCTTCCATACCAGCATTCCACAAAACAGAAACAGGTAACACCTCTATCAGAGCAACACCCTTTCAGAGATCTCCTCCTGACCTGCATTAGGAACACTAGCACAGACACCGAGACTGACGCCTCGAATCGACTATCACCCACCTGACAAAACGGTATGGTCAGTATCTAGAGATACCTGACCTGTTTCACGACGGTCTTAACCCAGCTCACGTTCCCTATTAGTGGGAAAACAACCCAACGCTTGGCGATTTTCGCTTCAAAATGATAGGAAGAGCCGAGATCAAAAGATCAACTTTGCAACATACGCTTGGCTGCCACAAGCCGGTTACAACTGTGGTACCCGACGAACGGTCAGAGATAGCGAAATTCTGACACCGCCATTCGATTCAGCATGAAAAGTTACCCTAGGGTACAAATTTCCATAATTTTGCCAATTTCCGTACATGAGAACCACCCATGACAATAGTAAGTCTCTCTACTTGAGGGAGACGTGTCACACCGGGGGGCAGTGAAGGCACACCCAGGGGAAGCCCGTCACCGCGGGGCGAGACTTGTAAGCTCTCGTGGCACTTTTTTGAATATAACTCGTTAATGACGGCCTTAATCAAAAAAATCATTTCAGTAAATGTTGTAGGGTTTGGTATACTGTACATTTTGGTAGTACTAAATTTCTGGTCCGGTGCAGCTGGGGCGACTTAGGCGCGTTTTTAAGACAATAATCTCTGTAAAACTCGAAAAAACCATGGTAATGGAAAAAATCAAAATGGTCCTAGAAGTCTGATACTGTATGTGGTGGGTATGGGGGCTACTCTAAATTTTTTGACTATGGCACCCATAGGCCACGCCCCCTCCTGGACGCGAAAAACTACGGTAACCCCGAAAAAAAATTTTTTTTTTCCAAAATAATGATATCGACTCCAACGTTTCAGATTTCAGTTTCTGGTACTTTCTTGATCATTTTTTGTGTTAGGAACACATTTCTACAGTAATCCTGAAAAGAAGAAAATTTCACTTTTTTGAAATTTTTTTCACTTTTTTGGAAATTTCTCAAAAATTTCCACTGGTCCAAAAACGGAACTCCAATAGTTCGATACTGTATACCTGCCAACATTTTATTACCATCGAACCAGAAAAAATCCGATTCCCTCAAAAGGGTTTTAGTCGAAAAGGTGCAAAAACACCATGTGGGGGAGTACATGGTAACTAAAATTCGCCCAAAATCGACCATCTCCAATTTTGACAAAATTTGTACCAGGCATAGTATGTTTAGCGCGTAGTATTCTGGCAAAGTTTCAGAATCTCATTTCATCGTCTTGGTGCATTTTTGCGACCCTTTAGTTTTTCACTGGAAAAGGACTTGGAAGCAATTTTTGCCGATTTTTTGATACCTTATGAAATGTACAAAGACAATGAGAACAAATTCAGAAACTTTGCCAGAATACTACCCACCAAAAATACTACACCCACATTGTATTTTCTCACTTTTTCGACTAACTTTGGAAAGACTCCCAAGTGTTACCCCCTAAAAAAATCGAGACCTATATGGTTGAATAGAGCGTAAAAAGTTATCTCACATTCAGAACCCAAAAGGAATAGATGATAAGAAATTTTTATAAGGAGTTATGGAATAAACGTACCAAAAAATGGCACAATTTTCAAAAATTCATAAGAATCATGGAATAGAATATTCATATTTGATGGGGTTATTCAGCTAGGTAAAATATCAGTGAAAAGCCAGGTATTTTACCATATTTGCGTATTCAGTACTTCTTTCAATGCAAAAAGTGTGTATATTTGGGGCACCAACGCAGATAAAGTAATCCGATTTCTGACGGCCATGAATCCCGGATACCTCGAGTCGATTTGTCTAGATATCCGATTCTTAAGAGCTGTGGAAAATGATAATAGAGTTTTTTTCGAAACCGATCGATTCAAGCAGGCAAAAAGTGTGGAATTCGAGTCACACTGGACATCGTTCAATGTGGAGAGTTTAATGAATTTCAGTCAATTGCAAAGCTTCAAGTGCACGAAATCGAGCTTGGAACGAAACATTTTTCGAAATGAAATTCTGGCCGGAATATTTCCGAATCTTTTTTTTTTTCAGAATCCAATTCCGATCGGAATTTATCCGAAGCATGAATTTATAGAATCAGAATTTTTTTGGAGTACGGTATGTCAAGAAAAATTCGCTCGTGGTTCTCGGGCGGGAATACTTTCGATACTTTTTGTATTATGGGAAAGCGAATCATCTTTATGAAAAAATCATTGAATTCAAACGTTTTTCGGAAAGGATCGAAGCATTTTCAGGAAAGAAAAACTAAGAAAAAAACCATGGATTACACCAATTAAAAAAATTTAGCCAGAAATTCAACATCTTGATCGGTGGAGCACTTCCATTTTCACAATCCAAATCTCTCGTCGGTAACCATTATCATGGAATATTGAATCACCATAGGAGACGGATATAATAGAGGATTGACCCATTGAAACTTTGATGGATCTGAAAACATGAGTTGTTGGGGAAAGGATATTTGGAAACGCGCTCCAATCACAATGAGAAATTTCACTTACCTACGATCCCACTCGATTACTTGAGCATTCCTTCTTAAAATTTGTATATAACGAGATGGTTCCTCTCCTGCCACTTGTCGAATTTGAAACAGCCAACTCGTCCCAACTGGCCTTCCATGTTCCAACCAAGTATCCATTGAATCAGCAACAGTGTTCAAAGAAATCCTGTTGATTTGAACTTTTTGGTTTGAAATCTTCATGAGTAGATTCGAAAAGTTCATATCATGTCTGAACATTTCCGAGCGAACAATCAGATGTTCAGCATTTTCCAGAGTTCCTTGATCCAAAATGCGACAATCCATTTCGAAATTTAGGAGCTTCAAAGGGAAACTGGCATTGTCAATTTTAATGTGGATTTGCATTCAGGAGGTTCCTTCTCTTTCATAGTCTCCATCAGTCTTTCAGATGTTTCCATACACATGTTTTCTGAAAGAAACATTCGTTGAGAAGTTATTTGGAAAGTCCAGAAGATACCAAAAAAAAAACCATAAATGCTAATCTCATATGATCAAATTTTGTTATTTCTTTTGATTTCTAAGAACACCAGAAATATTCAAACAGACCGAAAACTATGATTCCGTGTGTTCAAAGACTTAACTGGAATACATACCTTCCGGATTTTTGCATTTTTTATTATTCTAAAAGAATTTCTAACATAAGTTTTTCATTCATAAGATTTCTTTTATGAACTTATTTTTATCACTTAAAATTGTTTCAAAAAATCGCCTACTACATTCTGCAAAAAATAAATTCAGCCCGAACCAAATTCGCTCATTTTTAGCATCAAATCCATTGTTTCAAACCAAAAATTCAAGAAAAAAGTCTCACCTTTTTCAAATAAATCCAAAGAGATTTAATAATGAAAAATTGGAGAATATCCAGAAAAATAAAAAAGGAGTTCTCCAAAAGCCATTCATTTAGAGGTTTTTTTTGGAGAACTCCCAAAAAAGACGTCTATTCAGTAAAGTCGTCTCGAGGAAGAATGAAACCAAGTGCGTCGAACGCATCGCGCCGGCGCGATCGTAAAATTTTTTTCTTTTATTTGCTCTGGGTCTCTTTTATTTTTCCATAACTTTTGTATTCATAACGTGTATACGTTTTTTGTTGTACATCACACTATACGGTTTCCTTTCCTACATTCCATAGGAAAAACATCAATTGAAAAGAAGATACAAAAAAGGAGTTGACCCACTTTTTCAATCGCAGCCCTCCTCGTTCTGGGCCGATGGTATCAAGGAATTACCGGAGCGTTGCCAGACAACTATTGATGCTCATGGACAATACTTTCATTAATCTAGCCCCTTCCGCTTTGAGAAAAATTTGATCAAAAATTTTCCCGAAATCGGAAGAAACTTCTACATTTGTTTGATTTGTGTATGGCGAAGTCTTCCATTTCGTCAAATGGCTTCACACTTATCTGGAGGTTATGACATTTTCGAACCTTCCCAATTAAGTACACCAAGATGTCAAATAAGAAAAAAAGATTAGACTGTTGAGTGGTCGACAACCACACGCACACTCGTACATCATGATATAGTAGATGGTGCGAATTAGATTGTGTAACAAGCAAGGTGACCCAGAAAAAGGGAAATTGGACGACCGAGTAGCTCTTCTGTCTTCGATACAGCTAACCTCACTCTTTCCTTTGACGACTTGACAGAATAGACGTCTTATTTTGGGAGTTCTCCGAAAATCTTTCGAATGAATGGATTTTGGAAAACTCCTTCTTGATTTTTTTGAATATTCTCTATTCCCATATTATTCTATTTTCTAAAACTTTGTAAGATTTCCTATTATTCAATTCTTCAATTATTTCTGATGAAGGTGAGTCATTTTCTTCGAATTATTGATTTGAAGACTTATATCTTCAAACTCAAAAAGTGGCGAATTTGGTTCAAAAGGAGTATTGCAGAAATTGTAGATGGGCCACTTCCAGGACTACCTTGCCAGTCTCGCAATCTTCAAATCTTGGTATTGCGATGTATAGTACTTGATGAATGTCCGCGTCAAGGTTCCCAACTCCAACGTCTATCTGGACTATCATCTCCATAATGGGACCATGCTTCAATCCCCCGAATGCCAAAAATGCTAAAAGGATGTGACGCCGGAATTAGCGGCGCAGACCAAGCTGAACACTTTTTGAGCCTAATTATCTCGGTTTTTTTTAAAGATATTAAATATTTGTTAACTGATAAAATACGGCTGATGTTATGGTAAAGATTCATTAATTCCCTAGATTTTGATGTCTTTCGTAAGAAGCAAGATAATTGGGATTGAAGTTTACAGGTATACGTTGCTGTTGGAAACTGTTCCGCGTTTTTTGGTTACGGTATTTTGAGGGCAGCCAAAAATGTTTGAGCTTTTAGGAACGTACGGTTAGGTCTACGGCAACCCTCCTACGGGACCGAAATAATTGAAAATGTTTTAATTAGTTCAGAACCTCTGTATATTCCTTTCAAATCCGTTAAACTTTTATCAATTTCGGGTGATGTTAAAGCGAGTTGGAAGTTTGAAGTGGAAGTAAAGAGACGCAGGAAAACGAGAGCACTCTCGTTTATTTGCGTCTCTCTTCGAAACGTCAAATGGCTGTGTATTGGCCCTAAATCGACCGGTTTGTATGATTTTTCAGCGCATTTGAAAACGGAAAATTTTTCGAATCAGAAAATGTGGTTTTTGTTAAAATATTGGAGAACATTTCTCACTTCAATAATTGCCCTCAAAGTCAGATAGGCTCTCTTATAGAATGCCTACTTTTTTAGAATAGAATTGTCTCAAATGGGGTGTTCAAGTACAGTAGTCAATTAAAATTGCCATAATCTTTAAATTTACCAGATCTGCCTGGACATCTACCCAACAACCAACTCAAGGCAGTCCAGAATATTAGAAGGCGAATTTTTTCAACATGTGAGTGTCATTAACTTTATTTTTCAAATTTTCAATATTTTTCAGGTTCATTCGGCTCGCATTCATGAATCTTCTCATCGCCACAAAATTGAAGCACCAAAACAACACCTCATCGACATATTTCGCCTTTTTTCTCCATCTTTTACTAATACATTGTTTTTCATAATATAATATTTAAGAAAATAATATTTAAAAAAGTTTTATTAATCAAAACAAAACAACACTTTGAAAAAAATCCGATGAAAAGTGGAGGTGGTAGGTGAAGAGATCGAAGAATAGTGGTGACCTGAAAAGCTTTCATGACAATTAGAATGTTGCGAAACTCAAAAGAATTAAACTCACAAACTTTGGAAGGCGGTGCTCACAGTTTCATGGCAAGCTTCCGAAAAGGATGTTGAGCTGAAAGTATTGTTTGTTAGAAAAAGGCGAAATGATTTTTAAGCGAATTTCCTAACCCCAAAAGTCACTAACCTTTTTCTTCCATTACTTTCTCTGCTTCGAAGGTTCTTGCCGTCCTTGAGCTCCACTGTCTGAAATAATACGATTTCATTTTTATTTGTCCACATATGATAACTCACAGTCCACTTTGGCTTGTTGTCGACGAGCTAGTGGCTCGGTTTCAACCAGAAGCTCTCCTCTTCTTGAGCACTTCCTTTTGCCACTCTTATTGGCTTGGATGGAGGTCGATGGACCTGAAAATTTGTTATTTTTGAAAAGAATTCACATGGAAAATCAGATGGTACCTTCTTGGTCGTCAGCTCTTTGAGCGTCATATGTACCATCACGTTGGACTTCTTCCAGACGCTCTTGTTGGTTGGCTGGAGCTGCATCGGATGGCGATCGCTCTGAAAATCGGTAATTATGATTCTAAAAAGATGAAAGATTAAAACTTACCTTCGCCTTTCTCTTCTTGTCCAGCTGGTATTCCAGAAGAAGCAGTTGGAAGGACAGGAGCAGAGAGAGCTGAAAATTGAGATTGTCAGAAAATGATAATACGAATTTATTTCAAACCTTGGATTCTGGAAATCTCCTCAATCCGATTCTTGAGCAATCTCCTCGATCCGCTTCAGACGAGCTTGGGCTTCTCGAACTTGAGCTTCCAGAGCTTCCTTTTGGGCCTTCCAAACATTTTCCTTTGTCTGCAGCATCTTCAAAGATTCCCTGACCTTCTCCAGCTTCCTGAGCTTCCTCTTCCAACTCCTTCATGGCAATATCGTGATGGCACTGCATGAATTCGATTTCTCCCTCTAGTCCAATCATCTTTTTTTCGAGCTTCCTGGAAAACAGTGAAATTCAATATCTAGAGAAAAAGGCTCTTTATGACAAGGGAGGGGGGGGGGGGGCATGAGAAAAGGAGAACCCAAGTGAAACAAAGGGGGGGGGGGACAAGTAGAAAAATCATGCCTAAGTTGAGATTTCATATTCTTTTCAAGTTTTGTGACTGTATCCTCTAAAGCTTCCAACTTTGAACACTTTTCATCATTTTTTGGAAATTTAAGTTAATGTCATTATTTGTATATTTTGGTTTATTTTTTTTTGTTACTAAGCCTGAATTAAGCTAATATTAGCTGGATAATTAGTTTCATCGAGTTTTCTGGCAGCAAAACTCGGAGACGCATACAGGGTGGCCGATAATGATAGGACGTTTCTAAACGTCTCCCATTTTTCAGAAAAACGTTTTTTAACTGTAATAACTTTATCAAAATATTCAAAATATGAAAGAATTTTAGTTTTATGACAAGTAGTCATGATTACAACCACGAGCTTTGACGGAAGCCTCCAAACGCATGGTAAAAAAATCGGCTGTGCGGCGAGGGTAGTTGCCATCAATATCGCCCCAGAACTTTTGAAATGGACTTTACAGAAAATTCAAAAAACTATAGGAGATTCCTGAGATCTTGCTCTTTAAAAGTCTCCACACATCAAAGTCCATCAGACTGAAATCTGTGGAGTTAGAGGGCTTCCAATCGTCGCCGAGTTTTCTAAGAAAATGAGCGTCTAAGACCAGAATTGTGGATTTCGATTCACAAGACGGTGCTGAGTCTTACTGATATTTTAAAATCTGTCCAATCAACTGCTGAGTGGCCTAGGACAACAAATTATACATCACAACTGTCATTCGATAGACTTGCGAGCTGATTTTCCCCAAAAATCGAAAAATTGGTAATGGTTGCAGTGATTCTATCCCAAACCTTGAAATTTTTCGGAAAAGGAAATTTGAAGATAAAATACGTTCAGGAGATCTGTTTTCATCTTTTAGTAACAATTGTCCCTGATCCCGACGGTTCGGAAGATTTTCATCAGTGAAACTCTTTACGTCCCCCCAGACTCGTCTGATATACGCCGCAGGTGGAGGTGTGAAAAATATTTTTTGCATTTTTCGCTTCTGCAGGCCCCGGATGTATAAGAGGGGACCTGTTTACAATAGATACGGTAACTGCAAGTGCTGAAATCCTATTTGACGATTTTTTGAACCCTGGACCTTACAATACCAAGGCCAAAACCCACTTTTTTGCTCAATTGGACGTTTGATGAACCCCTGAGTCTGGTGAATGTTTAAAGTTAATGGTGGTCTATATTTTGGTTTTAATAGGTTCTTTTGAACCTATTGAACATTTTCAAAAACATTTCGGACACTTGATGAAGAAATACCAAGTCTTCTAGCCACATTAACACGAGCACCCCCTCTCGAGAAAAGTCGCGAGCATGGGTTGGTGTGGAGAAGTCTTCATAATTCCGAACAAAAAACAAAATGATATCAAATGATATGAATCACTGTTTATAGAGGGTCCCTACTCTCTATTAGTTACGAAAGTTTTCAAAATTATCTCTTGGGCCGGCGCCAAGAAGCTCTCAAAAAAACGTCCTATCATTATCGGCCACCCTGTAGTGTGAGAACTGCTACTCGAACTTGCTGATTTTCCAAGCCATCACCTCAGAACCCTCGTCACTCCCACAGTCTATCTCCCAATTACAAGTATTGAAGAGACATGAGAACTAGGTGTGCCGGGACGGTAAGGAGATTAAAAAAACTACAGATTGAACGGTAGGAAATAACAGAAAAACGAGGTACCATGACAAATAGTCTAGAGATCACATTAATTTCATGTTAGCTCATTTTCATTGCAATGATTGATCATTGCATCAAAAAGAATGATCTGCTAGATGTGCTTGAGGAGACTCCGATTCTGTTTCACTGTCTCATTCCAAAACAAAGTCTATCTCCCCTCTACGCCACGACTGGAAAACTATGCTTCTCTCTACCGTCCTCTGTATGTTCACTATTATTTTAATTCACAGGAAAAAGACCCCAAAGAAGAAGTTCAGAGAATTTGATGCACAGTAATTTTGGAACTGTTTTTGGGGAAACAGAGAATATGTTCCGAATAAAGAAATTTCACGCAATGCTTCTAAAAATACAAAAAAACCTCACCTTTATCAAAAACTCCGTGAAGATGTTAATAGAATAGTATAGCATTGAAAAATATTCAGGAAAATAAAAAAGGTGCTCCAAAATCCATTCATAGAGGATTTTTGGAGAACTCCCAAAAAAGACGTCTATTCATTCAAGACGTCGAAGTGAAGAATGAGGGTAAGTCGAGCGCATAGGGTCGACTTGACCGTCTCATTGCCTTTCGTTTGGTCTCTTCGATATTCACACTCTCTCAGTTTAGCCACCTGCTGTGACATGGTGTGTGTATGAGTATGGTTGTCCACCGCACCATTCGCCTCTCTCTCTCTCTCTCTCTCTCTCTCTCTCTCTCTCTCTCTCTCTCTCTCTCTCCTTCCCATCTAACAATACGTCATGATGACCTTGGTTGGAAAGGCTCATAAGTTTTATAATGTCCAGAAAAGTGTTCAGCCATGTGACGAGATGGAAAATTTGGCACATTATTTGGAGGGTACAACAAAGGGGGTACAAGGGGGTACAATACGATTTGGGGTAGAAAATCAACGATTCGGGGGTACAAACTAAATGTAAGTCTTTTTTCAAGTATTTTGTCCCTCGGATTGAGGATGTTGTACAGCTGAATCACTGGAATTTTGTTAGTTTTTTACAGATTTCCGTGTATGTATTCTTTTTTCAATTCCGTGAGATTTCAGAAGAATTTTCAATAGTGAGTCGTGATTTTTGTGCTCAATCATCTCGGTTCATATAAGATATCAAACATTTGTCAACTGATAAAATATAGCTGATGGTATTCATCAGTTAACCAAAATTTAGTATCTTTTATACGAAGCGAGATAATTGGGCTCAAAGTTTGCAAGGTGGTGCAACCAGCGGTGCCGAACAAGCATTTTTGAGCTCTATTATCTCGGTTCTGTCAAGAGATACAGAAAATGTGAGTACTGGTAAAATGTTTTTCTTAATATCATCAATATTTTATCGGTCAACAGATGTCCGGTATCTTTCACAGGAAGCGAGATAATTGAGCTGAATTTCCTAGTAACGCAAATTTATTTAGTCAACATTTTGTAGTGCCAACGACCATTCCAGCATCAATCATCCCAATAGTAGCAAAAATTGTTCCAATACAGGAGACGGAGCAATTTGTGTGTCAAAATTGGTTGTGATTGCTATGGTATCTCCATTTCCGTTGTACCCGGACATTGATGCTACTATTGGGATGATTGATGCTGGAATGGTCGTTGGCACTACAAAATGTTGACTAAAAATGTTGCCGGACGCTGGGATTCATTTCTTGAGGGGAGATTGACACGTCGGAATTCCAAGCAAGTTTATCAAACACCATCAATGTTGTCACCAATTCATCGTTTTCTCCTACCTCAGAGGATACCGATCTTGGGTTACCTGCAAAACAATAAATTTGCGTTACTAGGAAATTCAGCTCAATTATCTCGCTTCCTGTGAAAGATACCGGACATCTGTTGACCGATAAAATATTGATGATATTAAGAAAAACATTTTACCAGTACTCACATTTTCTGTATCTCTTGACAGAACCGAGATAATAGAGCTCAAAAATGCTTGTTCGGCACCGCTGGTTGCACCACCTTGCAAACTTTGAGCCCAATTATCTCGCTTCGTATAAAAGATACTAAATTTTGGTTAACTGATGAATACCATCAGCTATATTTTATCAGTTGACAAATGTTTGATATCTTATATGAACCGAGATGATTGAGCACAAAAATCACGACTCACTATTGAAAATTCTTCTGAAATCTCACGGAATTGAAAAAAGAATACATACACGGAAATCTGTAGAAAACTAACAAAATTCCAGTGATTCAGCTGTACAACATCCTCAATCCGAGGGACAAAATACTTGAAAAAAGACTTACATTTAGTTTGTACCCCCGAATCGTTGATTTTCTACCCCAAATCGTATTGTACCCCCTTGTACCCCCCTTGTTGTACCCTCCAAATAATGTGCCAAATTTTCCATCTCGTCACATGGCTGAACACTTTTCTGGACATTATAAAACTTATGAGCCTTTCCAACCAAGGTCATCATGACGTATGTTAGATGGGAAGGAGAGAGAGAGAGAGAGAGAGAGAGAGAGAGAGAGAGAGAGAGAGAGAGGCGAATGGTGCGGTGGACAACCATACTCATACACACACCATGTCACAGACACATGAGTCTAGAGCCAATGGAAGAACACGACAAGAAGCGCATCTAAAAAGATTGATTAAAATCTTGAGCAAAGCTCGGCGATGATCCAGCTATAAAAATATTCAGAGGCCAAGATTTACATAAGTAAGTTGCAAAAAAAATGGACAATAAAACAAACCAATCAAAGGATAGTCTCAACAGATCGCAGTATAAGAAGACTGCTCTAAGTTTTCTGAAAAAAAATAAACTTTTTTTTATTGTACATATTTATTTGAATTCGAAAGAACGCGGAAATAACCCGATTAGGGAATTGAGATTACTAGAAGAACTGGTGGGTGATGACAATAAAGAACCCGCTTGGAACTGACATGTAAAGAACTAGAAACTATTGGAGAGAGATACGGTTTTTACGACCGAAATGCAAGACGAAGTTGGTGTTCTCGTTGAACTTGGCCGATCTCTTGAGACAATTGAGCAAAACGTCGTAGCGAAGAACTTCTCTCGCTTTCTGCTCCACATACTCACGAGCAAATGGCAACAAAAACTTGTTCCGTCCTTTGAGCACGTTTTCCGGATGGTTTTGCTGAAATTATTTTTTTCGATTAATTCAAATTCATTTTTAAACTTACGAATTGAAGTTTGAGCGCGGTCTGTCTGGTCGGAGACTCATCGTTGAACGGAAACAATCTGCGGATGGACATCATCATATTCCGAAGCATTTCGATGTCGTCGAATTCCGTACATGCGAGCCCCAGTGAAAGCGCGAGAGAAGTGTAAGGTGCGGCTGCGTACACGTAGTCATGGTCTCTGACGCGCACGCGTTGACCATTCGGAGCCACAAACACTGCAGACATGCCCCAGTCAATCAACTTGAGTGCTGCTTCCTGAAACAAGGAATTTTCTGAATTGAGCACTTATTCAAATTATCATTTTCACTTACTTCACCATTCCAGGCTACCATCACGTTCTCTGGTTTCACATCACGATGAAGAATCCCAGCAGAATGAACTTGTTTCAGAATTTCCACCATCTTGTAGCCAATCTTCGAAACGAGTCGTTGGGAGAATCGTTGTTTTCGGGAGATGCTACCCAAATCAGCCGTGTACAACTCCAGAACTGAAATTAGAAAATTTTCTAAATTCTTCATTCATCTCCTCACCGAGCACAAGATGAGCATTGAGATTGAAGTTGTCGAACATTCTCTGAATGCCATTCGTCGCTGACAATGCATTCAAACTACGCACTTCGGCGCAATTTGCATCACCATCTTTGATTGTTTTCAGAGCCTTGGCGCGCAAATCAATCACATCAGTGGCCTTGTAGACCTCTCCATAAGAACCTTTGCCAAGTCGGGCAGTCAAATGGTACCGGTTAGCAATATACTGTCCCACGGTAAACGACATCTCGGGAAGATACTGAAGATCAGGAAGTGAAGACTTCTTCTGAAAATTATAACGTTCATGAATGAAGCGTTCTGTGAATACATTTCGTAAAAATAAACTAAATTAGAGAAAAAGCTTGAGAAGTAATTCATCCAAAAGGATGAGTCTTTATTTTTTTAGTCACTATCTCATACTCAACAGTGGATAAGTTTCGCGCCTGCTGCCTTCCTTGGACGTTGTAGCCGTTTCTAAGGCTCCCTTTCCGGAGTGGAACCCTTATTCTCCGTTACCCGTAACAACCATGGTAGTCCAATAAACTACCATCTAGTTGAAAGGGCAGACACCCTTTTCGGATAGAGTCAGTCGAAACTGACAGTAAACTGCTTTATTCAGAGTCAACAAACAACGTCCGAAAACGTTTGATCTGTTCTAATAACTGCACCCCGCCTTACGTTGGGGCTTAGTTGCATGTATTAGCTCCAGTATTTCCGCAGTTATCCATATGAGGATTCTGAACAAGGTGATATCTGCTCTAATGAGCCGTACGCAACTTCATTAATGAATCAAAGCATGCATAGCGTAAACTTTTTCTTGAGCATATCGACTCGGCAACAGGAACGATATCCGAGCAACATTTGAATCTCGACAGTAGAGATGCAACAAACGAATCTTTCCATCGGTGCTTTAGATGACTTAACATCTAGAACATCACGATTTTCGGAAACGTCGCGACGAAGGACGAAACTCGTTACTCAAAACAAGCACGCCAACATCGCTAGTAATCGGGTGTAAACATAGCCTTCCATACCAACGTTCTACAAAGCAGAACACCTAGCACAGAAACCGAGACAAGCGCCTCGAATTGACCATCACCCACCTGACAATACAGAATGGTCAGTATCTAGAGATATCTGACCTGTTTCACGACGGTCTAAATCTAGCTCACGTTCCCTGTTAAGTGGAAGATAAACCCAACGCTTGGCGCATTTTGCTTTGAAATGATAGGAAGAGCCGAGATCAAAAGATCAACTTTGCAACATACGCTTGGCTGCCACAAGCCGGTTACAACTGTGCTACCCGACGAACGGTCAGAGATATCGAAATTCTGACACCGCCATTCGATTCAGCATTAAAAGTTACCCTAGGGTACAAATTTCCATAATTTTGCCATATTCCGTACATGAGTACCACCCCTGACAATAGTAAGTCTCTCTACTTGAGGGAGACGTGTCACACAGGGGGGCGGTGAAGGCACACCCAGGAGAAGCCCGTCACCGCGGGGCGAGACTTGTAAGCTCTTGTGGCATTTTTTTGAATATAACTCGTTAATGACGGCCTTAATCAAAAAAATCATTTCAGTAAATGTTGTAGGGTTTGGTATACTGTACATTTTGGTAGTACTAAATTTCTGGTCCGGTGCAGCTGGGGCGACTTAGGCGCGTTTTTAAGACAAAATCTCTGAGAAAGTCGAAAACACCATGGCAATGGAAAAAATCAAAATGGTCCTAGAAGTCTGATATTGTATGTGGTGGGTATGGGGGCTAGTCTAAGATTTTTGACCATGGTACCCATAGGCCACGCCCCCTTCTGGACGCGAAAAACTACCGTAACCCCGAAAAATTTTTTTTTTCCAAAATAATGATATCGACTCAAATGTTTCAGATTTCAGTTCCTGGTACTTTTTTGATCATTTTTTGTGTTAGGAACAAATTTCTACAGTAATGCTAAAACTAAATGTCCCGACTTGTCCCACACCTGCCAAAATATTGTCGTGGGGTGTCAAAAAAATTATTTTTTTCAAAAGTGAAATAATGATTATGTCTTTATGCATAACGTTTTCAGGCACTATTTTAAACATTTTTTGTATTGGCACTATAATTATATGCGTTAAACTTCCCTCGAAAAATTTCAATTTTTTGCAGAAAAACTATTTTTTGGACCAAAAAATGACCGTCCTGAAAAGAATTCCATGATTATTCAAAATGAAACATGAAATTCAAATTCTACGGCTAAGAATACATAAGACACCGTTTTGAGATAAAAGATAAACCTGAGCCCCTATGAGTTTTAGACCAAAATGTGCCAAAAAATGAGGTTTCACCATGTGGGGGAGTACATGACAACAAAAATTTGATCAAAATCGACCCTCTCCGATTTTGTTCAAATTTTTACCAGATGTAGTATTTTTGATAAGTAGTATTTGGTGAAGTTTTAGAATCCGTGCTCATCGTCTTCGTGTATTTCTGGTGCTTGTATTTTTTCATTTAAAATGGACTTGGAAGCAATTTTTGTCGCTTTTTTGGTTTTTCTGAAAATGCACAAAGACGATGAGCTCGGATTCTGAAACTTTGTCAGAAGACTACATATCAAAAATAATACATCTCGTAAAAATTTTAACGAAATCGGAGAGGGTCGATTTTGATCGAATTTTTGTTGCCATGTACTCCCCCACATGGTGAAACCTCATTTTTAGGCACATTTTGGCCTAAAACTCATAGGAGACTCAGGTTTATCTTCTATCTCAAAACGGTGTCTGATGTATTTTCAATGTGGAATCTAAATTTCATGTTCAATTTTATAAAATAATGGAAGTCGTTTTCAGGACGGTCATTTTTTGGTTCAAAAAATAGCTTTTCTGCAAAAAATTGAAATTTTTCCAGGGAAGATGGAAAAATATAAATATAGTGCCATTACAAAAAATGTTCAAAATAGTGCCTAAAAACGTAATACAATTAGAGCTAATTATTATTTCACTTTTGAAAAAAAAAGTTCTCGACACCCCACGACCATATTTTGGCAGGTGTGGGACAAGTCGGGACAAACAATATTTCATATACCTTAAAAGTCTCTAAACATGCAATATATTCAGCTAGAAAAAAAACAAGTTCGAATTGTTCTTTACAGTGGATGTTGTGAAAGGAATGGGAAGGCATTCCCTTTCCCAACGTAGAAGACATCTACAAAGAAGAGAACCAGTCGGGTTCTATGGTATGAGTTTAAGCGCCTACTCGTGGCGTCTGTTTATGTATACAATATAAAGTAATTAACTAGGTGATTGTTGAATGATCAGAGGTGCCATTGAAGAAGAAGAGAAGCGTGAACGCCTGATTAGGAGAAGGACTTGCTATCAAATAGACCATCTACGCAAAAGAGATAATTGACACGTGGAATAATAACGAAGGGAAATAAAGGAAAAGAAGAATCAGTTCTAACAAGTTGCCGCCTACAGTATCCCGCCTGTCTTCAGCTCTTGATGTGTCTCCAGTGTCAAACTGCCCAAGATCCATGCTCCCACGATCAATGCTCATTCGGTATCCTTGATAGTTCTGTCAATAAACTAGTTAATTACATAATGTCTTACTGTAGCATTCTATTCCCGCACCTTGAGAATCTTTATCCAACTGGGGTAAAGATATTCTCGCCATATGGTGCATCGACCGTATTTAGTAAAGACTACATCGGTAGTCATAAAAAGAACCCAAAGGTCGGGGTAGATGCTCAGTAAAACTAGGATAGTAATAGGATAGGAATACTGTTAGGTTGGTATTTATTAGTTAGAACTCACATTAACATTCATACTCACTACTAGCATTACTAACATACCTTCCAGGGAGCAGAGATTCTCGTATGGGGGCGGGAGAGTGGCAATCTCTAGCACTTTGGTTAATTCACCCCATAATTACAGTAGTCAATAATAATTAAGACCATAACTAACTGAACCATCATAGTGATAGGTAACCCCTGAATCGCAGGATGTCAGGAATCGAGTCTAGGCTATTCCAGTCTCCCACTCGGGGAGAAGAGGTCATTTAAAGTTAGTAGTTACAGGATGCAAACACCTGGAAGAAATAGCAGCATTGAGAAAGCAAATCGCGATTCTAGAAGAGGAGAAGAAAACTGCAATTCGTGCAGGTGAATCGAATACGAACACTTCAAACCCTGCGAATTGCGCAGTCGAAAAGACAAAGACACCACAAGAATCTACGACCATGAAAAAGCCACATGCACGAATTGAATGTCCTCGCACTCTCACGGATACCTCCTCAAGGATCACATTCCCAGAAAGCCGCCAGAATCATCATCCAAGAAATTCGTCTGAAAAGTCCGGAGCCCAGAATCGCAGTCACGACAGCAACACATCCAAATCGATTCATCCACGTCATAAGCGACCGAGAAGACATCAAGGAGTGAAGGGCTGTTTATTTTGCTCGAAGGTTGGACATGCAGCAATCGGCTGCCCCGAATATTCGTCAGCCGAACAGCGCATGGAATTGGCACGAGCTAGGAGATGGTGCCTCATTTGTCTGATGCGGAACCATACGACCGATAACTGTTCTCTGAAGGATAAGAAGAGAGGAGCCTGCCAGTTCTGCCGGAAGCCGCACAATGGAAGCCTATGTGTGGAACGGGAGGCTAAATGGAAGCCTAAGGAGAGCCGCACACAGCAATCGGCTGGTAAGGATTCTGAAGCTTCGGAGAAGAAGGCAGTTTCTGAGGAGGGTGCAATTGGACATTCGGGTAAACTTCTTCAAGTCGTCGTGGATAATTGGTCAACTGAAATGGAAAATTCGGATGTCGATCATGAAGAAATTGTGAAGGATGATGATGAAGAGATCATATTGGAATAAGGGAGTAGAGTAGAAGATTTTCGGTGTGAATTTAACTTGCATATCGTATTCGACGAGTTTTCTTAGTATTTTAATAAAGAAGGGGAAGAAGGTCTTGGGTTATTTTTCCAATATAACAAAAAAAAGAGAACATAGTTAGATACCGAAGCGAGCATCGGAAGGCCGCAGTCAGGGATAAACATCCGGAAGAAGTTGGCACGAATCGGCGCGGTCAACATCAACTGCAACTGGGTTCCCCTTCGACGAACGGGTCATAGAAGAAACTTGAGAGTAGTACTTCAGAAGAATCGAATTCAATGGTCACTGGGCCCAAATTGTGATGAGCTGAAGAAGAGGATATCGGAGTACTAAGGACTATGTGTGATAGCAAGGATGGATGCATACATCCACACTACGTCCCCAAGGAAGGGCTCAAAAAGATGTCAATTACAACTTATCTGAAGTAGAAGAAAATTGAAAACAGGATCGGGATATTTCGGTCGATTGCAGTCGGCCAGTCCAGATTGAAGCAACAGTCAAAAGTTCAAGAAGATATAGATGAACAAAGAAGGACGCGTTGCAAAGGCTACGTGGCAACTGAAGGCACGTGGCAGGGAACATAGTCTCTGGGAAAAAGAATAAAGAAAAGTGAATAAGAAACGTGACGCTCGGTCACGTAACAAGATAAGAATCAGGAAAAAAAAGGCACAAAGGTCAAATGGTGTAATGGGATAAAAGAACATCAGTTCGAATTTAAAATCGAGTACTATCGTACAATCGAAGAGCGAGCAACATGGCACCAAAGAAGGGAGCAAAGGGGAAGAAGCGACAAGGAAATCGTCCTTCGTTAGCACCACTGAAACAGTCAGTGACCAAGACAATCACCAAGGCTCGCGAGACGGCGAAGACGGTGGAGGGAGCAATTAGAAGAAATGGGGGAGTTCTGGATGAAAGAAGTCGAGTCAACTTCAAGGGACCAGTCGACCGCCAATTGGAGGAGTTAGAGAAGATTCCATTGGCGATCGCGGAGCATATCGAAGATGCCTTTATCATGGGTGCTTCCGATGTGGACGTTGCACGGGCAAGAGAAGCAATGGACGAACACCTCGAATTGCGAGGCTATGCCGAGTTGGTTGAGAAGTTTAAGTTGCTCAAGGCGGGTGCATTGCGTGATGATGTATCTTCTACAATTGGTGGAGGCAGCCCGATCGAGGAGGAAGTTGATCATAAGGAGACTTCAGAGAAGAAACAAGGTAGTGGCAATGAAACCAATCGGGTTTCCGGACAGGTTCATGGATCGCATGAATCTATTGGCAAAAGCACCACTACGTCCTCGACAATGGACTCGGTGGAGTTGGCAGATAATCTGTCGAAACAACTGGCTTCCGTGCAACAGGTGCAACAACTCCTTTTAGATAAAATGACTAATATGGATATCAATCAACTCAACACGGCGCGTTGTCTAAAGGAGTTAGGGTCAATGTTCAAGAAGGATGCAAATAAGAAGAAAAAAGCTAAGACGTCCTCGCCAGAAGAGACGGATTCGGAGGATGGTGAAGACGTCGGCGATGCTCCCGAGCCGTTGCCCCAAATGTCCAAAGCATTTGAGAAGTCGTCTCATTCCAAGTTGGAGTTAGAGGAGAAGTTGGGAAGCACCCAGAAGCCGGAGGCTTCAGCTGCAGCATTGAAGGAATCTGAGGAATCGTCTCAGCCAGCGTCTACTCTACTGAAGTCGTCTGATACGGAGAAAGTTGTGCAGAAGACAGCATTGTCATCTCCAGTGGATTCGTCAGCTCCTATTTTGGCTACAAACATCATTAATAGCATCACTGCCACAATCACTCCATTTGATGGAAAAGGAGAGAACTATACTCTTTTCAGACAGATGTTCGATATCATGGTGCACAACAACGACGGAATTCCGTGTTCGCTCAAACAATCATTGCTCATGAAACTCTTAGACAAGGATGTGCTGGCCATGATGAAAACCCCATCGATTTCGGAAGAAGATTATAAGGTTCTGCTTGAGAATCTCGACAGACAATATGCTGATAAGGAAATTGCAACGACACAATACTTGGACTTGTTAGACAGTCACACCTTCTCTCCGGATGATTTCAACGCCATGGAGAATGAATTAAACAGATTCTGTTCCATCGTCAATGTCTTGAAGAGCAATGGCCACAATCCGGATGATCCAGTTTTTATGAGAGGGTTCGTGAAGAGATTGCCGATTGTAATCATGGGAACTGTGTACAAAAAGATGATCAACGGCGGTCACACGTTCCAGAGTCTGGTTAAAGTGGCTTATGGTACTATAAGAGAGAAGCATGCGGTAGAGGTGGCAACAGAGCAGCATAAGAAGACGAATCGAGCGGATGAAGTTCTTACGGTGGATGTGAATTTGGCACGTACCGGAACCAATATGTCAGGACATGGAGCTCACAAGGGGAAGGGCTCCCAGAGCTACAAGAGCTGTTGTCTTTTCTGCCAGAAGTCGGACCACACCCATAACAATTGCCCATTGTCGCCAGAAGAAAGGGGAATGGCTACGAAGAGAGCGGGACGATGTTTCAACTGCCTGTCGCAGAGACATCAAAAGCGGGATTGCCCGTCACCAATGAATTGTGCTAAGTGTGGCCAGAGACATCACACGGGTCTATGCTGGGATCGGAAGAAGCAAGAAGCCGGTCAGAAAGAAAGCTCGGAAGCTAAACCGAACAAGCCGTTTTTTCGAGCCACGGAGGGTAAATCCTCCGGCTCCGCATAAGGTCCCAGACGGGGACACAAGGTTGAATTCGTCAACCCCAAAGAAGGTTCCAAACGGGGACACAGGGCTGAAGTCGTCGACCCACAATTCAAGTAGTAATAGAGACTCACACGGAGTCAATGAGCTGTCTGAAACGACAGATTCTAAGGAAAGTGAAGGTGTCACAAATCTAAGAAGTATTGCGTCCGAGCAAGTATACAAGAAAAGCGCAATTGGTGCTGTATTCTCCCCCAAAAGAAGTGAAGAATCTGGTAAAAAATTAGATGAGTTGGCGTTGGATAAGGTGGACAATGTACACGTCTTCATTAGCAGAGCAGTGGATCCTGATGCAAATCTTCCATTTATGGCTTTCAAAGGCAAGAGTGGAGAACTCCTGTTAGCGTTGGTTGATTGTGGAGCATCAACAACAATCGTGTCTACACAAACAGCAAAGCGACTCAAGATGGAAGAAGTAGGAGAAAGAATCCTTCATTTCAAAGGATTTGTAGCTGATAGCAAGCCAGAGCCGTGTACATTTTATGAAGTAGAGGTAGAAGATGAAGAAGGGAGGTTGTGGTCGACAACATGTGCTAGCTATCATAGAATGAACGTCCGGTTCGTAGCACCCAAACTCAGTCAATCGGACTGGAAGTTCCTCCAGGATAAAGGAGTTGATATTCAGTCACTTCAGAATCTGGGAAAAGAAGAAGGAAGGCCAGTCGATATGATTGTTGGTAACAACGTTTTGGGGAACATTAGAAGAAATCAGTGGAGCTTACCAAGTGGTAGAATAGTGGAAGAGACCAGGCTAGGGATAGTAGTATATCCAACAGTAATCAAAGGAGCAATTAGACCGGTCAATGAAAGAAGAAACCCAACACAATCTGAAGCTGTCGTCATGAATATAGTAAGGGATCAGTCAAGCGGTGATGGGCCGCCAAACAAGGAACGGAAGAAGATTCGAAGAACGCACACTCTAGATCTTGATAAGCAGTTGGAAATGAGCTGGAATTTGGAGATTTTGGGTTTGGAGCCGCCAGACAAAAGAATGGAAAAAAAAGAGTTAGATAATGAGCTACTCGACAGATTCCGCAAATCGGCGGTAAAAGATGAAGATGACAAAATCTACGTGGCTTTTCCATTCAATGGAAGAGAAGTTGATCTACAAGACAACTCAGAAGTGGCGATGAAACGGCTAGTAAGTCTGTTCCGAACAAAACTGAAGGATAGGAAAGCCAGAAAGGCATACGAAGATATTCTGAAACAACAACTGGCATCAGAAATCATTGAGGAAGTGACTGAGGAAATGAATACGACCGGACCGACATACTACATTCCCCATGATGTGGTAGTCAAGGAAGACTCAACAACAACAAAACTTCGAATTGTGCTCGACGCCTCGTCCCATCGCAAAGGTGAATTATCACTTAATGAGTGTCTTCACCCGGGACCGTCACTTCTACAACCGATTCATGGGATTCTGCTGAGATGTCGTCTCACGGAGTTTCTAATGATCGGGGATATTGAGAAGGCCTTCCACCAAGTACGAATTCAACCGGAATTCCGCAACGTTACAAGGTTTCTTTGGGTGAGGGATATAGATAAAGAACCGGTGGGAGACAACCTGGTAATATACCGGTTTACAAGGCTTCCATTCGGCGTAGCGTGTTCACCATTTCTACTATCCGTAACCATCGAAGCCTACTTAGAAGTGGATCCAGATGAGCTGAATGAGAAGGTGCAACGATGCTTGTATGTGGATAATGTGGTGATACCTTTGGATGGGAAAGAAGAGCTTTCGGATCTACATCCTTGCCTCAAACACAAATTCAAAAAGATGCACATGAATCTTCGAGAGTTTCTATGTAACGACCCAGAAGTAATGGCAAAGATTCCGGAAGAAGACAAAGCAGCATCTACATCAAGCAAGCTTCTAGGGCACGTATGGGATAGTGTCGACGATACATTCGGTATCAAAATCGCAACTCCACCAAAAGGAATCCCAACTAAACGCGAAGTCGTCGCTTTTCATGCTCAAACCTATGATCCGACGGGACTGCTAGCACCCATTGTGGTACAAACGAAATTGTTGATTAGGAAATTGTGGGAAAAGAAAGTACCGTGGACCAGAAAAATCCCTGAAGTGCTACATCCTCTCTGGAATGAGATTGCCAGTGGGTTCAAAGATAGAGTATTCAAGATACCCAGAAGACTATTCAAGGATTATGACAAGACAGGAGTGAAGCTGATACTGTTTTCGGATGCTACTAAGGACAACTACGCAGTTACTGCATATCTCCGTGTGAAAGCTCTAAATGGAGAGTTCGAATCAAAATTGATTTACTCGAAGTCACGAATCAGGCCATGCCACAGTAACTTCAGTATTCCGCAAATGGAGTTGCTGGGATTAGAATGTGCAGTAAATGCAGCGATCAACTTGGTTGGAGAGCTTGGAATAAACATAGAACAAGTCGTGTTCTTCACAGATAGTACATGCGTGTTGCATTGGGTGCATAAGAAAGTAGGTAACCATATAGGGTTACGGTGGGCAGCTAATCGAGTTGCAAAGGTTCGGAAGGGTCTTCAGAGACTGAGCGAGCTTCAACTGGATCCAAGAGTTCGATATGTCCGCACAGATCAAAACCCAGCGGATATTGCGTCACGAGGTGCTATACTGGCAGTTCTGCGAGATCTTACAATGTGGCACAACGGTCCAATCTTTCTCCATCTTCCCGAGGATCAGTGGCCAAAGTGGTTAGAAGATATTCCGGACAATCCGCGAGAATTCCACATTTTATTAGTTGGAGCTAGTATGATGACAACTGATACGGAGGAGACAAAAGTAGAAAAGGAGGAGAAGCTGGAAGAATCGGGACAAACGAAGTCTTCAACTATCGTACCATATGACCGGACTAATAGTTTAAGAAAGCTAACGTCGGTAGTTAGATACGGACTACAATTCGTTTTGAATATTGTGAAAAAACGGAACGCTCGGTTTCCGGAGAAGAAAGTCTCATTTGGAGGCTATACGATGAGGCAGTTTCAATTGGCTGCAGATGATAATGATGAAATTACAAAGAGAAGAATAGCGAGAACATTCATCATATCAGACCACTACAAAGACGCGGAAGAGACGTTACAAGTGACACCACCTCAACAGTTTCAGCCGCAGTTAGGAGCAGACGGATTGTATCGCCACAATCGTCCGTTCATTAAGTCAACCAACCCTTCAATCGGAAGTGAAATGAAGCATCCAATTATCCTCATTGATAAACATCCACTGGCTCGAATGTTAGTCTACGAAATACATGAGAGTTTGTTGCATCAAGGCATCAAACAAGTGGTGTATGAAGTGCAGAAGCGATATTGGATTAAGAACATAGGACGATTGGTTCGAAAAGTGAGAGCATCATGTACCAGATGCCAAAAGTTACATGCAAGACCTTTCAAGTACCCCTACGCGGATGCATTGCCATCAGTTAGGTGCCAAATAGTGGTCCCCTTTTCTTGTGTCGGATTGGACCTCTTTGGTCCATTGTACCACAAATCGAAGTATGGAGAAGGAAAAGTGTGGGTGCTCATCGTGACTTGTATGGTAACAAGAGGAGTACATTTGGAAATAATGCCGGATAACACCACCGTTAGTTTTATAACGTCGCTCGGACGAGTCTTTGCCAGAAGAGGAGTTCCACAATACATCTTATCTGATAACGCACCGACATTCAAGTTAGGATATGACATGATGAATACGGATCTGAAGACGTTGGTCAATCAAAGTGCTTCTCTAACTTCATATTTGGCGGAAAAGGAAATTGAAGTCAAACTCATCACTCCATTCTCACCATGGAAAGGAGCGGTTTATGAGCGACTGATTGCTATTGCAAAAAATATGATTTTCAAAGTTATTGGAACGAATCGCGTTTCACTGTTAGATCTGGAAAGTCTATTAATAGAAGTAGAAGGAATCATGAACAACCGGCCAATAACTCCAAACCAACAGCATCTGGTAGACTCTGAAGCTGTTCGTCCCATTGATTTTCTCTTACCAAATGCTAGATTATCTCTGCCAATTGATCGGGAAGGAGTGGTGTCCGTAATAAGGAAAGGAGCCACTGAGCAGCTGACCAGAAAGTTGATGGAAGGCACGAATGCATTGAAGGAGAAGTTATGGAACCGATTCTCGGAGGAATATCTCAATTTTCTGAGAGAATCAGTGAACCGCAAGGCAGCCCACTCGAGAATTACACCGGCAGTCGGCCAGGTTGTGTTAGTAGTCACTAATTTGGTGAAACGTTATAAATGGCCACTCGGGCGCATCGAAGAGCTATTATACTCTTCAGAAGGAAAAGTACAATCGGTACGAGTGAAAGTGGGGAAAAACGTAGTAGAGAAGTCGGTTAGTCACCTTATCCCACTGGAAGTGCCTGCAGATAGTGATAGGGAGACGTCCCCAATCGTTGATGCATCGAGAAACATGGAGAGTAGTGACAAGGATCAGCCAGTGCCCACCGCAAAGAATCAAGCACAGAAGTCGCGGCGCACAAGACCGTATCTACACCGGAAAGCAAAGGAGCCGGCCAACCATGCCGTGTTAGCAGTGCGACCCGATCGAACTTCTGAAGGATCTTCAGAACTTCGTTTTCGGTCCCCCCAGTGTTGTGAAAGGAATGGGAAGGCATTCCCTTTCCCAACGTAGAAGACATCTACAAAGAAGAGAACCAGTCGGGTTCTATGGTATGAGTTTAAGCGCCTACTCGTGGCGTCTGTTTATGTATACAATATAAAGTAATTAACTAGGTGATTGTTGAATGATCAGAGGTGCCATTGAAGAAGAAGAGAAGCGTGAACGCCTGATTAGGAGAAGGACTTGCTATCAAATAGACCATCTACGCAAAAGAGATAATTGACACGTGGAATAATAACGAAGGGAAATAAAGGAAAAGAAGAATCAGTTCTAACAAGTTGCCGCCTACAGTATCCCGCCTGTCTTCAGCTCTTGATGTGTCTCCAGTGTCAAACTGCCCAAGATCCATGCTCCCACGATCAATGCTCATTCGGTATCCTTGATAGTTCTGTCAATAAACTAGTTAATTACATAATGTCTTACTGTAGCATTCTATTCCCGCACCTTGAGAATCTTTATCCAACTGGGGTAAAGATATTCTCGCCATAGTGGATAATAGTCCTGAAGTTGAGTTCTTGAGTTCTATTTTTGGTTCTGTCAGAGAATGTTTAGCAGTGTTTGGTAGTAGGGTTTGCTAATCTTGTTGTTGCACAATAATACGCTATTTCGTACCACCCTTGACGACAGTTTCTTTTTGTTTGATTGTAGGTTTTGCTTTTCTACACATTTTGGTAGTACTAAGTTTTTGATCCGTTGCATCTGGGTCGGCTTAAGCGCATTCACTGCTTCACTGATCAAACTTAACTTCTTTTTGTCTTTAATTTTGTGAAAATGTTTTGTCAATTACAACTCAACCACCAGAACAAAAATTCAGTGTACTTTATTTGACAAAAATATATTTTGCACGAAATGGTAACAAAATTGCAGAAAGAATGACGCAAAATATAAAAAGAAGGTTCATGAACATCGTGAACGGAATACATTTAATAAAAAAAATTGAACCATGTGATCATTGTGCAAGTTGGCAGCTCGGATGATTCATTCGAAACACTTCTGGTTTCCAGCAGCCGACGTTCCTTTCTATCGAATCCACGAAAAAAAGGAATATTAATTAGAAATAGCTAGAAAGATAAACTCACAAATCGAATGGAGGACCAAATTTTCTTCAGCATTGTAGAGGCGTTCAAGACCTCTGAAAAATGAGAAACTGATTTGAAATAGGAAAAGGTTTAACTTACGCCACATATTTTCCAACTGAATATCGTCCAGTATGATGATTACTCGCTTGACATGTATAGCGCACAAATGCTCAAAAAGCTCCACCAGAAAGGCTTCGGACGCTTGTTGAAAAACCTCAGAGACGTTGATTCCTAGATTGTTGTATCCAGAGGAGCTGCATTCGTCATGGTCTTCCAAAATGCACGACGAGTGACGGTGTACTTCTTGAAGTTTTCCTTGGTTTGTGGTATAGTCGTTGCATGTGGAACGCAGGGGACAGTTCGTGGGCGACTCCGCACTCGATGTGAATGTGGAGGGGCTGGATGGTCATGAAGAACTGCTTGCTGGCGTAGATCATCTGGAGCTTCATCTGCTACTGGTCCATCAGAGATGAAATCTGGGTTTCCACGAAGTACAGCTGATGGATTGTCGGATTTTGGAGCATCCACGTTGGCTTCTTCTGTACTGAACCTAGCCGACCAGTTGATGATCCTTGTTTTGATAATCGCTGTCTATAGTCTGAGTCGTCAACCTATATTGCTAAGAAAGCTTTCGATTTTCATCCAGCTTTACAGAAATTTCTGGTTATTTCGTAAAATAGGCGCGGGAAACTTCCTGGTTAGAGTTCATTTC
Source organism: Caenorhabditis nigoni (assembly GCA_027920645.1). Classification (NCBI taxonomy): domain Eukaryota; kingdom Metazoa; phylum Nematoda; class Chromadorea; order Rhabditida; family Rhabditidae; genus Caenorhabditis; species Caenorhabditis nigoni. Next base: position 21,792,031 of record CP115869.1, read on the forward strand.
AGCAAGCTGCATTCATCATCAATACTCGGTGCAACTAATCCATCGCGAAAGTTGAGACGTATTATCGAGATTCCTAGAGAACTCAGAAACCATTACCACGAGCCGACGTTTCCGGCGACAGTGAACTGAATCAAAAAAGAACAGATGCTTACGTTTTGTTGGCGTCGAGAACTGCTTTTGAGAGCAGCATCCGATCATTGAGACAATCAACGGCGAGCCCGAGGGCCCCGTGATGCATATAGCCACCATATCCGAAGATCACATAAAGCGGATGTCGAGACAGCCGAAGCACATTGATGACATAAAACCACCACGGTACAACGACATTTAAGCCCAGACGCTACTGATTTCTCGCCTTTAGCTGTCACGCTCCAACTTTACCAGCCATCAGAAGCACCTGTTGAGCAGCATCTTAACTGGAACGTTAGCATTTCGACACACGAGCAAGGCCTAATGTAAAACCACGACGATCAGCGCATCTGAAAAGGTTTGTGGAAAATCAGGAGCAAAACTCGGCGATGATCCAGCTGCAGGTCCACATACAGTCACTTCGTTACGACTTAAATCCGGTTCAATCCAACGAGAACGTCCTCACTCTTCTCAAATAGGTTCAGTCTCGGATACAAAGTTATATTCTGAAAAAATATTTTGAAGCCAAGGCTTAGTTAGGGTCAGTCGAACTTTTTTTTCGCCTGTTATTTTCATATAAAAATTGACTTAAGTCAGTGACGAAAAAAAAGAAAATAAAACAACTCAATCAAAGGATAGTCTCAACAGATCGCAGTATAATAAGACTGCTTTGAGTTTCCTGAAAAATTACTAAGACATTTTTTTTTAATTTTACAAGATTTATTTTCGTTTCGAAGAAGAGCAAATAATGCGGGATCACCCGGATAGGTACTAGAAGAGATCGGAAACTACAGAAAAAATGAACGCGTTTAATGACACTTTTGAGCAGAGACTAATGAAGGGAGATGCGCTTGCCAAAACCAACGGTGAAGCGGCTCTTCTCGTTGAATTTGGCCGAATTCTTCAGGCACTGGAGCATTTCCACATAGTGAATCGATTTTGTCATTTGCTGCTTGAACAGAAGATGAGTCAACGACAACAAGAACTTGTTTTTTCCGTGCAACACTAATTCCGGCGACTTGTGCTGAAAATAGTTATTTTTTATTAATTCAAATTTTTTTTCTTGAAAACTTACGAAACTCTCTTTTTCGGTCGTTGATCCGCCAATGAATGGGTTCAGCTTTCGGAGTGACATGAGCAAGTACAAGGCCATTTCCAGATCGTCGTGTTCGGTGACTGGACGACCGAATGACATGTTCAACGACGAGTAAGGTGCCACTTTGAACTTGTAGTCGTTTCCTCGGACTTCTTGGATCTGGCGATTTTGATCCATGAAAAACGCCGAGATTCCAAAGTCGATCAACTTGAGCTCCGCTTTCTGAAACAAGAAAATTTCAAAACTGATAAATTCTCATTTTCACTTACTCTACCATCAAAGGAAATCATCAAGTTTTCCGGTTTCAAATCTCTGTGGAGAACTCCAAAATGATGGACTCTTCGAAGAATATCAATGAGCTTGAATCCGACCTTACAAGTGAGTCTCTGAGAAAAGTGCTGTTTCTCGGCAATGCTTCCCAGGTCGGCGAGGTAACACTCCATCACTGAAATTAGAAAAATTTCTAAATGACGAAAATTCGATTATCTCCTTACCCAAACAAACGTGGCCAGCGAACACGAAGGTTTCGAAGAGTTTCTGAACACTTTCGACTTGGGCGAGTCTTTTCAGAGCACGGACTTCTTGAATATCAGAATCCACTCCTTCAATCGCTTTGATAGCTTTCTCGCGAGCTTCATTCAGATCGTTTGCCTTGTAGACACTGCCATAAGAACCACTTCCAAGTTTGCCAGCGATTTGATATCGGTTCTTTCCGACAGTGACAAGTTGACCGGCTTGGAAAACCATTGGGCAGATCAAAGAACTCAGGTAGTGGTAAATTCTGAAAATTCAAACGTTCATGATTGAAGCGTTCTGAAAATATATGTCGTAAAATTGAACGGCATAAAGCAAAAAGCATTGAAATAACTCATCCAAAAGGATGAGTATCTTTCTTTTTAGTCACTATCTCATACTCAACAGTGGATAAGTTTCGCGCCTGCTGCCTTCCTTGGACGTGGTAGCCGTTTCTAAGGCTCCCTTTCCGGAGTCGAACCCTTATTCTCCGTTACCCGTAACAACCATGGTAGTCCAACAAACTACCATCTAGTTGAAAGGGCATACACCCTTTTCGGATAGAGTCAGTCGAAACTGACAGTGAACTGCTTTATTCAGAGTCAACAAACAACGTCCAGAAACGTTTGGTCTGTTCTAATAATTGCACCCCGCCTTACGTTGGGGCTTAGTTGCATGTATTAGCTCCAGTATTTCCGCAGTTATCCATATCAGGATTCCGAACGGGGTGATATCTGCTCTAATGAGCCATACGCAATTTCATTGATGAATCAAAGCATGCATGGCTTAACCGTTTACTTGAGCATACCGACTCGGCAACATGAACAATATCCGAGAAACATTTGAATCTCGACAGTAGAGATGCAACATTACGATTTCTAGAAACGTCGCGACGAAGGACGAAACTCGTTACTTAAAACAAGCACGCCAACGTCGCTAGTAATCGGGTGTAAACATAGCCTTCCATACCAGCATTCCACAAAACAGAAACAGGTAACACCTCTATCAGAGCAACACCCTTTCAGAGATCTCCTCCTGACCTGCATTAGGAACACTAGCACAGACACCGAGACAGATGCCTCGAATCGACTATCACCCACCTGACAAAACAGTATGGTCAGTATCTAGAGATATCTGACCTGTCTCACGACGGTCTAAACCCAGCTCACGTTTCCTATTAGTGGGAGAACAACCCAACGCTTGGCAAATTTTTCTTTGAAATGATAGGAAGAGCCGAGATCAAAAGATCAACGTTGCAACTGGTGCTTGGCTGCAACAAGCCAGTTACAACTGTGGTACCCGACGAACGGTTAAAGTTATCAACATTCTGACACCGCCATTCGATTCAGCATGAAAATTTACCCTAGGGTACAAATTTCCATAATTTTGCCAATTTCCGTACATGAGTACCACCTCTGACAATAGTAAGTCTCTCTACTTGAGGGAGACGTGTCACACAGGGGGGCAGTGAAGGCACACGCATGCGAAGCCCGTCACCGCGGGGCGAGACTTGTAAGCTCTTGTGGCACTTTTTTGAATATAACTCGTTAATGAGGGCCTTAATCAAAAAATTCATTTCAGTAAATGTTGTAGGGTTTGGTATACTGTACATTTTGGTAGTACTAAATTTCTGGTCCGGTGCAGCTGGGGCGACTTAGGCGCGTTTTTAAGACACAATCTCTGTGAAAGTCGAAAAAACCATGACAATGGAAAAAATCAAAATGGTCCTAGAAGTCTGATATTGTATGTGGTGGGTATGGGGGCTAGTCTAAGATTTTTGACCATGGTACCCATAGGCCACGCCCCCTTCTGGACGCGAAAAACTACCGTAACCCCGAAAAATTTTTTTTTTCCAAAATAATGATATCGACTCAAATGTTTCAGATTTCAGTTCCTGGTACTTTTTTGATCATTTTTTGTGTTAGGAACAAATTTCTACAGTAATGCTGAAACTAAATGTCCCGACTTGTCCCACACCTGCCAAAATATTGTCGTGGGGTGTCAAAAAATTTTTTTTTTTCAAAAGTGAAATAATGATTATGTCTTTTTGCATAACGTTTTCAGGCACTATTTTGAACATTTTTTGTATTGGCACTATAATTATATGCGTTAAACTTCCCTCGAAAAATTTCAATTTTTTGCAGAAAAGCTATTTTTTGGACCAAAAAATGACCGTCCTGAAAAGAATTCCATTATTATATAAAATTGAACATGAAATTTAAATTCTTCATCAAAAAATACATCAGACTCCGTTTCGAGATAGAAGATAAACCTGAGCCCCTATGAGTTTTAGGCCAAAATGTGCCCAAAAATGAGGGTTCACCATGTGGGGGAGTACATGGCAACAAAAATTTGATCAAAATCGACCCTCTCCGATTTTGTTCAAATTTTTACCAGATGTAGTATTTTTGATAAGTAGTATTTTGGTGAAGTTTTAGAATCCGTGCTCATCGTCTTCGTGTATTTCTGGTGCTCGTATTTTTTCATTTAAAATGGACTTGGAAGCAATTTTTGTCGCTTTTTTGGTTCTTCTGAAAATGCACAAAGACGATGAGCTTGGATTCTGAAACTTTGTCAGAAGACTACATATCAAAAATAATACATCTCGTAAAAATTTTAACGAAATCGGAGAGGGTCGATTTTGATCGAATTTTTGTTGCCATGTACTCCCCCACATGGTGAAACCTCATTTTTAGGCACATTTTGGCCTAAAACTCATAGGAGACTCAGGTTTATCTTCTATCTCAAAACGGTGTCTGATGTATTTTCAATGTGGAATCTAAATTTCATGTTCAATTGTATAAAATAATGGAAGTCGTTTTCAGGACGGTCATTTTTTGGTTCAAAAAAATAGCTTTTCTGCAAAAAATTGAAATTTTTCCAGGGAAGATGGAAAAATATAAATATAGTGCTATTACAAAAAATGTTCAAAATAGTGCCTAAAAACGTAATACAATTAGAGCTAATCATTATTTCACTTTTGAAAAAAAAAGTTCTCGACACCCCACGACCATATTTTGGCAGGTGTGGGACAAGTCGGGACAAACAATATTTCATATACCTTAAAAGTCTCTAAACATGCAATATATTCAGCTAGAAAAAAAACAAGTTCGAATTGTTCTTTACAGTGGATAATAGTCCTGAAGTTGAGTTCTTGAGTTCTATTTTTGGTTCTGTCAGAGAATGTTTAGCAGTGTTTGGTAGTAGGGTTTGCTAATCTTGTTGTTGCACAATAATACGCTATTTCGTACCACCCCTGACGACAGTATTTTTTTGTTTGATTGTAGGTTTTGCTTTTCTAAACATTTTGTTAGTACTAAATTTTTGGTCCGTTGCATCTGGGTCGACTTAAGCGCATTCACTGCTTCACTGATCAAACTTCACTTCTTTTTGTCTTTAATTTTGTGAAAATGTTTTGTCAATTACAACTCAACCACCAGAACAAAAATTCAGTGTACTTTATTTGACAAAAATATATTTTGCACGAAATGGTAACAAAATTGCAGAAAGAATGACGCAAAATATAAAAAGAAGGTTCATGAACATCGTGAACGGAATACATTTAATTAAAAAAAAATTGAACCATGTGCTCATTGTGCAACTTGGCAGCTCGGATGATTCATTCGAAATACTTCTGGTTTCCAGCAGCCTACGTATCTTTCTATCGACTCCACAAAAAAAAGAAATATTAATCAGAAATAGCTAGAAAGATAAGCTCACGAATTTGCGCCCAAATTGCAGGATTATCATCAAACGAGCGGAGGACTCCATTTTCAGCATTGTAGAGGCATTCAAGACCTCTGAAAAATGAGAAACTGATTTGAAATAGGAAAAGGTTTAACTTACGCCACATATTCTAAAACTGAATATCGTCCGGTATGATGGTTACTCGCTTGACATGTATAGCGCACAAATGCTCAAAAAGCTCCACCAGAAAGGCTTCGGACGCTTGTTGAAAAACCTCAGAGACGTTGATTCCTAGATTGTTGTATCCAGAGGAGCTGCATTCGTCATGGTCTTCCAAAATGCACGACGAGTGACGGTGTACTTCTTGAAGTTTTCCTTGGTTTGTGGTGTCGTTGCATGTGGAACGCAGGGGACAGTTCGTGGACAACTCCGCACTCGATGTGAATGTGGAGGGGCTGGATGGTCATGAAGAACTGCTTGCTGGCGTAGATCATCTGGAGCTTCATCTGCTACTGGTCCATCAGAGATGAAATCTGGGTTTCCACGAAGTACAGCTGATGGATTGTCGGATTTTGGAGCATCCACGTTGGCTTCTTCTGTACTGAACCTAGCCGACCAGTTGATGATCCTTGTTTTGATAATCGCTGTCTATAGTCTGAGTCGTCAACCTATATTGCTAAGAAAGCTTTCGATTTTCATCCAGCTTTACAGAAATTTCTGGTTATTTCGTAAAATAGGCGCGGGAAACTTCCTGGTTAGAGTTCATTTCAGCAAGCTGCATTCATCATCAATACTCGGTGCAACTAATCCATCGCGAAAGTTGAGACGTATTATCGAGATCCCTAGAGAACTCAGAAACCATTATCACAAGCCGACGTTTCTGGCGACAGTGTACTGAATCAAAAAAGAACAGATGCTTACGTTTTGTTGGCGTCGAGGACTGCTTTTGAGAGCAGCATCCGATCATTGAGACAATCAACGGCGAGCCTGAGGGCCCCGTGATGCATATAGCCACCATATCCGAAGATCACATAAAGCGGATGTCGAGACAGCCGAAGCACATTGATGACATCAAACCACCACGGTACAACGACATTTAAGCCCAGACGCTACTGATTTCTCGCCTTTAGCTGTCACGCTCCAACTTTACCAGCCATCAGAAGCACCTGTTGAGCAGCATCTTAACTGGAACGTTAGCATTTCGACACACGAGCCGATGACTAATGAAAGCCCACGACAAGAAGTCTGAAAAGGTTTGTGGAAAATCACGAGCAAAATCCAGCTGCAGGTTCACTTACAGTTACTTCGTTACGAGTTCAATCCGGTTCAATCCAACGCGAACGTCCTCATTCTTCTCAAATCAGTTCAGTCTCGGATACAAAGTTATGTTCTAAACAAATATTTCGAAGCCAAGGCTTAGTTAGGGTCAGTCGAACTTTTTTTTCGCCTGTTATTTTCATATAAAAATTGACTTAAGTCAGTGACGAAAAAAAAGAAAATAAAACAACTCAATCAAAGGATAGTCTCAACAGATCGCAGTATAATAAGACTGCTTTGAGTTTCCTAAAAAATTACTAGAACATTTTTTTTAATTTTACAAGATTTATTTCGTTTCAAAGAAGAGCAAATGATGCGTGATCACCCGAATAGGCACTAGAAGAGATCGAAAGCTATAGAAAAAAGGAACTCGTTTAATGACACTTTTGAGCAGAGACTAATGAAGGGAGATGCGCTTGCCAAAACCAACGGTGAAGCGGCTCTTCTCGTTGAATTTGGCGGAATTCTTCAGGCACTGGAGCATTTCGACATAGTGAATGGATTTTGTCGTTTGCTGCTTGAACAGAAGATGAGTCAACGACAACAAGAACTTGTTTTTTCCATGCAACACTAATTCCGGCGACTTGTGCTGAAAATAGTTATTTTTTATTAATTCAAATTTTTTTTCTTGAAAACTTACGAAACTCTCTTTTTCGGTCGTTGATCCGCCAATGAATGGGTTCAGCTTTCGGAGTGACATGAGCAAGTACAAGGCCATTTCCAGATCGTCGTGTTCGGTGACTGGACGACCGAATGACATGTTCAACGACGAGTAAGGTGCCACTTTGAACTTGTAGTCGTTTCCTCGGACTTCTTGGATCTGGCGATTTTGATCCATGAAAAACGCCGAGATTCCAAAGTCGATCAACTTGAGCTCCGCTTTCTGAAACAAGAAAATTTCAAAACTGATAAATTCTCATTTTCACTTACTCTACCATCAAAGGAAATCATCAAGTTTTCCGGTTTCAAATCTCTGTGGAGAACTCCAAAATGATGGACTCTTCGAAGAATATCAATGAGCTTGAATCCGACCTTACAAGTGAGTCTCTGAGAAAAGTGCTGTTTCTCGGCAATGCTTCCCAGGTCGGCGAGGTAACACTCCATCACTGAAATTAGAAAATTTTCTAAATGACGAAAATTCGATTATCTCCTTACCCAAACAAACGTGGCCAGCGAACACGAAGGTTTCGAAGAGTTTCTGAACACTTTCGACTTGGGCGAGTCTTTTCAGAGCACGGACTTCTTGAATATCAGAATCCACTCCTTCAATCGCTTTGATAGCTTTCTCGCGAGCTTCATTCAGATCGTTTGCCTTGTAGACACTGCCATAAGAACCACTTCCAAGTTTGCCAGCGATTTGATATCGGTTCTTTCCGACAGTGACAAGTTGACCGGCTTGGAAAACCATTGGGCAGATCAAAGAACTCAGGTAGTGGTAAATTCTGAAAATTCAAACGTTCATGATTGAAGCGTTCTGAAAATATATGTCGTAAAATTGAACGGCATAAAGCAAAAAGCATTGAAATAACTCATCCAAAAGGATGAGTATTTTTCTTTTTAGTCACTATCTCATACTCAACAGTGGATAAGTTTCGCGCCTGCTGCCTTCCTTGGACGTGGTAGCCGTTTCTAAGGCTCCCTTTCCGGAGTCGAACCCTTATTCTCCGTTACCCGTAACAACCATGGTAGTCCAATAAACTACCATCTAGTTGAAAGGGCATACACCCTTTTCGGATAGAGTCAGTCGAAACTGACAGTAAACTGCTTTATTCAGAGTCAACAAACAACGTCCAGAAACGTTTGGTCTGTTCTAATAATTGCACCCCGCCTTACGTTGGGGCTTAATTGCATGTATTAGCTCCAGTATTTCCGCAGTTATCCATATCAGGATTCCGAACGGGGTGATATCTGCTCTAATGAGCCATACGCAATTTCATTGATGAATAAAAGCATGCATTTCTCAATCTTTTACTTGAGCATATCGGCAACATAAACGATATCTGAGCAACATTTGAATCTCGACAGTAGAGATGCAACATTACGATTTCTAGAAACGTCGCGACGAAGAACGAAACTCGTTACTTAAAACAAGCACGCCAACGTCGCTAGTAATCGGGTGTAAACATAGCCTTCCATACCAGCATTCCACAAAACAGAAACAGGTAACACCTCTATCAGAGCAACGCCCTTTCAGAGATCTCCTCCTGACCTGCATTAGGAACACTAGCACAGACACCGAGACAGACGCCTCGAATCGACTATCACCAACCTGACAATAAAGTGTAGTCAATATCTAGAGATATATGACCTGTCTAACGACGGTTTTAACCCAGCTCACGTTCCCTATTAATGGGAGAACAACCCAACGCTTGGCAAATTTTGCTTCGAAATGATAGGAAGAGCCGAGATCAAAAGATCAACTTTGCAACAGACGCTTGGCTGCCACAAGCCAGTTACAACTGTGGTACTCGAAGAACGGTCAGAGATATCAAAATTCTGACAACGCCATTCGATTCAGCGCGAAAAGTTACTCTAGGGTACAAATTTCCATAATTTTGCCAATTTCCGTACATGAGTACCACCCCTGACAATAGTAAGTCTCTCTACTTGAGGGAGACGTGTCACACCGGGGGGCAGTGAAGGCACACCCAGGGGAAGCCCGTCACCGCGGGGCGAGACTTGTAAGCTCTCGTGGCACTTTTTTGAATATAACTCGTTAATGACGGCCTTAATCAAAAAAATCATTTCAGTAAATGTTGTAGGGTTTGGTATACTGTACATTTTGCTAGTACTAAATTTCTGGTCCGGTGCAGCTGGGGCGACTTAGGCGCGTTTTTAAGACAATAATCTCTGTAAAACTCGAAAAAACCATGGTAATGGAAAAAATCAAAATGGTCCTAGAAGTCTGATACTGTATGTGGTGGGTATGGGGGCTACTCTAAATTTTTTGACTATGGCACCCATAGGCCACGCCCCCTCCTGGACGCAAAAAACTACGGTAACCCCGAAAAAAAAATTTTTCTTTTCCAAAATAATGATATCGACTCCAACGTTTCAGATTTCAGTTTCTGGTACTTTCTTGATCATTTTTTGTGTTAGGAACACATTTCTACAGTAATCCTGAAAAGAAGAAAATTTCACTTTTTTGAAATTTTTTTCACTTTTTGGAAATTTCTCAAAAATTTCCACTGGTCCAAAAACGGAACTCTAATAGTTCGATACTGTATACCTGCCAACATTTTATTACTATCGAACCAGAAAAAATCCGATGCCCTCAAAAGGGTTTTAGTCGAAAAGGTGCAAAAACACCATGTGGAGTGTACATGGTAACTAAAATTTGCCCAAGCCAATCAAAGGATAGTCTCAACAGATCGCAGTATAAGAATACTGCTCTAAGTTTTCTGAAAAAAAAATTATAAAACGTTTTTATGATTTTACAGATTCATTCGAATTTTGAAAGAACGCGGAAATAACCCGATTAGGGAATTGAGATTACTGACAAAAAAAGAACCCGCTTGAATTGGAACTGACACGAAAAGAGAACCTATTGAAGAGAAATACGGTTTTTACGTCCGAAATGCAAGACGAAATTGGTGCTCTCGTTGAACTTGGCCGATCTCTTGAGACAGTTGAGCAAAGCGTCGTAGCGAAGAACTCCTCTCTCTTTTTGCTCCACGTACTCACGAGCAAATGCCAACAAAAACGTGTTCCGTCCTTTGAGCACGTTTTCCGGATGGTTTTGCTGAAAATATTTTTTCTATTACCTCAATTTTTCTTTTAAAAACTTACGAAGTGAAGTTTGAGGGCCGTTTGTCTGGTCTGCATGTCGGCGTTGAACGGATATAGTCTCCGGATGGACATCATCATATTCCGAAGCATTTCGATGTCATCGAACTCCGTGCACGCGAGCCCCAAAGACAAGGCAAGAGAAGTGTAAGGTGCGGCTGCGTACACGTAGTCATGGTCTCTGACGCGCACGCGTTGACCATTCGGAGCCACAAACACGGCAGACATGCCCCAGTCAATCAACTTGAGTGTAGCTTCCTGAAACAAGAAAATTTCAAAATTGAGCACATATTCACATGTTCATTTTCACTTACCTCACCATTCCAGGCTACCATCACGTTCTCTGGTTTCACATCACGATGAAGGATCCCAGCAGAATGTACTTGTTTCAGGATCTCGATCATCTTGAAGCCAATCTTTGAAACGAGTCTTTGGGAGAAACGTTGTTTTCCGGAGAGGCTACCCAAATCAGCTGTGTACAGCTCCAGCACTGAAATTAGAAAATTTTCTAAATTCTTCATTTATCTCCTCACCGAGCACAAGATGAGCATTGAGATTGAAGTTGTCGAACATTCTCTGAATGCCATTCGTCGCTGACAATGCATTCAAACTACGCACTTCGGCGCAATTTGCATCACCATCTTTGATTGTTTTCAGAGCCTTGGCGCGCAAATCAATCACATCAGTGGCCTTGTAGACCTCTCCATAAGAACCTTTGCCAAGTCGGGCAGTCAAATCGTACCGGTTAGCAATATACTGTCCCACGGTAAACGACATCTCGGGAAGATACTGAAGATCAGGAAGTGAAGACTTCTTCTGAAAATTATAACGTTCATGAATGAAGCGTTCTGTGAATACATTTCGTAAAAATAAACGAAATTAGAGAAAAAGCTTTGAAGTAATTCATCCAAAAGGATGAGTCTTTATTTTTTTAGTCACTATCTCATACTCAACAGTGGATAAGTTTCGCGCCTGCTGCCTTCCTTGGACGTTGTAGCCGTTTCTAAGGCTCCCTTTCCGGAGTGGAACCCTTATTCTCCGTTACCCGTAACAACCATGGTAGTCCAATAAACTACCATCTAGTTGAAAGGGCATACACCCTTTTCGGATAGAGTCAGTCGAAACTGACAGTAAACTGCTTTATTCAGAGTCAACAAACAACGTCCGAAAACGTTTGGTCTGTTCTAATAATTGCACCCCGCCGTACGTTGGGGCTTAGTTGCATGTATTAGCTCCAGTATTTCCGCAGTTATCCACATGAGGATTCCGAACGAGGTGATATCTGCTCTAATGAGCCGTACGCAATTTCATTGATGAATCAAAGAATGCATAGCTTAATCTTTTACTTGAGCATATCGACTCGGCAACAGGAACAATATCCGAGCAACATTTGAATCTCGACAGTAGAGATGCAACAAACGAATCCTTCCATCGGTGCTTTAGATGACTTAACACCTAGAACATTACCGTTTTCGGAAACGTCGCGACGAAGGACGAAACTCGTTACTTAAAACAAGCACGCCAACATCGCTAGTAATCGGGTGTAAACATAGCCTTCCATACCAACGTTCTACAAAGCAGAACACCTAGCACAGGAACTGAGACAAGCGCCTCGAATTGACTATCACCCACCTGACAATACAGAATGGTCAGTATCTAGAGTTATCTGACCTGTTTCACGACGGTCTTAACCCAGCTCACGTTCCCTGTAAAGTGGAAGATAAACCCAACGCTTGGCGCATTTTGCTTTGAAATGATAGGAAGAGCCGAGATCAAAAGATCAAAGTTGCAACAGACGCTTGGCTGCCACAAGCCAGTTACAACTGTGGTACCCGACGAACGGTCAGAGATATCAAAATTCTAACACCGCCATTCGATTCAGCATGAAAAGTTACCCTAGGGTACAAATTTCCATAATTTTGCCAATTTCCGTACATGAGTACCACCCCTGACAATAGTAAGTCTCTCTACTTGAGGGAGACGTGTCACACAGGGGGGCAGTGAAGGCACACTCAGGCGAAGGCCGTCACCGCGGGGCGAGACTTGTAAGCTCTCGTGACACTTTTTTGAATATAACTCGTTAATGACGGCCTTAATCAAAAAAATCATTTCAGTAAATGTTGTAGGGTTTGGTATACTGTACATTTTGGTAGTACTAAATTTCTGGTCCGGTGCAGCTGGGGCGACTTAGGCGCGTTTTTAAGACAATAATCTCTGTAAAACTCGAAAAAACCATGGTAATGGAAAAAATCAAAATGGTCTTAGAAGTCTGATATTGTATGTGGTGGGCATGGGGGCTACTGTAAATTTTTTGACTATGGCACCCATAGGCCACGCCCCCTCCTGGACGCGAAAAACTACGGTAACCCCGAAAAAAAAAATTTTTTTCCAAAATAATGATATCGACTCCAACGTTTCAGATTTCAGTTTCTGGTACTTTCTTGATCATTTTTTGTGTTAGGAACACATTTCTACAGTAATCCTGAAAAGAAGAAAATTTCACTTTTTTGAAATTTTTTTTCACTTTTTTGGAAATTTCTTAAAAATTTCCACTGGTCCAAAAACGGAACTCTAATTGTTCGATACTGTATACCTGCCAACATTTTATTACCATCGAACCAGAAAAAATCCGATTCCCTCAAAAGGGTTTTAGTCGAAAAGGTGCAAAAACACCATGTGGGGGAGTACATGGTAACTAAAATTCGCCCAAAATCGACCATCTCCAATTTTGACAAAATTTGTACCAGGCATAGTATGTTTAGTGCGTAGTATTCTGGCAAAGTTTCAGAATCTCATTTCATCGTCTTGGTGCATTTTTGCGACCCTTTAGTTTTTCACTGGAAAAGGACTTGGAAGCAATTTTTGCCGATTTTTTGATACCTTATGAAATGTACAAAGACAATGAGAACAAATTCAGAAACTTTGCCAGAATACTACCCACCAAAAATACTACTTCTGGTACGAATTTTGTCAAAAGATGATCGATTTTGGGCGAATTTTAGTGACCATGTACTCCCCCACATTGTATTTTCGCACTTTTTCGACTAACTTTGGAAAGACTCCCAAGTGTTATCCTCTAAAAAATCGAAACTTATATGGTTGAATAGAGCGTAAAAAGTTATCTCACATTCAGAATCCAAAAGGAATAGATGATAAAAATTTTTTATAAGGAGTTATGGACTAAAACGTACCAAAAAATGGCACAATTTTGAAAAATTCATAAGAATCATGGAATAGAATATTTATATTTGATGGGGTTATTCAGCTAGGTAAAATATCAGTGAAAAGCCAGGTATTTTACCATATTTGCGTATTCACAAGGGAACCTCTCCATATGTTACCCGGGGATTCTGATGAAACCTATGCTAAATAGTAGTACACCGGCTATCTAGAAAAATTCCGAAATAATAGCGGCCCTCGTGAAGGTCTGTTTAAACGGCGAGGCATTTTATGATTTTTCGTGAGTTCGGAGTCGGGACCTTTCGAGCGAACATAACTTTGTTCATTTTTGTGGTAGGCGTTCAAACTTTTTTTTATTCAAAAGATGATGAGTTTACAAACATTATTGCTAATTGTACCTATGCTCTATCTTCAGTAGGAAATTCAGGAAAGTGAAAAGTATGAAAATTTCGAGTACCAACGAATTCAAAAAATGCCGATTTTTGAAAAAAAGTGCTCGGGGGACCATGTCTATCAGATTTCTCAGGGCGAGTAACGTACATATACGTGTTCAAATATAGGTCGAGCCCTTGAGTTACAAGACTTATTTCAATTTTTCTCCAAAAAAATGGTAAATTCATGTACCCCTATACATGCATTTTTGGTGAAATTTTTTTTCAATTTTCGAAAGTTTTCTTTTTTGTGTCTTCACAGTATTCTGTTGCTTCTTTTTATTTTCACTTGATTCTTATAATTTTTCAAAACTTTTTTTTCAACAAAAATGCATGTATAGGGGTACATGAATTTACCATTTTTTTGGAGAAAAATTGAAATAAGTCTTGTAACTCAAGGGCTCGACCTATATTTGAACACGTATATGTACGTTACTCGCCCTGAGAAATCTGATAGACATGGTCCCCCGAGCACTTTTTTTCAAAAATCGGCATTTTTTGAATTCGTTGGTACTCGAAATTTTCATACTTTTCATTTTCCTGAATTTCCTACTGAAGATGGAGCATAGGTGCAATCAGCAGTAATGTTTGTTAACTCATCATCTTTTGAATAAAAAAAAGTTTGAACGTCTACCACAAAAATGAACAAAGTTATGTTCGCTCGAAAGGTCCCGACTCCGAACTCACGAAAAATCATAAAATGCCTCGCCATTTGAATAGACCTTCACGAGGGCCGCTATTATTTCGGAATTTTTCTAGATAGCCGGTGTACTACTATTTAGCATAGGTTTCATCCGAATCCCCGCGTAACATATGGAGAGGTTCCCTTGTCAGTACTTCTTTCAATGCAAAAAGTGTGTGTATTTGGGGCACCAACACAGATAAAGTAATCCGATTTCTGACGGCCATGAATCCCGGATACCTCGAGTCGGATACCTCGAGATTTGTCTAGATATCCGATTCTTAAGAGCTATGGAAAATGATAATAGAGTTTTTTTCGAAACCGATCGATTCAAGCAGGCAAAAAGTGTGGAATTCGAGTCACACTGGACATCGTTCAATGTGGAGAGTTTAATGAATTTCAGTCAATTGCAAAGCTTCACGTGCACGAAATCGAGCTTGGAACGAAACATTTTTCGAAATGAAATTCTGGCCGGAATATTTCCGAATTTTTTTTTTTTCAGAATCCAATTCCGATCGGAATTTCTCCGAAGCACGAATTTATAGAATCAGAATTTTTTTGGAGTACGGTATGTCAAGAAAAATTCGCTCGTGGTTCTCGGGCGGGAATACTTTCGATACTTTTTGTATTATGTGAAAGCGTATCATCTTTATGAAAAAAATAATTGAATTCAAACGTTTTTCGGAAAGGATCGAAACATTTTCAGGAAAGAAAAACTAAGAAAAAACCATGGATTACAGAAATAAAAAAAATTAGCCAGAAATTCAACATCCTTATCGGTGGAGCACTTCCATTTTCACAATCCAAATCTCTTGTCGGTAACCATTATCATGGATTATTGAATCACCATAGGAGACGGATAGAATAGAGGATTGACCCATTGAAATTTTGATGGATCTGAAAACATGAGTTGCTGGGGAAAAGATAATTGGAAACGCGCTCCAATCACAATGAGAAACTTCACTTACCTACGATCCGACTCGATTACTTGAGCATTCCTTCTTTGAAAAATTATTTAACGAGATGGTTCCTCTCCTGCCACTTGTCGAATTTGAAATATCCAACTCGTCCCAACTGGCCTTCCATGTTCCAACTAAAAATTCATTGAATCAGCAACAGTGTTTAAAGAAATCCTGTTGATTTGAACTTTTTGGTTTGAAATCTTCATGAGTAGATTCAAAGAGTTCATATCATGTCTGAACATTTCCAAGTGAACATTCAGATATTCAGCATTTTCCAGAGTTCCGTGATCCAAAATTCGACGATCCATTTCGAAATTTAGGAGCTTCGAAGGGAAACTGGCATTGTCAATTTTAATGTGGATCTGCATTCAGGAGGCTCCTTCTCTTTCATAGTCTCCATCAGTCTTTCAGATGTTTCCATACACATGTTTTCTGAAAGAAACATTCGCTGAGAAGTTTTTTGGAAAGTCCAGAAGATACCAAACAAAATCGGAAATGCTAATCTTATATGATCAAATGTTGTTCTTTTTTTTGAATTCTAAGAACAACAGAAATATTCAAACAGTCCGAAAACTATGATTCCATGTGTTCAAAGACATAACTGGAATATCTTTTGGATTTTTGCATTTTTTAATTCTAAAAGAAATTCTAATATAAGTTTTTCATTCATCAGGTTTTTTTTATGAACGTATTTTTATGACTTAAAATTGTTTCAAAAAATCGCCTACTACATTCTGAGAAAAAAAATTAAATGTAAGTTAAGCCCAAACCAAATTCGCTAATTTTTAGCATCAAATCCATTGTTTCAAACCAAAAATTCAAGAAAAAAGTCTCACCTTTTTCAAATAAATCCAAAGAGATTTAATAATGAAGAATTGGAGAATATCCAGAAAAATAAAAAAAGAGTTCTCCAAAAGCCATTCATTTAGAGGTATTTTTGGAGAACTCCCAAGAAAGACGTCTATTCAGTAAAGTCGTCTCGAGGAAGAATGAAACCAAGTGCGTCGAACGCATCGCGCCGGCGCGATCGTAAAAGTTTTTTCTTTTATTTTCTCTGGGTCTCTTTTATTTTTTCCATAACTTTTGTATTCATAACGTGTATACGTTTGTTGTTGTCCACCACACCATACGCTTACCTTTCTTACATTCCCATATGACAATGCGTCAGAATGGCCTCGGTTGGAAAGGTTCGTAGCATCGCGACAAGTGTATAGCCATTCTAAGAGATGGGAAAATTTGCTTTTTATGACAAAAGGCCCATGAGAAGAGGGTGATTCAGAAAAATGTTATTCATTTACAAGTAACCGATTTTTAAAATTTTGTGATCATTTTCATTGAAAGTTGGGTTTTTGGGCATTTCTCACTTCTTGATTTTTTTGAAAATGTTCAGTCAATGTCGTTTTTCGCAAGTTTTATAGGAAAAAAAGTGAATTTTAAATCGAGAGCTCTAAAATTCCACAATGATCATATTTCATTACAAGGCTCCTCGGCAGGGATTTTCGGAACGGAATTGGGAATTCCGAAAATTCCGACCAAAATATTAAAAAAAAGTCGGAATTTTTCCAAAGCATTTTTTCGGAATTACAATTTTTCGACTACAGTATGCCAGGAAAAAATTACCTGCGGGTCTTGAACAGAACTGATTTCGATTATTTTTTGTGCTGTCGAGATATTTCTGTCAATTTTCAAAACATTTTCGCCTTTTTTGTGATTGAAAAGTGATATTTCCGCTGTAAAATTCGAATTTTCAAAAATTCCAAAACTTCCGAAATTCCGAAAATCCGATAATTTCAAAATTGGAAAATTCCGAGGTTCTGAAATTTTCCAAAGGCCATTCTGAACATCCCTGCTCCAACGAAGAGAATTTTACTGACTCTCATAAAGAGAATCGTACTGAAAAACTAGAAATTATGATCATGATCCCCAAAGCCCTCCTAGTCGTGTAGGAATCTAATAAAAGTTTATAGATTCTGAATTTCTGAAATTTTTGCTATTGTTTCCAAAAAAAGAAAATCTTCAAACTTTTTTTTAGCTCGAATCACAGCTATTTTAAGATTACTGTCCCTCCCCCTCTCCTTTCCGCTAAACCCCGCCCCTTTTACACACAAAACATAGCGGGCGGCGGAACCCGGGAGGTGTCCGCCGCTTGCCTACCCTCCCTCTTATATACGCGTTGCGTTTTCATAGGTCTTGTTCTTCCGAGAACATATACTAAAATTGGAACAATACAGAGAAGATTAGCATGGCCCCTGCGCAAGGATGACACGCAAATTCGTGAAGCGTTCCAAATTTTTTGACGAATTTGGTGATTTCGGAAAATTTTGAATATCTGACATTCTGAATATATGAAACTCCGAAATACAAAAATCCGAAATACTAAAAGTTTTTAAAACTGAAAATTTAAAATTCTGAAATACTGAAAATCTTAAGTTCTGAAAATTGGAAATACTGAAAATCTGAAATTCTAAAACTCTGAAATTCTGGAAATCTGAAATTTTGAATATCTGAAATTCTAAAATTATAATATTCACAGTCAATCGGTTAACTTTGAATAGGTGAAAAGGCGCGCGACAATAAGAGTTCTTCGTTACGAAATATGTTTATTTTCTTCTCTTAAGACATGAAAAGCAAGGGAGACTTGGGTCATGTACAGAATAAGGAAGAAGTGTAATCTTGTTGTTGGGGTTAGGAGGGATTATATACAATTATACATATACAGGTATGGAATAAGTGAGGTTTGGGGCGGCGTTTACAAAAATAATAAATGATAAGGAATATGATGATAAGTGATGAGGAATACGAAAAAAAACTCAATTTTTGTCTGCAGCCTGATTCTAGCCATTGGTGCCTTCATCCAAGCCGAGAAGAAGGTGGTGGAGGATGTCGGAAACAGTCCTTCGGCGAATAGCTTTCTGAAACTTTAAATTTATAAAGATAAACTGAGTAACTGTTCTTACCGTAGCTCCTGTTGTTCTGAAGAAGTTCATCTTTTTGTTTGATGACCTTCACTCCGTTGTCTTTCAGAATGAAGAGTCTGAATAACAACCTTTGATATTCGTAGAAATTTTTTCAAAAACTCACATTATCAGCAAATCCTTCCCATCAAAATTTCTTTTTGTTGAATCCAGAAACTCGACAAGGCGAGTTTTCATTTCGCCAAGAAGATCCGACATTGATCCCGGAGAAGTTGAGGTGCAATTTGAGCATCCGACTCGTTGCTCAAAATCAAGCTCTTCCGTTTTGAAGTCGTCGCAGTTGCAAACACTTCTTTAGTGGGATTGGAGGAAGGAACCGACGGAGGAATTGGTGTTGGTCGATTTGGACACCGCCAAGATGGTAATTGCGCATCTGGAAGAGTTCATATGGTGAAGATGTGATCAAAGGGACATGGTGACCTAAAACACTCAACTTGGGAAAGCTAGGCCACTGTTCGAAATGTAATTCTTCATCAAAAAAGAAAGATCTGCTAGATGAGCTTTAGGTGGTTCTGTTTCTGTTTTACTGTCTCACTTCAAGTCATAATCTATCCCCTCCCCTACATCGAAACAATGAAAACTATGCACCTCTCCTTCTATTGATTCACGATGAATTAGGATCTGTGTGTATGTGCGTTTTTCTTCTGAATTCACAGATAAGCAAACTTCAAAAAAGAAGAAATTCAAAAAAGTGGATTTACAGTAATTATGGAACGATTTCGCGGAAACAAAGAATACACTTTAAATAAAAGAAGTTTAAAAAATAGATTTCAAGACACAAAAGAAAACCTCACCTTTTTCAAAAAACTATTCGAAGAGATGTGAATGTAATAGTGAAAAATTAGAAAATATTCAGAAAAATAAATAAGGAGTTCTCCAGAATCCATTCATTTAAAAGATCCTTGGAGAATTTCTTACAAGTTTAGACGTCTATTCAGTCAAGACATCGAATTAAAGAATGAAGTTAAGTGCATGCTTAGAGGCGGAACACATCGAGTAGACAGTCTGATTTTTCCTATCTCTGGGTCTCACCTATTTACGCACTCTTTCAGCTTTGCCATCTGTTATGTCTCAAATTACCTCTCGGTACGCGAGAACGCTCAACTCACTTTCCCTTCCCCTTCACCTTCTCTCTGCGCCTCTCCCTCTCTCTCTCTCTCTCTCTCTGTGTGCAAGTATCCAGAAGTGGTCCCGTGCCTCCTTCCTTTTTGGCTCCATAACTTGCTCCAGAATCGAGATAGAGCTTTCTGATCAGCAGGATACATACTGCTCCAAGATTCCGAAGCCGTCGTGAATCAATATACTTCATTCCATCATAACTCGGTTCATATTTGAGCTACAAACACCATCTTACTACCGTTCGAACCCTTTCTTCAGCTCAACAAATGAACAAGTCACGCTTTCTAGAGTCATTGAAGCTGCACAGCAAAGCCACGTCTAGCGGAGACAGTCGTAGGTCGAGTACGAATCCTCTTCATCCACCTCAACATCGATTCGCGGCGTTATGGTTGTTATGAATGATACACATTTTCTCCGGCGAAATTCTAGAATTTATAAATTTTTCCCTTCTTTCTGATTGACAACATTACAAAATGCGGACAAGCAGGAAATTCTTGTGTCACAAATTAATTTTCCCAACCGAAAAAAGCAATCGCGCTCTATTGCGATGCGTTGCGTGTGCGTTTTCGTCGTGCACGGCACACACATGCGAGCGAGAGGAGAAGAGAAGGAACAGAAAATGATACTTTC
The DNA here is from genome assembly GCA_027920645.1 of Caenorhabditis nigoni. Taxonomy (NCBI): domain Eukaryota; kingdom Metazoa; phylum Nematoda; class Chromadorea; order Rhabditida; family Rhabditidae; genus Caenorhabditis; species Caenorhabditis nigoni. The sequence goes on from CP115869.1 coordinate 21,812,538, forward strand.
GCTCTCACGCGTTGGCCGTGTGTGCCATGCAACACAAAAACGCACACGCGACGCGTCGCAATAGAGCGCAGTTGCCTTTTTCGGTTGGGGATATGTATTCATCACAGTCAGATGTTGAATTTTCGAAATCATCCACTGGAAATGCACATGCTTCTTTTTTTGAAATAAAATTCAAACAGATCTGAATCTTCTGAAATTCCAAGAACTTCAGAAAAAATTCGTTTTCAAAAAAAAAGTTTTCGGAATTTCAGAATTTGAGAAATTCAGAAACTGAGAATTTCAGAATTTTTAAATTCTGAAATTCTCGAAAATTCCGAAGTTCTAAAATTCTGAAATTCCCGAAAATATGAAATTCTGAAGCTCTGAAATTCTGAAATTCAGAAATTCAGAAATTCAGAAATTCTGAAATTCTGAAATTCTGAAATTCTGAAATTCTGAAATTCTGAAATTCTGAAATTCTGAAATTCTGAAATTCTGAAATTCTGAAATTCTGAAATTCTGAAATTCTGAAATTCGGAAATTCTGAAATTCTGAAATTCTGAAATTCTGAAATTCTGAGATTCTGAAATTCTGAAATTCTGAAATTCTGAAATTCTGAAATTCTGAAATTCTGAAATTCTGAAATTCTGAAATTCTGAAATTCTGAAATTCTGAAATTCTGAAATTCTGAAATTCTGAAAAGTGTAGCTTATGACATGTTTTCCTCTTTACCATCAAATTGACATCATTTTTCTGTGTAGTGCAATTAACAAGCAATCAATTTTTCATGTGTAAACATTTTTATTTTCTTTTCGTTCAAATAAACAAATAAATACATAAATAAATATGTTCTAATGAACTGTTCATGGTCCTTCACGCTTTTGCCAACCAGCAACGACGCTTGTTCCGATGAACTTTTGCCGCTTTCCATGTCACGAATTATACAAGCGACACGGATTGCAGTAAAAGTGGAAGCATTGGCTGAAATTCGGAATTTATTAAATTTCACGAAAAATAATTGATACCTGTGCTCTCCAGCATGCTCAAATACTTCCTCCATGTCTCCCATGAACTTGCAGCATTCACTATTTCTGCAATGGCTAGACGCATTCGTAGAAGAGAATCTGATCATCCGGTGATTTTCTGAAAATTTCTGACGATTTTCAATTTTACAAGTCTGAGACTTACTCGTTAGTATTTCACCATCAGAGCTTGATTGTAGTCGTCCACATCTTGACGAAACATTTTTTGACGAAGATGATCACCTGAAAAATTAAGGGGAGGATGGATAGCTTTCTTCAAATTTGACTCAATTTATCTCGGTTCATATAAAAATTAGAAAAAAGTTGTCAACAGACAAAATATTTATCGTAACATCTTTAACATTTTATCAGTTTACAACTTTTTGATATCTCTTACTAAAACCAAGATAAACCAAGTCAAAGTAAGAATACTTCTATTAAAGTCTGAGTTGACGACCGACCGGTCCTCTAAATGTCATCTAAGTTTTCTTCGGTTCCTGTGAACGATATTAAATGTTTGTTACTATTAGGTTGTCCGGAAAGTAATCGATATTTTTTTAACGCGCATTTTATCCATTCTTACCGATCGATTTTTGTTATCTTTTTTTTTATTTTAATAATATTTGACTCATGTTAAATAAAAATTGCCAGTCTACTCCAAAAAATCTCAGTCAATGGCCCAGGGCCTCGCCATCAAAACCTATGATTTTGAGGCTGTCTTTTTTTGGAGTTTCTCAAAGAAGAATCTGCTTTCGCTGCTAATCGAAAGATATGGTTCGTAGTTGGTGACAAATTACTTCAGTATACTGTATGGAGATATTGGTTTAATCGCATCCGGAACGGCAGTTATTCGCTTGAAGGCAAACCAACCCATTTTCAAATTTCGACGTCCATTTCCAGAAAGGGCTGGAAGCTGGGCCCAGATTCCCTGCTTAAAAAGTTTTGTCTACTCTCGGTCCACCTACTACGACAATATTTCATCACCTCCGAAGTTCGGAACATAGAGAAAAATATGGTCAACTGGTGCCACACCACTTCAGTGATTCCCAGATTGACATTAGGTGTGACTTGAGTTCGTCTTTGCTCACTCGTAAACGAACCTTCGATGGGATCCATTATCTTGTGTCAAGAAACAGTAAAGGATGTCTGTAGGTTAAAGAAAACAAAAAGCGTCAGTGGTTCAAGGTTTGCCAAGCTCCAGAAATCAATCACAAAGGAGAAATTCGTGAAAAAAAGGGGGATGTTGAGCGTTTGGTGGTATTGTCATGTGTGATCTATAGAGAGCATTTTCTCAATTGTGCGATTGTTACTACACACATTTACTCTCTCTAACTGCAAAGAGGATTCAATGCATAACGGGCTCTGCGCCAAGAGGTGGACACATTTGTTCTGCTTCACGGTAATGCGCACCTGCCCACGACTTTGGCCGCTCGGCAAAAAGTGCAGGGTTTAGGTATCAAAATACTCGGACATCCATCATATAGTCCAGGCCTCGCTCTAACAGAATTTCATTCATTCCGTTCATTTTAGAATTGTTAGCAGGGCAAGAAACTCGATGGAAGATCGGACCTCAACTCGTATATGGATGCCTTCTTCGCGCAACAGCCATCCGCGTTCTAGGCGAGAGACATTGAACATCTACCAAAACGTTGGCAGGATGTGATGGACCATAATAGGGAATATATTACTTGTTGATATGTTCCTGAAGTTGAATAAACTTCTTTCGAAATTATGTTCAAAAATATCGATTACTTTCCGGACAACCTAATAGTTAGTCCAAATACCACATTTTCAGATCCAAATCATCCAAATTTGAAAAAAACTCACTTTCATTTAAAAAAAAAATTAAAAAAGAGAATATTGCAAAATCTTCAGCACTTTTAGTTAATATAATAATATAGAATTAGAGAATGTTCAGAATAATCAAAACGGAGTTCTCCAAAATTCATTCACTTCTAAGATATTTTGGAGAACTCCCAGTTAGACGTCTATTCATTCAAGTCGTCAAAGGAAAGAGTGAGGCTAGCTGTCTCGAGGGCAGAGAGGCGACTCGGCCGACCAATTTCCTTTCGTTTGGTCTCCTCAATATTCACACTCTCTCAGTTTCGCCATCTGCTGTGACATGCTGTGTGTATCTGTGTGGTTGTCCACCGTTCCATACGCCTCTCTCACCTTCCCAACTAACAATACGTCATAATGACCTTGGTTGGGAAGGCTCATAAGTGTCATAATCTTCAGACAAGTGTTCAGCCACTTGACGAGATGGAAAATTTGGCACATAATTTGGAGGGTACAACAATGTGGGGGTACAAGGGGGTACAATGCGATTTGGGGTAGAAAATCAACGATTCGGGGGTGCAAACTGAATGTAAGTCTTTTTTCAAGTATTTTGTTTCCCGGATCGAGGATGTTGTACAGCTGAATCACTGGAATTTTGCTAGTTCTCTACAGATTTCCGTGTATTAATCCTATTTTCAATTCTCCCTGATTCCAGAAGAAAATTCAATAGCTGTCTTGTGCGCAGAGGGGCTACCCGGTCATTCAATTTCCTTTTTCGGGGTCACCTCACTCATTACACAATCTACCGTAAAACCTGTATTAAAAGGGTCGGTCCTTCTAATTTTCCAAGACACCTCCGCGGGGCCCTTCTATTACATGGGCCCTTCAATTAGAGGGACTCTTCTATTTTTCCGGCCGTTTTCCCGAAATTCATCAATGAAAAATTGGACAAATTTATGTTCAAAATTCGTAAAAATCTATCAATTTCAAAAAAATTGAGCAAGTTTTTCATTTAAAAAATAGGCTTTGAGCAAATTTTTATCAAACTTTGGAATTTCGGAATGTTTTTCATTGAAAATGTACGGAAATTTTTTGGCTCTGTTCGATTATAGCGGGACCATGAAGAATGAACGGGACCATGCCCGAATGGACGGGACCATGCCCGAATGAACGGGACCATGCCCGAATGAACGGGACCATGCACCGAATGGACGGGACCATGCACCGAATGAACGGGACCATGCTCGAATGAGCGGGACCATGCCCGAATGAACACTTTTTTTTTGATTCAAAAAAAAAAGTTCATTCTTAAATTTTTTATTATTATTGTTTTACCAGTCGGTTTACGCCCCTTCGGGGCTAAACCTCCTGGGCTCCGCTTACAGTGCGTGTAAACTTATAGAAAAGTTGTTTTCCACTTTCGCTCAGGGACTGTTCGGAATTCGAAATCCGATGTCCGGGTTCCGGAATCCCTAATTCCAGATCCCGAGTTCCGGACCCGAGTTCTCGGAAATTCCGGTTTTCAGAAGATAGAAAATTTGGAATTCGCGAATCCGGAATCCGGACCCATTAATAAAAATCCGGAATCCCGAATACCGAATCCCGTATCCCGAATCCCGTATCTCAAATCCCGAATCTCGAATCCGTAATCCGAAATCCGAAATCCGGAATCTCGAATCTGGAATCCAGACTCAGGAATCCGGAATGAAAGATCCGGAATCCGGATACCGAATCTGGAATTCGGATTCTCGAATCCGGAATCGAGACTCAGGAATCCGGAATCTCGAATCCGGAATCCAGACTCAAGGATCCGGAATCCGGAATCTCGAATCCGGAGTCCAGACTAAGGAATCCGGAATCTCGAATCCGGAATCCAGACTCAGGAATCCGGACCCAAGGATCCGGAATCTAGATACCGAATCTGGAATCCGTGATTCGGAATCCGGAATCTCGAATCCGGAGTCCAGACTAAGGAATCCGGAATCTCGAATCCGGAATCCAGACTCAGGAATCCGGACCCAAGGTTCCGGAATCCGGATACCGAATCTGGAATCCGGACCCAAGGTTCCGGAATCCGGATACCGAATCTGGAATCCGGGATTCGGAATCCGGAATCTCGAATCTCGAATCTCGAATCCAGGATTCGGAATCCGAAATCTCGAATCCGGAATCCAGACTCAGGAATCCGGACCCAAGGTTCCGGAATCCGGATACCGAATCTGGAATCCGAAATTCGGTATCCGGAATCCGGACTCGAGAATCCGGAATCCGGAATCCAGACCCAGAAATCTGAATACAGAAATCCGGAACCGAATCCCTTCTCCGGTCCCCTCTCGGGAGCCCCGAGAAGGGAGAACTGATTCTTCCTTCCACTTCCCTTTTCCTTTATAGTGATCTTATCTCTCTGAGGTCATCTTGAGTCGTGGGTTTCTAAACTACATCACGTAGTTCTTTTCGTCTTGAATTTAAATAGTTTTGAAACTTTTTTCATCACAATTTGATTTCAACTTTATAATCTGTGAAACTCTATAAAACGACCGCTACTTTGAACCCAATTATCTCGTTTCCTGTTTGAGATTTCAAAAAATATTCAACTGAATAAATGTTTTTGATATCAAGACAAACACTTTCGTTTTTACTTTTTCAAAATATCTCTTGCAGGAATCGAGATATATTTGGTCAAAGTCTCAAAATGATGGATGTCATTTTTTGTCAAATTACTGCCCTTCAGAGATAGACCTCATCCGCTTACCGTAATCCTAGCGAAAGCGTAACGTATACCGATTTTTGTACCAAATCCGAAACTTTCTGATGACACAAAACAAAACTAAAAGCTTCAAATCTTACAATTAATCCAATCTTTCTCTGGACTTGAAACAAATAAAACTGGGAAACATTTCGCTAGGATTTGAAAAATAGGCGAAGATTTTCATTCATTTATGAACTCTTTACAAAAAATCAAAAGAAAAAACAATTGCCACCGGTCGGAATCGAACCCCTCACCTCGCGCACAAAATCATAGTTCGTTAACCGCTACGCCACTGGTCACCACAGCGAGAGGTGGTAGAAATGGCATACACGTGTGCCAGGTTTCCTCTCCCTCTCGCCCTCTTTCCTCGCCCTCTCTGCCCACCACGCTTTACTGTAGTGAAACCAAGGAACGTCTCCAGAAGATTTCAAGATCAAAATTTCAAAATAAGAAAAGCTCGGGCATCAACTAAGACACGTTTCTGATCTATCTGTCCAGGTTTCAGCTCAATCGGTTAACTTTGAATGGGTGAACCGCCACGCTACATACATACGCACATACGGAATTTGGTGAATGTTATTAGTAATGATTCATTTAAAAAGTTTATAAATATTAATTCTAACAAACAATATATTTGGACGGAAATTTAATCGTGAATGATCTCATGTTGATCGTTTTCGTACACATCCTCTTCATTTGGTTCTTCCTCATAGTTCGTTTCTTCATATTGTTCGTCTTCCTGGTGGTTGGTGGGGTCGAGTATTTGCAGATCCTTAATGGTACCGCCTCGAATCGTGAGGTATTAGATCGTTTTGAAGTTGAGTCGATGTTCGAATGTTTCAATCCATCCGGATTATTGACATTCTTCAAATTGGCATTCTTCAATTGTGGACTGAAATATTTTATAATAATATGAATAAGCAGTTATAGTATTTTTACCATATAGTTGTTTTTTGATACTTTGATGTTAATTCGTAGAAGACGCGTAGAAATGAGCGATTTAGGACCTTCTCACAGCCAGCTACCACAGCAACAAGTGGACCAGGAGGAAGATGAGCAGGAGGAGGAAGAGGATTCGCCCACGTCTCTTGAAAGGAAAAGAGCCAGGAAAACCGGACCGACATCAGGATCAACTAGGAGAGGAGCCGTACAACAAGCTAGTGGGACAGGCCGAGGAGCCGTCCGTGGAGCAGCTCAAGGAGCTAGCAGAGGAACAACCCTAGAAGCTGGTAGAGGAGCTGTTCGAGGAGCTGTTCGAGGATCAGGGACCAGACGAGGAGCAACCCGAGGAGCTTCAAGCGGAGCAGCTCAAGGTGCTGTACCAGGGACAGGACGAGGAGCAGCCCAATGAGCTTTTTTTTTAAATTTTCTTTGAGTACGTTTCAAAATAAAGAAAAGAATGTTGAAAAAAATTTAAAACAAAAAAGTAACAAATTCAAAATTACCAACTTGAGCCAAAAAAAATTAAGTTCAGTTCAATAACTTAAAAGCACATTTTTCGTATTCATTCGGGCATGGTCCCGCTCATTCGGGCATGGTCCCGTTCATTCGGTGCATGGTCCCGTCCATTCGGTGCATGGTCCCGTTCATTCGGGCATGGTCCCGTCCATTCGGTGGATGGTCCCGCTCATTCGGGCATGGTCCCGTTCATTCGGGCATAGTCCCGTCCATTCGGACATGGTCCCGTTCATTCTTCATGGTCCCGCTATAATCGAACAGAGCCAATTTTTTAATATCGTGACACAATTTGAAGGAGGACCTTCTTTCCAGAGGCCCTTCTATTACTGGGGCCCTTCTATTTTTCCAAGCCCCTCTTGGAGGGCCCTTCTATTAGAGGGTTCATTCTATTAAAGGGGCCCTTCTAATACAGGATTTACGGTAATTCGTGACATCTGCTATTTCATAATGTATGTATTTGCGTGTGTGGTTGTCCGTTACTCAACACGCTAATCTTCCCTTCTAATTTGACATTGTGTCATCATGATGTACTCGATTGGGAAGGCTCATTATGGCATAACCTTGAGACGTAGGAAATAATGCTCTGACAGGGGTATGAGAAGAGGGGTACCCATAATGACAGGAAGAGGGGGGGGACAAGATAAAAGAGACCCATGGGAAACGTACCTTTCAGAATTGCTAGGTTGCTGAACTTTTTGAATAGTCTGAATACGAATAAGTAGAAGAGTCTAGTCGAGCAATTTCAACGTCCGACTGGAATGATATCGGGGAAACGTTTCGGTTTTCAAAGGTGTTTTTCCAGGTTTTGGCCGGTTCACATATTTTTTAACTAAAGCATCCACATTCCCTGTTCTAGTTTTCCAAGGAGCAGCAGAAGGTGCAGAATGGAATTTTCCGAGTTTTGCATTCTTCAAATTCTTCAGTCACAGGATATTTACGATAAATTCCTAAAGGTTCTAGATGTTGCTGGTTCCAATAACTGTTTTGGTGATGGCGTGGTGTTTGGTTTTTTAACTGTAAAAACCATGAAATATTCCGATTTTGAAAAATTCGAACTTCTGGAATGCCGGAATATTTCGATTTTAACATATTCGGAATTTTGGGAGTTCTTACATTTTTACTTGGAAGTAGGAATTCCGTTTTTCCAATCACAAAAACCGTCAAAAACTAGTGAAAACGGACTGACAGATTTCTACACGGAAAGAAAAATATCCAAAAAAACAGATTCTTCGGGTGCACCTTTAACATATCGTAATGCGATAATTTCTAAATCCAAAAAAAAAATCTGAAAAATTGTTTGAAAACATTCCGGCCGGAAATTCATTTCGAATTCTATTATGGGGATCTTTCCAGTCAGTATTTCATTCTGAAAGTGGTCTGAATTTCAGGAATTTTGGCCATGGCGCCTTTTGCATTTAAATCAAAATTTGAACAATATCAGGCTTGAAAAAATTTTCTGAGACTCAGACTTGGAGAAGACCTCGAAACAAGTTGCTTTATTTCAAAGATAATTCTGCGGAATTGACATACATTTTCTGAGATTTTCGAGCAACTCACTGTACAAAAAAAAATTAAACTGTTTTAAATGTGTTGGTATTACATACAGTTAGTAAACTTGAACTTCTAAGAATTTGGAGAATACTTTTGATTGGCTCCGCCCACTTTGATAGGATCTGCAAAATCGGTCGACCAAAAAATAAATTGTTTCTTTTTTGAGATAGAAACGGAATATTTTTGGAGTGTACGTATTTTGTTATTTTAAGCATTTGTTGAAACCAAAAAATAAGGGTCTCATCTTTCAATAGAAAACATATGATTTTTGAAAATTTTGTGAATTTTCCAATTTTTCGTTATCATGGGTATGTTTTTCAACTGATTTTTTTTGCAGATTCGAGTTTCTCATAAAATTTTGCTTTAGAAACTTGTGTCTTGACCAAAGAATTCTAGGACCGGAACAACGATTTTCGACAAAATGTTGATTTTTTTGACTACTGAAAAATTTCAAAACTTTTTTTGGATTCCAGTTTTGCTTAAGTTCTATTCTCTTTGTGGATCTGAACATAACTAATAAGAAAACGTTATTTAAAAGCAAGTCCGGTGCACATTTCACTCTATTTTGAGATTTGTCAAAGAAAATCATCGAAAAATCAAAATCTGGGTTCCGATGGCTACAACTTTTTTTAGAGCAGAGTTAGAGTTCTGAAATGTTCTGAAGAAAGATGAATAAAAATATGAGCAACTCACAAAACAAAAAATTTCGTGTTTTTAGGTAAATCCAAAAATTTTTAAAGACATTTTATGAACTCAACCTCCCTAAAAATTGAAACATTTTTTTCAAGGTTTTCAAGGATGTGAAGATTTGTTTTCAGAAAAACATTGAAAAAAAACACCAGATGTAAAATTATTCACAGAGCTTGGTTTTTACAAAAACTGTAAGTTTTTTCAAAGCTGAAAGCCCAAAAATGTGATTCTGCCACAGTGAAAATAACACAAACTTATCGCTCAATTCATTTTTTCTAGTACAATTTTTTCTTAAAACATTTGGTGATTTATTCTATTTTTGTGCCGGTAATTAGCTAAATAATAGTATTTTATTAAAATACTTGAAAACAGAGCACAAACTTCCGTTAGAAATTGCTCCAATATAGATGCGTGTGTGAACTAGAGCCAACTGATGTTTTGGACTGAAACAAACCGTAAACTAACCAAAAATGTGATCAAAAAGCACAATTTAATGGATTTCCAGAGACATTTTATGAAACACTTGTACTAGAAAAAAAATATTTGAGCGATAAGTTTGTGTTATTTTCACTGTGGCCGAATCACATTTTTGGGCTTTCAGCTTTGAAAAAACTTACAGTTTTTGTAAAAACCAAGCTCTGTGAATAATTTTACATCTCTAATGTTTTTCTGAAAACAAATCTTCACATGCTAGAGAACCTTGAAAAAATGTTTCAATTTTTCGGGAGGTGGAGTTCATAAAATTTCTGAATAAATTTTTGGATTTCCCTAAAAACCCGAAATTTTTTGTTTTGTGAGTTGCTCATATTTTTATTCATCTTTCTTCAGAACATTTCGAGACTCTAACTCTGCTCTGAAAAAAGTTGTAGCCATCGGAACCCAGATTTTGATTTTTCGATGATTTTCTTTGATAAATCTCAAAGTAGAGGGAAATGTGCACCGGACTTGCTTTTAAATAACGTTTTCTTATTAGTTATTATTCCGATTTTACTGAAGATGGTCAACATTTTTTATTTGCGCTCCATCCACGTCACCTTATCTAGACTGGACAAGCTTAGCTCTCGGAGACCGAAAGAGTTATATTAAAAGAAGTTCTTCATTTCATTCCGATTGCTACTTCTCCCCGTTTTTATTCCACTTGCACCTGTCTTCCTCACTTCACCTTGCGTGAATACTTTTAGGGTTTATTGCCTGACAGTGTCCCAATAAAAATTTCCAGGTGGGGCTATGTGAAGAAGAGACAGGTATATAAGGACGACGGTGGCCCAAAACCATCATCATTGTATTGGCTATGACATCCCGATTTTCCATTTTTTGTGAATTTCAAATATTTCAACGTTTCGTTATCTTATTTAGATTTTTTTCCAGAAAATCTCGAGTTTTCGTTAAAAATGATGCTCGAAACGAGAAACTAAAATTTTTCCTCGACCTCAGACTTTCAATTCTTTGAAACGTTCTGATTGTAATTGCTCCCAATTTTGACTATCACGTACCCAAAACCCGTATACCGCTTATTTTGACCTAATTTAGCTGAATTCCTGAAAGAAATAGCAAATACCAAAATTCCGAAAGTCTTATAACTGATGGTCCGAAATTTCATGATTTTATTGTGATCATTTCACATGTTTACTATCTCTCACAGGGACCTAGATAAATTAAAACTAGATTAAAAAAAAGAACCCAGTAAATTGAAGTTTCCCAGAAGCACTTACCTATATCACCTACCCAGGTTTGTGATGTGCATTTACATTCTCACTGTTCCTTCTATTCAGTTTTTCAATACGTCATTCATTCACCCGTTATGAGCGCTATCCTAATTTAGTTCTCCTTATTTTACTCGATTCATATCATCCCTTCTTTTAACCCAAATTTTCATGTGAACTTTTTCAGATCTCAACTCAGTCAACAATGCTTCCTATCACCCCCAAGGATATGGAGTTATCACCGGAGAATGTGAAGAAACTAGTGGAGCGGTGTATTCCTAAAGAGGTTAGTTTTTAAAAATCAATTATCGACCTATATGATCCAAAAGTCTAGCTTCCAAGTTTTCTGTTTGCACATATTTTAGAACAAATTGTTAAGAACAAGTATTATTCAAAATCTCTGCGATTTTCAGCTAATCCCCGTCGACTGGAAATGCGATCAGTCGGATATTTACTCAAATCTCGAATCTCTTCTGGAATGCTCCCGTGGCCAACTAGGAATGTTCGAGTCCGCTGATGCTCTTTATCAATCACTGGCCAATTTTCTTGGTGCCCCTGGATGTGCAAATCTGATTGAATTCGATGTGGACTATTCGATCTTACCTGTAACTCATATGAGTATCAAAGGAGAGCATTATATCTACAAGATGGATGTCCATGAATTTCTCTCTCTGCGCATTCCCTGCCCATTTCAAGATTTTCAAGCTGAACTGGTTCGATTTGCTCTGAAGAGTTGCCTGGAGTGTTTCGAAGTCGAATGGAAATCTCATATCAACTCTCATTGCGAAATGATCAAATTAGACCTTCAAATGCTGAAAGTGTTTGCGGGAAAGCTGCATTGGCGCTCGAAAGCGTTATTCAAGAAAGAATTTCCTCTTCCTAGTCTGTCGGACTATCTCAACACAGCAATCGATGTCGAATCTGAAGATGCAATTTATGGAATTTTGAAGATTTGTGATGAGGCATACCCAATGGCAGAGAACAAGAAATTCTACGCTCAAATGATCTCGTGGATTGGTTCCGTCGGCAAGCTTTTCCATACAGTCTTGAAGGATAGCTTTATGTCTACTGATGATTCGAAGGCAACTGTCAGACTGTTCAAGATTGGAAAGGATTCTTATGTTATGGCTCATGAGCTTCTTCAATCAATGAAAAACAAAAATATGGATGTATCGGAGTTTGAGGAGGAAGTTCTCGAAATGTCGAATTTGGCAACTTTCAATTTCCGAGAAGTCTCCCGAAAGGTGAAAATTGAAGACCTGAAGAACATTGAGGTTAGACTTCAAACTTTCCATTTTTTCTAATATTTTCCTTTTTCAGTTTATTCGAATTGACCACAAAGTATCTATCACTTCCATCCCACTTCCAGCTCCAGATGGAACTTATTGTGTCCTTGCTACTGATGCTCTTCACGATCTTCTCAGCGACATCATTGTGGCCAAGAAAGTGTTGCAGAGAATCAATCGGGACCAATTTGAGCATATTAGAAACTTTTTCAAGTCTGTGGAGCACATCTTCCGTGTCAGTGGAGGTGATTTTTTTATCAGTTTGAACGATTTGAAGTGGATGAAAGCTGAATGGGAGAAGACTTATGAAGATAATTTGAAATCGTCAGTACCTGTCAAAAATATTCGGAAGATTAGAAAAGGAGGATTCACAGAAGATGATTTGGATAAAGAACTTGAGTACTTGAATCTCTACAACTGCTTTCCGCAAATGAAGCGGGAAGTTAAATGGACTTACGAGGAAGTCACCCTAGACCGAAGTTCTACTCTGAAGCTTGAAGATATGCACTCTGCTGTTTTTCAATGCCAAATGGCAGTTCTCCTGGAAAACCTTCCCTACGTTTACCAGTTCTTGCACAGTCAAAAGATGTGCATGGAGTGGGTGCCATATATGACATGTATATTGTGTCAGAAGCCGAGATTGGAGACGCTGCTGAACAAGTCGTCGCGAACCGAAGAAGACGAACAGGAGTTGATAGAAATGATTACGGTTCCAGTGATAACACCAACACCACAAGAAAGCAATTTTATCGTGGAGGAAAAGGAGCAGGAAGTTTCAACTAATGTTTCAAAAAAGAAGCGGTCCAGAAAAGCAAAGAAATCTGAAGAATCTTCCATCCTAACTCCTTCGGATTCCCGTACCTTGACAGACCCCGAAATGGCAGAAGCTTCCAAGGAATCCCAAACATGTCAGAAGTGCTCCCGAGCCAGTCATTTTGCAGATGTGGCGAATGAGAAGCTGAGATTATCCAAAGTCGAGTGTAAGCATCTGAGAAAAGAGTTGGCGGATGCAGAGCTGGAAGTCGAGATCCAGAAGCAAAGAGTGACGGATAAAAATGAGAGAATCAGAATGCTAGAGGAACTTTTGAAATCCAAAGATGATATCATCGAAAAGCAAAATATGGATCTTCTCGCGAAACAAGACACGATTATGAATCTTGAAATGGAAATAGATGAAATTATTCGAGAGAAGTCAACCACCATTAAAAATTTAGAAAAATGTCTCGTAGAGAAGGAAAATCAATCGTCGGAAGTCAGAATCCTAGAGCCAACCAGATGTGACGAAAAGACCGAGAAAGCGAGAGATGTTCTTTTCAAACTTCTGGAAATCAAAGGAACTCTTCGAAGCGGTAATCCAATTGGAAAATGCAGGGAACTTGGTCATCGTCTCTCCATGAATGCGAAGGACAAAAAGATCGAAAATGCGACACGAGTTGAAGTCTACCATTTTTGCGAACAAGCTAAAATCTACATCGGAGCAGTCGATAGCCAGCTAAAAATGATCCGTGGAAGTCACCGAATTAAACGAGAAGATATTCCAGAGCTCCCAGAGTTCCCAGCTCTTTCTCAAGAATTTCAAAAAGCTTATAAGGATGTTGTCAAGTCGGATGCTCCACAAATCTGCCAATCGCTGCTGAAGACACCAGAAGTGAAACCAGGAGAGCTGGCTGATACCGTCTGCTTGATCTGCATTGATGAAATGGAGTCGGAAGAAGAAACGATCAAATGTGAGTTCTGTAACCGAAGATATCATACCAAGTGTGCTCAACAATGGTTCGAGACAAAGAGGACGTGTCCAGCATGCAGTTCAGCATTTTTGGATGATTCCGAGTTTCCAAAATTGGGTCAAAAATGATAATTGATAATTGTTTGCTCTTGTTTCTTTCATATTTTTTTACTCATTCTCTAAATGTTTTGAAATTTTTATAAAATTCTTATTGTTGCAAAGTGTTTCCATAGACATAGAAATTTGCGGCTGAGCTGTTCAGAAAAATGATTGTTAAAAAGTAGACCTCATTCAGGCATACCTAAATTCGAGAAAAATCAAACAAAAAAGACTTTTGAAACCAGGGCTGGGCTAGCAATGGGCTTTCACGGGTTTTGAAAAACACACATTTTGCAAAACACGTGAAGTGTAGAGTAAAGCCGCACAGGTAGTTTTGTCGATGGGTCTCGACAGGAAAAACGAGAAAGAGCCGGAAAAATGTAATTTTGATAATTTAATAAAATTGTTAGGTTACTTCCTTTTTCATGTGTTGTGAATCATTTTGTTCACATAAAATTTGCCAAATTTCGCTACCTTCTGCATGGACGTCTTTTTCGGGAGCTCTCTACAAACCCTCGTGCATGGGTTTTGGAGAGTTCCTTTCCTATTGATTTTTCTAAATATTCTCTGTCTCCTACGATATTCTTATCGTTTTCTCAGAGTCATTGATAGTTTCCTAATATCAATTGTTTTGCGAATTTATTCTGAAAATAATTGATTTTTCTGTAAAACATCCAAGGACCTCTACTTTCCGAAGCTGCCTTGAACTGTCTAAAAGCCGAGTTCCGCCGGGAGATTCAAAAATTCGATATAACCGGAAAAAAGATGGGATACCAGGAATTCATGGCATTTTTGGAGAATAATGAATTTCTTCTGGACACTTATGAAAATTATTCCATGTGAGTTTTGAGTAACATTTTTGAAATTTGTGCGTTGAGAGCTTCAAAATGAGTATAAACACGACTAGGCTCAGCCCATTTGAGTTTTCGGCTTTTTTTACTTTAAAGGCGCATAGGGGGTGCACATTTTAGGGTGTTTACGGTATCTAGATTTCTAGAAATGCTTTGAAACTCTAGTTTTTAAATATTTTTTTTCAAAATTCCATGAATTTCACAATATTTAACAAGAAAAATCCATTTCCCTTTTCCAGGTGGATCGAATCATCGACTGTCGCTGGGTCTATGGAGTGCTGAGCTTGAGGACCTATTGGGAGGGTCCACATCCAGCTGAATGGCTCAGATTGGAGAATTTTGTGAATTGGAAGGAGAACAACCCAGTGAAAAACTATGAAAAATTCCGGAAAGGCAATTTTCGAGGAAGGTGAACGGCTCCTGGATACTTGTGGAAACTATTTCAAGTGAGTTATAAATTCTGGATTAAAAATGACAAATTCTGGAATAAACACATTGAGAGATTCAAAATGAGTATAGTCTTGACCTTTTTTTCTCAAATTTACTTTTTCGGACCCCACGCGCCTTTAAAGTCAAGTCGTGATCCGTTATGTGCCTTCAAAGTTGAATTGTGTTCAGACTTATCTTGAAGCTGTAGACAAGATAAATCTAAAAATGGAACCTTCGGCCAAAAAATTGAAATTTTGGGTACATGTTTGGCGAAGTTTGTAGATTCAAGTTTTTCGAGGCATTTCGTTTCCCTAAAATTTTACCTAAAACTCAGAATTTTGAGAATATCAATTTCTTTCCAGAAACCGATTATGATGTGGATCTTCACAGGAAAGGCAATATATCGTTAATCAAAACAGAACCATGGCCCGCACTAATTTATAAAATTTAACACACATTCTCTGAGATTTTCGACAACTCACTGTACATAAAAAAATCAAACTGTTTGAAATGAGTTGGTATTGCATACAATTAGTACACTTGAACTTCTAAGAATTTTGAGGATACTTTCGATTGGCTCCGCCCACTTGGATCCGATCTGCAAAACTCTTCGATCAAAAAATAATTTTTTTCTTTTTTGAGATAGAAACGAAATCTTTTTTGGAGTGAACATATTTTGTTATTACAAGCATTTTTTTATGTTGAGACCAAAAATGTAGGGTCTCATCTTCCTATAGAAAACTTCATTCTTTCGTGAAATTTGGATTTTTCCCAGTTTTTTCAATTTTTCGTCCTTATGGGACTGCGTGTAAACGGATTTCTTTGCTGATTCAGAATTCTCATAAAATTTTGCTATAGAAACTTTCAAAATATTATCAAATTTATAGGACCAAAGCGACGAATTTCCAGAAAATGTCGATTTTTTCGACTTCTGAAAAATTTCGAAACATTTTTTTAGTTTTCAGTTTTCTTGAAGTTATGTTTTCTTTGTGAATTTAATCATAGTTAATAAAAATACGTTATTTGAAAGCAATACCGGTACACCTATCGCTTTATTTTGAGATATATCAAAGAAAACTACTAAAACTCTGAATTTGGGTTCCGAAGACTATAACTTTTTTTAGAGAAAAGTTAGAGTCTTGAAATGTTCTGAGGAAAGATGAATGAAAATGTGTAAAATTGAAAAAACACAACATTCTGTGTTTTCGATAGAGTCAAAAGATTTTTTGGAACATTTTATGAACTCAACCTCCTGAAAAATCGGAACATTTTTTCAAAGTTTTCTAGCATGTGAAGTTTTGTTTTCCGTAAAATTCTTGATATGCCGAACTGTTTGTAGAGACTGATTACTACCAAAAATATACATTCTGTACAGATGAAGGCCCGAATATGTGAATCAGCAACAGTCAAAGTGACACAAGGCCCTTCAACTGTATAGAATGTATATTTTTGGTAGTAAACAGTCTCTACAAACAATTTGGCATATCAAGAATTTTACGGAAAACAAAACTTCACATGCTAGAAAACTTTGAAAAAATGTTCCGATTTTTTAGGAGGTTGAGTTCATAAAATGTTCGAAAAAATCTTTGGACTTTGTTGAAAACAGAGAGTTTTGTGTTTTTTGAATTGCTCATATGTTTATTTATCTTTGTTCGAAACATTTCAAGACTCTAAATCTTCTCTAAAAACAGCTTTCGTTCACTCCAAAAAAGATGTTGTTTCTATCTCGGAATAGAAAAAAATTTGTTTTTTGATCACCGAGTTTTGCAGATCGGATCCAAGTGGGTGGAGTCGATCGAAAGTAGCCTCAAAATCCTTAGAAGTTCTAGTGTACTAACTGTATGTAATACGAACACATTTCAAACAGTTTGATGTCTTTTTTTTTGTACATATGACAATGGGTCAATGCTTGAAAACTACAGAGAATGTGTGTTAAAATTTCTTCACAGTTTCCACATTTTTTTGATTTGTGTATGGCGAAGTCTTCCATCTAGTCAAATGGCTGAACACTTATCTACAGTGCGCGTCATAATTATAGGACACCCCTCCCAAATGAGTGTTCTGAAAAAACCAAAAAAGATAGCTAAATTCTGTAAACGCAGTTCAATTGAGCGTGTGGAAAAAACCTATGTTCACAAATTTTCAGAACAATTGAGCCATTTTTATGCTCACAGGGCTGAAAAATCACTTTTTAGGCCGCGTCATAATTATAAGACACCCCTGGAAAATGAAAAATCTCAAGTTTTTTAGAGAAAAATATTCAAAATTTTTTGTTGAAAATTGTCAAAATAGTCTCAAGACAGCCTATTTTGACAATATAAACAATCATTGATCCCTCTATCCAAGTTTCAGAAAAAATTATTTTCAGAC
Source organism: Caenorhabditis nigoni (assembly GCA_027920645.1). Taxonomy (NCBI): domain Eukaryota; kingdom Metazoa; phylum Nematoda; class Chromadorea; order Rhabditida; family Rhabditidae; genus Caenorhabditis; species Caenorhabditis nigoni. The sequence continues at coordinate 21,830,230 of CP115869.1, forward strand.
ATTTTTGCCATTTTTTGGGTTTTTGGAATAAATCGTGAATAACTTTGCTCCTGGGTGAGCTTTCCGGCTGAAATTTATAGAAAACATTTCAAGAGTGTTCGTGATTTTGCCAGTGTTCAATTTGCCAGTGTTCGAGTTGTTTTGAGTTTGACAGCTCAAAATTGAGCTCAAGTTTTGAACTGAAAAAAATATTGCGGGATCGAAAAATTTTTAACGCGGTAAATAATGTTCGAAAGACTTCCTAAATCACAAAAAATTCCATCGAAATTGTGGATTAGTACAGAATAAGAACTTTCAGGTACCAAATCAAGTTTTTGACCATAATCAGATTCACCGAATTTTAAGTTCAGTTTTAGAAGTTTTAGTTCTGCTTAAAATGGAAACAACAGCTCAGAGTATCATAACAACAATTAGTATACAATCCAAATCACTGAAAAAATGTTTCCTATGAATTTCAGCCGGAAAGCTCACCCAGGAGCAAAGTTATTCACGATTTATTCCAAAAACCCAAAAAATGGCAAAAATGTCTGAAAATAATTTTTTCTGAAACTTGGATAGAGGGATCAATGATTGTTTATATTGTCAAAATAGGCTGTATTGAGACTATTTTGACAATTTTCAACAAAAAATTTTGAATATTTTTCTCTAAAAAACTTGAGATTTTTCATTTTCCAGGGGTGTCTTATAATTATGACGCGGCCTAAAAAGTGATTTTTCAGCCCTGTGAGCATAAAAATGGCTCAATTGTTCTGAAAATTTGTGAACATAGGTTTTCCACACGCTGAATTGAACTACGTTTACAGAATTTAGCTATCTTTTTTGGTTTTTTCAGAACACTCATTTGGGAGGGGTGTCCTATAATTATGACGCGCACTGTATGAAATTTTCGAACCTTCCCAATTAAGTACACCAAGATGTCAAATAAGAAAAAAAGATTAGATTGTTGAGTGGTCGAAAACCACACGCACACTCATACATCATGACATAGCAGATGGCGCCAAGTAGATTGTGTGACAAGCAAGGTGACCTAGAAAAAGGGAAATTGGACGACCGAGTAGCCCTTCTGCCCTCGAGACAGCTAACCTCACTCTTTCCTTTGACGACTTAACTGAATAGACGTCTTATTTTGGAAGTTCTCCAAAAATCTTTTGAATGAATGGATTTTGGAGAACTCCTTGATTTTTTTGAATATTTTCTATTCCCAGATTATTCTATTTTCTAAAGCTCTGTAAGATTTTCTATTATTCACTTCTTCAAACTTTTTCGATGAAGGTGAGTTAATTTCTTCGAATTATTGATTTGAAAATTCGTATCTTCGAACTAAAAAAAGTTGCAAATTTGGTTCAGGAGGAGTATTGCAGAAATTGGTAAATGAAAAACTTATTCTAGCTTCTAAAAAACAACGATGATGACGAGGAGACCATCGAGATAGATGTGGAACTAGCGGGCCACTTCCAGGACTACCTTGCCAGTCTCGCAGTCTTCAAATCTTAGTATTGCGATGTTTAATATGTGATAAATGTCAGCGTCAAAGTTCCCAACTCCAACAGCTATCTGGACTATCATCTTCATAATGGGACCATGCTTCAATCCCCCGAATGCCAAGAATGCTCAAAGGATGTGACGCCGGAATCCTTGACCCCCGAATACTCTGTGAAACTGAATGGATTCAAGCATGTTCTGTTTCACAGAAACGATATTCTTGAAGCCACAGAGCAGTACGTCATGGATTTCAAAAAAATTGTTCTGAAGCAAGCATTCCTCACGGAGCTTTTGTACCTTACGTTTTTCAGGTAAGTCAAAGTGCGTTTTCGCCTGTTATTTGTTGTTTATGCGTCTGTCAGGATGCGTTGAGCATAACGATTCATTATCTCGGTTCCTATAAGAGATTTCCAACATCTGTTAACCGATATAATGTTTATCATGATATCCAAAATATTTAAATAATTTGTGAATTTTTGATATCTTTTACAGGGATTGAGATGATTGAGAATTTTTTCATGATTTTATGGTGCTGACGCAAACAGCGGCGCAGACTAAGCCGAACACTTTTTGAGCCTAATTATCCCGGTTTTTATAAAAGATATTAAATATTTGTTAACTGATAAAATACAGCTGATGTTATGGTAAATATTTTATCAGTTGCCTAAATGTTGATGTCTCTCGTAAGAAACGAGATAATTGGGCTCAAAGTTCACAAGTATACATTGTTGTCGGAAACTGTTCCGTGTTTTTTGGTTACGGTACTTTGAGGGCAGCCAAGAAATATCTGAATTTTTAGGAACGTACGGTTAGGTCTACGGCAACCATCCCACGGGACCGAAAAAATTGAAAAATTTTTAATTAGTTCAAAACCTCTGGAAATTCCCTTCAAATCCGTTAAACTTTCATCAATTTTGGTTGATGTTAAAGCGAGTTATGCGCCTCTAAAGTGGAAGTAAAGAGACGCGGAGAAACGAGAGCACTCTAGTTTATCTGCGCCTCTCTTCCAAACGTCAAATGGCTGTGTATTGGCTCTAAATCAACCGATTTGTATGATTTTCAGCGCATTTGAATACGGAAAATCTTTAGAATCTGAAAATGTATCTTTTGTAAAAATATTGAAAAACATTTCTCACATTAAATATTGCCCTCAGAGTCAGATAGGCTTACTGCTATAAGTCCAAATTTTTTTAAATAGAATTTACTCAAATAGGGAGTTAAAAGTACAGTAATCGGATAAAATCTCAAAAATCTTAACATTTTCCAGATCTCCCTGGAACATCTACACAACAACCACCTCAAGGCAGTACAAAATATTAGAAGACGAATTCTCTTCGAAATGTGAGTGCCAATAAATTTATTTTTCATTTTTCTAATTTTTCAGGTGCGTCGGCTCGCATTCAAGAATCTTCTCATCGCCACAAAATTGTATCACCAAAACAAGACCTCATCGAGATATTTTGCCTTCTTTTTACATATTTTACGAATACATTGTTTTTATAATATAATATCAAAAAATGATTTATTACTCAAAACAAAAAACACTTATTTCCGTTACTTTCTCTGCTTTGAAGGTTCTTGGCGTCCTTGAGCTCCACTGTCTGAAATAATACAATTTCATTGTTATCTATCCACATATGATAACTCACAGTCCACTTTTGCTTGTTGCCGACGAGCTGGTGGCTCGGTTTCAACCAGAAGCTCTCCTCTTCTTAGGCACTTTCTCTTGCCACTTGCATTGGTTTGACTTGAGGTAGACGGACCTGGAATTTTGGTTTTTTTAGAAGACATATCATGAAAAATCAATTGTTACCTTCATTATCTCCTTGAGCGTCATCTGAACCATCGTGTTGGACTCCTCCCTCTGGACCTCCTCGCTGGGTGGTTGGAGCTGAATCTGAAAAAATAACGAATTACATTTCTTTATAATTATTTTTTTAAATATAATTTTGACACTTACAGCTGGCTTGGCGCTTTCTGGTAGTCGTCGGAGTATCATCGGAAGTCGATGGATCTGAAAATTGAGATTAATAGAAAAAGATAAAACTAATTTATTTCAAACCATCGATTCTGGAACATTGCTGAGCAATATCCTTGATCCGCTTCAGACGAGCTTGGGCTTTTCGAACTTGAGCTTCCAGAGCTTCCTTTTGGGCCTTCCAAACATTTTCCTTTGCCTGCTGCTCTTCTTCGGAAACTTTTAGGTCCTTCTCCAACCGTTTCGCCTTTTCATCCATTGTGCCGAATGCATTGAAAAGTACCTCCTTCGCCTTCTTCTCGGCATCTCTCTCCATTTTCAAGATATCCAATTCCACAGAAATTTCGCTTGCTTCAACTCTTCTTCCAATTCCTTTTTGCCGTTCTCCACATTTTCTTCTTCTCCGATCTTGATTTGTGGCTCTCTTTCCTTTTTTCTCGCCTGAGCTTCCTTTTCCAATTCCTCTATCGTGATGGTACTGCATGAATTCGATTTCTCCTTCTAGTCCAATCATCTCATCTTCCATCTGAATAAAAAAAAGAAAAATAATGCTTAAGTTGGGATTTCCCGATTTTTCAAGTTTTGTGACTGTTTCCATTAAAACTCCCAACTTTGAACCCCTTTCATCATTTTTTGAAAATTTAAGTTAATGCCATTTTTTTTGTATATTTTGGTTTACTTTTTTAGTTACTAAGCCTGAATTAAGCTAATATTAGCTGAATATTTAGTTTCATCAAGTTTTCTGGCAGCAAGACTCGGAGACGCATAGTGTGAGAACTGTTACTCGAACTATCTGATTTTCCAAGCCATCACCTCAGAACCCTCGTCACTCCCACAGTCTATCTACCAAATACAAGTATTGGAGAGACAGAACTAGGAGTTCCGGGACGGTAAGGAGATAAAAGACTATTGAACAGTAGGAAATGACAGAAAAACTAGGGCACCATGACGAATAGTCTAGAGTTCACATAAATTTTAGCTTATTTTCATTGCAATGATTCTACATCAAAAAGAATTATCTGCTAGATAAGTTTGAGGAGGTTCCGATTCTGTTTCACTGTCTCATTCTAAAATGACGTCTATCTCCTCACTATGCCACAACATGAAAACTATGTATCTCTCTGCCGCCCTCTGTAGGCGCTCTTCTTTTTTTATTTTACGGGAAAACCGAACCAAAAGAAGAACAAGTTCAGAAAATTTGATGCACTGTAATTATGGAACGGTTTTGGAGAAACGTAGAATAAGCTTCGATTAAAGAAATTTCACAAAATTATTTCAAAAAGTCAAAAAAAAAATCCTCACCTTTTTCAAAAACCCGTAAAGATGTAAATAGAATAGTATAGAATTCAAAATATTCAGAAAAATAAAAAAGGAGCTCCAAAAATCCATTCATAGAGGATTTTTGGAGAACTCCCAAAAAGACGTCTATCCAGTAAAGACGTCGAAGAAACGAATGAGGGTGAGTCGAACACATAGGGTCGACTCGACCGCCCCATTGCCTATTTCGTTTGGTCTCTCCTATATTCACACTATCTCAGTTTTGCCATCTGCTGCGACATACTGTGTGTGTAGGTATGTGGTTGTCCACCGCACCATACGTCTCTCTCACTTTTCCCATATAACAATACGTCATAATGACCTTGGTTGGGAAGGCTCATAAAGTGCCATAATCTCCAGACAAGTGTTTAGCCATTTGACGAGATGGAAAATTTGGCACATGATTTGGAGGGTACAACAATGAGGGGATACAAGGGGGTACAATGCGATTTGGGGCAGAAAATTAACGATTCGGGGGTAAAAACTAAATGTGAGTCTTTCTTCAAGTATTTTGTCTCCCGGATCGAGGATGTTGTACCGCTGAATCACTGGAATTTCGTTAGTTTTCTTCAGATTTCCGTGTATTTTCTTGAATTTTTCTCTCAATTCTTCCTGATTCCAGAAGTATATTCAATAGTGAGTCGTGATGTTTGAGCACAATTATCTCAGTTCCTATAAGAGATAGAAAAAATTAGCCAACTCTAAAACTTTCAAATGATCTATCTCGAGTTCTAGATGTGCTAGAAAGTTGGTTTTGGATAGAATTGTAGGGTTTGAAATGGATTTTCAGATTTTTTATAAAAAGAAAAAAGGCCAAATTTGCATATTTATTCTTCTCGATATAAGCGAATTGTTGAAAAAATTTAAGAGCTTCTCCATTGACTCCCTTGAATTGATTTCGAACTTTTCGAAATTTGTTCTTGGCAAAGAAGTCGGTCTTGCTTTTTGGACCAGGGAAAAGCTTTTGATACATAGCTCTGTATGTATTGCAGAACTTGTTCTAGCTTATCATTGGAGCACCGAGTACCACATCGTTTAGAACGATGAGGATCTTTCTGAATGACGTCTCTGCTTCCACTGAAAATAGTTTGAAAAATTTGAATTCAGAAGAGATCGAAAAAATGTACCGTTGTTCACTGCTTCTTCTTTATCACCATCTAGTTTGTCATCTGACTCCTCCTCTGCAACTTCAATATCGGCATCGCTCGGTCCTGAAAAATTGATTATCCAAGTTTTAATTTTGAAAATCTATTTTAACCCCTACAATTCTGTCCAAAAAACAACTTCCTAGCTCATCTAAAACTCGAGATACGGTCATTTGAAGTTTACGAGGTTAGAGACGCAGCGTGTCTCGTCGTCTGCGTCTCTAGCCTCCTAAGCTTGAAGCGGCTCTATCGCGGTTTCTAGAAGCGCTAAAAGTGTGATTTTCAGACAGAATTGTATAAAAATTTGTCTATTTTATAATTAAATACAAAAATTTTGGAGATTCTTTCTGACAATCAATTTTCGCAACAAAAAAAACACACAAGGAATGGTCCTCTTTCATACTTCAGCATCAAATAGTATCTGTACTTCTTGTTGAGGAATTCCAGCATTTTTTCTACCACCTCCTTATTGAGCATTGAAATTCCACGCGACTTTGAATTGCTCAGCCATCAGCTTGAAGGATTCGTCGAGAGTTGCTGAAATTTTTTTTCTGTTGATTTTGGTCTTTTTCAGGAGTCTGGAGCTCGGCTGATGGTAAATTTGAAAATGCTTTGGTTGTAAAATAGAAAGAAATCCCCACCATTCTGTCTAAAAATCACATTTATAGCGCTTCTAGGAGCCGAGGTAGAGCTGCTCCAAATTTAGAAGGCTAGAGACACAGACGACGAGACACGTTGCGTCTCTAACCTCGGAAACATCAAATGACCGTATCTCAAGTTTTAGATGAGCTAGAGAGTTGGTTTTCAAACAGAACTGCATGGTTTGAAATGGATTTTTAGATTGTTCACACGAAATTAATTAATAAGTTATACAAAAAGTGTTTTTTAGTTGATTTTCGTCTCTATTAACGAATTTTGTAACTTTCAAAAATTCTTTCTGTTAAAAATCTATGTCAATCATGAAATATACTTTGGAAAAGGATCTTTATGAAAAGGGGGGGGGGGCAAGTAGAAAAATCATGTCTAACATTAAGTTGGGATTTCCCGATTTTTCAATTTTTTATGACTGTTTCCATTAAAACATCCAACTTTGAACACTTTTCATCATTTTTTAGAAGTTTCAGTTAATGTCATTTTTTGTACAGGGTGGCTTTTAATTACCCGCGCATAACTGTGGCGCCATGGTTCTTGGTGCTTCCGATTCTGTTTCACTGTCTCATTCTAAAATGAAGTCTTTCTCCCCTCTACGCCAAATGAAAACTATGCGTCTCTCTACCGTCCTCTGTATGTGCACTTCTTTTTTTAATTTACAGGAAAACAGACCCCAAAGAAAAGGAAGTTCAGAAAACCGATGCACAATAATTTTGGAACGGTTTTAGAGGGACAGAGAATAAGCTCCGAATAAATATTTCACAAAATGATTTGGAGAATTCAAAAAAAACCTTACCTTTATCAAAAACCTCCTAAAGATGTGAATAGAATAGTACAGACTTAAAGGATATTCAGTAAAATAAAAAAGGAGCTCCAAAATCAATTCATAGAGGATTTTTGGAACTCCCAAAAAAGACGTCTATTCAGTAAAGACATCGAAGACAAGAATGAGGGTGCGTCGAACACATAGGGTCGATTCGACCGTCCCATTGCCTGGTTCGTTTGGTCTCTTCTATGTTCACACTCTCTCAGTTTCGCCACCTGCTGTGACATGCTGTGTGTATGTGTGTGGCTGTCCACTGCACCATCTCTCACCTTCCCATATACGTCATGATGACCTTGGTTGGGAAGGCTATTAAGTGCCATAATCTCCAGATAAGTGTTTAGCCATTTGACGAGATGGAAGATTTGGCACATGATTTGGAGGGTACAACAGTGCGGGGGTACAAGGGGGTACAATACGATTTGGGGTAGAAAATCAACGATTCGGGGGTACACACTAAATGTAAGTCTTTTTTCAAGTATTTTGTCCCCAGATTGAGGATGTTGTACAGCTGAATCACTGGAATTTCGTTAGTTTGCTACAGAGTTCCGTGTATGAATTCTTTTTTCAATTCTTCCTGATTCCAGAAGAATATTCAATAGTGATTCGTGATGTTTGAGCTCAATTATCTCGGTTCGTATAAGATATCAAACATTTGTCAACTGATAAAATATTGCTGATGTTATGATGAAAATTTCATCAGTTAACCAAATTTCATTATCTTTTATACGAAGCGAAATAATTGGGCTCAAAGTTTGCAAGGTGCTGCAACCAGCGGTGCCGAGCAAGCATTTTTGAGCTCTATTATCTCGGTTCTTTCAAGAGATACAGAAAATGTGTGTACCGGTAAAATGTTTGTCTTAATATCACCAATATTTTATCAGTCAACAGATGTCCGATATCTTTCACAGGAAGAGATAATTGAGCTGAATTTCCTAGTAACGCAAATTTATTGTTTTGCAATCTCCACAAGAAATGAATCCCAGCGTCCAACATCCATCGGACAGCCTCCAGCTGCTCCATAGCCAGTTAGATCATCTGAGTTTTCCCAGGAACCAGTTTCTATGGAGAAGAATAATGGTAGGCAGAGTCATGTGCTTTGAAATCTATTTTTACGAAACGGAGGGGGGATGAACATGTTATTCTTGAATTTTCACATAAATAATATTCCTGTCAAACGTTCAGCAGACCGATAGCCTAACTTTAATATGTAGCAAAATACGTGGCAAAGACCGCTACAATCAAGAAACACCAGAAGAAAAAGCAGACACAGCCGCAACAGAAAGAGTCCCTGACTCTGAAGAAAAAAAAAACAAGACCTAGCAAGAATTAGTGCAGTTCGAAAACCAGGAAAACGAGTTACCCTCTTGCACTAGAGCGTGTTTGCAGAACTGAGTCAATTCAAAATATAAATCGTACAGCTTTAAAAGCTAATTCAGAAACCGGACAAGAATCCTACAAGTTCCTATCAAAACTCTCCCATTTCAAGACTCTGACAAATAAAGATTTTGAAAAAAATTTTATTTGTTAGAATAAATTGAATAACAGCAAAAACTTGAAACTTATCAATAATTTTTCGGTAAATTTGTCGACAAAATCAGAAAATCTTTGTCGATGAGGCACCCTGATTATCAATTATCATTCTTCTTCATTTTCCTTCGCTTTTCGTCGGCCGTCCTCTTTTCCTTGGCTTCTCAACTTCTTCATACTCCATTTTCAGCTCTTCCAGCGACTTTAAAAGTTCGGATTTCGAATTTTGCCATCCGAAACGTCTCGAATTTTTTCTCCACCACTTGTTTTTGATGTCCTTTTGTTGATCAGTGTACCGGCAAGAATTATGTTTTTCCAAAACATAATACGAATCCAAAAAATCATTTGGAGCGCCAACTAGCATCATAATTTTTGACCAGGGAAATTACACTTGCGCAGATTTGACAGAATTTTCGCTCTGGGACCTCTGATTCCTCTTCTTCTTCTTCCTGTGGAGTAGCTTCTTCTGGATCTTCAAAGAATGGTCCTGGATGATTCGGTGAACTTTGAGAGCTTGTTTCAGGAGTTGGGCTGTGAATTTCGAGTGGATAGTCTTCTAGTGGTCCTTTTGGGATTGCCAAAGCAGCCGCCATATTTTCCACTCTCATAACTTCACGTCCTCTTTTGGTTGGAGCATCTTCGGAGTCATCTGGACTTTCAGTCTCCTCCAGAATCGCTTCGAGTTTCCTTTCCGCTGCCATGGAACGCCGCTTCATTTCGTCGATGTGCCTCTTCACTTGGCCGATTTCTGAAAAATTGAAATTAAAAAATTGAAAAGCTTAATTCCGTTCAATTTAAGATTTTATACATTTTTGTCTAATGTGTTCTTCCTCTTTCAACTTTTTTGGCTTATTATGTTGATTAATCTTCCCGGATAGCTATCCTACTTTTATCATCCTAAATGCTCATTCACCAGGCTTTATATCATAATTATCAGAAGAGACAAGGGCCAGGGACTAGCTGATATGTAGGGAAGAGTACTAGATAGGGCCACTGTCAAGTTTGAGCTCAATTATCTCGGTCCCTATGCAAGATATCAAACATGTGTCCATTGATGAAACACTTCTGATGTTATGATAAACAATTGGTCAGTTGACCAGTTTTTTTCATCTTTGACAGAAACCGAGATAAATTGGCTCAAACTTAAAAGTTAGGGACTGTGCGCAAATTTGATTCCTTTTAATTTCGGCGCCTCACTTTAAAGTTCTGGCGCATCCGATAACAGATAAACAAAACAAAACAAGCTACGCTAAAATTCAGTTAAGTTCATTTTTCAGGTCCGCATCGTTGCCAAATTTCCGTATTATCGCAACTGTAGTTTAAAAAACGCATATTACTGTAGACTACAAACTTGATTTTCATCTGCTTTCGTCTGAATATTAAAAAAAAACTAACCGGTATCTACATCATCGTCATCCAATTGTGGAGCTTCCAATGGTTCGACAATTGGAGCTGGTGGGGTGGTGGAGCTGAAACAAAAAGTGTTTTCTTGCAAGTACTTCTGAATTACAGCCTCTCTCTGCTCGTTATTTATATCTCGTATTGTTTCCACTCCTAATTAACTTTCCAAAATTTCTTTGTAAAAAAAACTTTTTTCACAAAAAAATTTCCGAAATTTCAAAATTGTTTTCGAATTTGGAGAACCCGGACCCGCCGGGCCGGGCAGGGAGGGGCCGAGGAGTCATGGGCCTGAGCTTTTTTACTTTAAGTATGGAGTAAAAAGTGGCTACAGATGGCTTATGATGACCAGAAAAATCTTTTTATGCTATGTTGCAAACTTTGCACCTAATCTCAATTGTTCAACAGTCCGAAATGACAGAAAAATTAGGACACCATGTTTTACAAATAGTCTAGAGAGCACGTTATTTCATGTTAGCTCATTTTCATTGCAATGATTTTACGTTAAAAAAAGATCTGCTAGATGTGCTTGAGGAGATTCCGATTCTGTTTCACTGTCTCATTCTATAATGAAGTCTATCTCCTCTCTACGCGACAACATGAAAACAGACCTCAAAGAAGAAGAAGTTCAGAGAATTTGATGCTTAGTAATTTTGGAACTGTTTTTGGGGAAACGGAGAATAAGCTCCGAATAAAGAAATTTTACAAAATGATTTCGAGAATTCAAAAAAAAAACCTCACCTTTATCCAAAACTCCGTGAAGATGTGAATAGAATAGTATAGATTCAAAAAATATTCAGTAAAATAAAAAAGGAGCTCCAAAATCTATTCATAGAGGATTTTTGGAGAACTCCCAAAAAAGACGTCTATTCAGTAAAGACATCGAAGGAAGGAATGAGGGTGAGTCGAAAAAAAAGGGTCGACTCGACCGTCTCATTGCCCATTTTGTTTGGTCTCTCCTATATTAACCCTCTCTCAGTTTCGCCACCTGCTGTGACATGCTGTGTGTATGTGTGTGGCTGTCCACTGCACCATAGGCCTTTCTCACTTTCCAATATAACAATACGTCATGATGACCTTGGTTGGGAAGGCTCTTAAGTGCCATAATCTCCAGAAAAGTGTTCAGCCATTTGACGAGATGGAAAATTTGAAACACAATTTGGAGGGCACAACAATGCGGAGGTACAAGGGGGTACAATGCGATTTGAGGTAGAAAATCAACGATTCGGGGGTACAAACTAAATGTAAGTCTTTTTTCAAGTATTTTGTCCCCCGGTTCGAGGATGTTATGCAGCTGAATCACTGAAATTTCGTTAATTTTCTACAGATTTCCGTGTAAGAATTCGTTTTTCAATTCTTCCTGATTCCAGAAGAATGCTCAATAGTGAGTCGTGATATTTGAGCTCAATTATCTCGGTTCGTATAAGATATCAAGCATTTGTCAACTGATGAAATATAGCTGATGTTATGATACAAATTTCATCAGTTAACCAAATTTCATTATCTTTTATACGAAGCGAGATAATTGGGCTCAAAGTTTGCAAGGTGGTGCAACCAGCGGTGCCGAACAAGCATTTTTGAGCTCTATTATCTCGGTTCTTTCAAGAGATACAGAAAATTTGTTATCTGGAAAAATGTTTGTCTTAATATCAAAAATATTTTATCAGTCAACAGATTTCCGATATCTTTCACAGGAAGCGAGATAATTGAGCTGAATTTCCTAGTAACGCAAATTTATTGTTTTGCCGGTAACTCAAGATCGGTATTCTCTGAAGTAGGATATAACGATGAATCGGTGACAACATTGAGAGTGTTTGATAAACTTGCTCGGAATTCAGACGTGTCAATCTCCCCAAGAAATGAATCCTAGCGTCCATCAACATTTTTAATCAACATTTTGTAGTGCCCGCGGCGATTCCAGCATCAATCATACCAATAGTAGCATCAATGTCCGGGTACAACGGAAATGGAGACACCATATAGCAATCACAACCAATTCTGACATAGAAATTTCTTAGTCTCCTCTCAGACAAGAATAAAGTTCATGCCGGCGCGTTAAGTGAAGTTCCTGCCGCAGGGCAGCGGCAGGAACTTTTTTTTTTAGCTTGCCGGCATGAGCTTTCCCGCCGGCAGTTAAATTCCCTTTTCTCATCCTCCCTCTTTCATCGCGTTTTTCAGAATCAAAACAAAAGGTAAATTGAGTACAATTTATTAAGCATGAAAATTTCTATACTTATGCACAGTTAGATACAATTGAAAAATAAAAAAAGGACAAAAAATCGTGTCATAAATATCAATGACTATTGAAGGGGATATAAAATAAATAGGGGAAATTATTTGTTAACTTTGACATCGCGAGCCAAATATTCGAATTTTCGAAGTGTTTCTGAAGTAGTTGTCACAATCGGAGAAGACGCCGAAGACGAGTTCTGAAATCTGAGAAATAGTAGGTTTTGACAGCGAAAAATGTAACTTACCGTCATCGGTGCTTCATTTTGTCGCTGACGGGTGTGCCAACCTAGGACGAGTCATTGATGCAATCTGATCATCTTCTGAAAAAAAAGAAAAATTGCAAAAAGTTCCCTATTTTATCACAAATTACGTCAAATGATAACTTAAACAGGGGCCGACCAAACCAAGATATTTTAATAAGATATTTTTTAAAGTAAGGTAGAAAAACAAATGGATCCACTTGTTACTATTAAATAAGAAAAAAAAACGACGAAAAAAAACATGGAAAACGAAAAAAGAATACAGCCGCGCGGAGCATCGTTTAACCTGCTGGCAGGATCTTTTTTGATGATGCAATCGTCATTTTACCTGCCGGATATAACTTTGAACACAATAGTTCCTGCCGGCGGCAATCTTAACCCTCCGGCAGGAACTTCATTCTTGTCTGAGCTGTATTGAAACAGTTTTTTCGGACATCTGATGAGTCTGCTTTGCTGTCGGAAACTGTTCTGCGTTTTCTTCTAAAATAGAGTGTTAAAAAACAGTAATTGATTAGAATTACAGTAATCTTAAAATTTTCCAGATCTCCCTGGACTATCTACACAACAACCATCTCAAGGCAGTCCCGAATATTATACGAAACATCTTTTCTTACAAATTTTCTTTTCACAAATTTAATTTTCATCCCTACGGTTCACCTTTGTCCCCGTCGATTCGAATAAATCTTTGCATTATTCTTTGATTATCAATTCGAGCATTGCGTAAGAAGAATCCAAAAGAATAGTTCAGATGAGCAACTTGAACGTCAGACTGCAATGATATCAGTGAAATGTTTCGCAAGGATTTTTTCATTGGAATCGGGGATCTCTTTAATTTTGAAGATGCATGAAATATTCCGACATTGAAAAATTCTAAATATTCCAATTTTGAACTTTTCTGACCGATTTTAAGAAATTAGAACTTTGAAGTAGGAATTATATTTCTCCAATAACAAAAACTCCAAAACTGGTTAAAGTTGACTGAATGATTTCGATAGCGCGAAAAATATCAATAGTGAATTTGTTTGAGATTTTTTGGATGCGCCTTTGACATATCGTAGTGCAAAAATCTCTAAATCAGAAAAAAAGGTTACAAACTATTCCGGTCAAAAATTCATTCCGGTAAAAATCTTTCGCAACTATTCCGATCGAATTTTGTTTCGAAAATGATCAGAATTTTGAGAAGTTTCAGAATACCGAATATCCGTGGCCATAGCGCCTCCCGAGTTTCAAATTTCATTTAAAATTTGATCGATATTCGACTTGAAGAAAACCCTTCTCTAAACTTCCAAAAAGCAGTTAAACTCTGCAATCGAGTTGGTCCATTTGGAAGATGACGCTACGAGATTAAACGCTTCGAATTTCTTTCTAGTTTTACATTTGTTTAACTTGTATATCGTTACATCTTCTATCTCGTCAAACGGCTGAGCACTGGAGGTTATCTAGACATTTCTAAGCTTTCCCAGCGAAGGTCATTATAACGTATTATTAGATAGGAAGACAGTTAGGATTAACGTATTGTGTGGTGGGAAACTCCACGTACACAACGATCGACTCGATGCGTTTAGGCCCTCTGCCTTAGAAATTTTTTGACTTTTCCTAAAAGAAAAATTTGATTTTCGAACAAAAAAATTTGATCTTGGTTAACCACAATTTCTAAAACAGTTTTAATGAAATTTTTGACCTATTCGGATTTTTAAAGTGAGACTAACAGCAATTTGAAGTTTTTAAAATGGTCTAACTTGCTGGAAAATAACGATAGAAAAGAATGAAAGGCGCATGTCGCAGAAATTATGTTTTTCAAAATTAATTTTCATTTTCAGATACTCAACACCAAGAAGCAAACGCTGTCTTCTCAAGACATTTTCTCTGTGAGTTTTTGTTTTCCGAGAGGTTTTTCAACTGCAATATTTAAATTTTACAGACATCACGTGGCAGAAGAACTCGCAAAGCTCCTGCTTCTGTCCAAGAAGCATCAAGAGGTCCCAATCCAAAAAGAAGGAGACTCATTGAATCTTTGGAATTGGAGGAAGATGATGTTCGGGTACAGTTTCCCTGAAAAATTTTCTGTTTTTTGAAAATCAATTTTTAGGAGGCAAGACCTGAAAGAAAATCTGCAAAACATGCTAATCACAATGAGAGTGACTCTGATTTCGACGATTTTGAAGAGAGGACGAAACGGACGATGAGCAATCGAAAGAGCCAATTCAGCAGACTAGCTCAAAACGACAACAGAAAAGAGAGAGCACGGATGGGAATGTAAGATATATTTTTTTGCTACAATTGTTATAAAACATAATTTCAGAAAAGTGACTTTCACAGATGAACAGACTCAGTTGCTCTTGGCGGTGTTCCCAGAAAACCACTATCCATCATTAGATCAGCAAGGATCAGGACGACGTTGACGATCATGATTGATATATTTTTTGGTATTTTTCAATTTATACAAATAAATAAAATTATTTCTTATAATGCAAGAGTTGGAAGAGATTTGAAAGTACACGTTTACCAACAAGCTAAGCGTTAACTACATGATTAGTCTGTGAAAAGTCTAAAAAAAGCATACCTTCTTTGAAAAAATTACCGACGTAGATACAGTACGCCAAATAAGTTTGTGACCGTCTTTGCTTCAACATTCTGACCAATACTAGATAGTTATAAGATATCGGTGAATTGCACTTCGATTCCAGAAATAATAAGCTCCTGGAATTGAACAGGAAATTCCGATGCTTATTCGATTGATCTAGCATGCTCCGCTTTGAGAAAAATCTGATCAGTGAGTCTTCAGAAAAATTTGGATTAGCAGATTTTCCATAATGTCCTAATTCTTCAGTTTTGTACTGCATACACTCACTGTGAATATCATTTTCATGGAGAGAGGAATTGCAAGAAGTCTCCATCTCCACAGCAACCGCCCTCCTGCTGTCCTCTGCACTGTGTGTAGATGGTCCGTCACCCTCTCCCTCTTTCTGCGTCTCCTCCCTCTTATTGTTGTTGTTGTTTTGAACAGTATGCAATTACGCTCTCACGCACACATACACAAACAATTAGTTAACAGTGATCCGGTCTCCTCAGATCGATCCATTACTCATTATTCAGAACATTATTTATTTATTCTTTATTTCTCCATATTTTGAATGATTTTTCACTCCAATTTTCTCTTTTAATGGTTAACAGTTATTAAGAAATCAATTTTTTTAAATTATAAAGGTTTTTCAGGTAAATAATGTCCACCAGCAACGCTAAGGTTGCCGACACACAACCACCTGCCAACGGGAGCCCGGCCAAGAATCAATACCCCAGGACTCGACATATGAGCGACGGAAAGATGCTCACGTACAGGAACGGGCAGCTCCTCTCAATTCAAAAAGCCAAGAAGCCCACACCGTTCAAATCAGCTAAGAAGAGTAAAGGAGCGCCTACCACCAAAAAAGAGACCGCTACGAGAAACTTGCTCAAAGAGCTCGAGAAGTCCAAAAATCAGGTATGTACATCAGTATTCAGTTCTTTTGAGAACCATATGAAAATTGTCAGGGCAAATAATTTCGAGGGTAAAAAAGTTTTGGGGTGGGTCATTAGTGTACAAATTCATTTAAGATTACTGAATCCTCAATTCGGGGGTACAAAATATTTGAAAAGCGTCAAATTTTGTAACCCGAATTGTGAATTTTGTAGCCCTCAATCACTTTGTACCCCCTCATACCCCCGAATTGTTGTACCGTCCAAATTAGGTACGGATTGTCCCATAAAAAGTTACGAAATGTTCAAAATTGACACAGAACCACATGACGGTCAGGTTTTCTGTGTCTTCAACTCACCAGCTCGGATTCAGCCAGAGAAAGTGTTTGCCAATCAGTAACATTATGTAACACATGTTGTTTTAAAAATCATTCAATCCCCAAAATAATACTAAAATTTCAATTCTCATTTTTATACGCTTTATTTTCAAAACGTAAGTATGAGATTTATGCGAGGAAATATGCACTCAACAACGTGATTATAACCGATCGATTACATTGTACACAAAGGATATACGGGGATGGCCTGGGCGGAGCTTACTTTTTTTTACTGAACATTCTCAAAATGTATATTTGATTGCACAGTACCATATATTTTCCATAAAGAGACCTAAAAGTATCTTTTTTTATTTTCAGTAAAAGCGCCGACTCCTTCATCAAGTGCCAAATCCAGTGCACCGTCTTCATCTTCATCCAGTGCCTCGTTTTCATCTACATCCAGTGCCCCGTCTTCTCCATCCTGTGCTATTTTCTAACTTTTCGCTTTTTATATTTGATTTTTTAGATTTATATTTTGAATTTTCTCCATTTTTAAGTAAATTTTTGAATTTTAAAGCACATTTTTCCATTGTTTTGAATTGAACACAAGCCCTGATAATAGATAAAACTTATTCTAGAATTTTTCAAAAAATAATATTCCTGTCAAACGTTCAGCAGACCGATAGGCTAACTTGAATATGAAGCAAAACACGTGGCAAAGACCGCCACAAACAAGAAACACCGGAAAAAAGGCGGACCCAGCCATGCACAAAAAAAGAAAGCAGTCCCAGACTCTAAAGAACAAAAAATATCTGGCAAATAATAGTGCATTTCCAAACTCCTAACTTCACTTCCATGAAAGAATGAATAGCACACAAAACAATTTCTGTCAAAAAGTTGGTACGGTCAGCTACTTGTGAGCCTCGCCCTCTGAAAGAAAAGACGACAAACGTCCAAAGAAAAAACCTTGGATTTTCCTGCGAAAATGGAGCATCAGACAACACTGGAATTGTTTCGATGTTAATATTTTGAAGAAGGTTATTGTAAGTTGCATCTGAAAATATGAAACACGATTTTGAAAAGTCAAGGAAGATAACTGTCCATGTTCGATAAGAAGCCCACCCTATACGTGCATTCAAGCTCAATTATCTCGGAAGATATCAAAAATTTCTCAACTAATAAATCATTTATCATAATATCACCAACATTTTATCAGCTGACAAATGTTTGATATCTTTTAAAGGAACTGAGCTATTAAAGCTCAAAGTACACGAATACTGTAAGGCTGATGGTGGTCCATCCGCACCGCCTGTATCTCGTCAGGGTAAAGAAACGAACAGAAGAAAAGTGTGCGCACTCTGCGTCAGATGAACCCATATCGCGTTGAGACGTCTCCTGCACGTTGCTACGAGAAATGGAATAGTATTTTTAACATTATGAATGAGTGAGAATTATCAAAAAAAAGTTGGGAACGATGCTAAATTTTCAACGAGTAATGAGAAAATATAAAATTGCTCAAAAATGGGGTCGTGTTGGACACTACACGACCCAAATTACTATCAGTCGAAATAGGGTACTGTAGAGCATTGGAACACATATACTGTATCTGTGTTGCCAACTATTGAAATTACGACATCCTAACAATGATGATTTTTTATCTAATTTTTCAAAAAAACGGTGGAAATTGGCTGAATCCTGTTATAAACGATTTTAATACAGGTGGTGTTGAGAATGTGAACGGGATTTCGGTTCTTTTGGAATCGATATTTCAGCTTCAAGATTATCGAAAACATTCTCTAACATCTGAAATTGAAACTAATCTGTAATTTGAAGTGATCGAAAATAGTTCAAAAGATGTTGGCTACTGTATATAAATTTATTATCAAAATTTTGGTCTAGAACAGGAAAAACGTAACATTCTGAAATAAAAACAATAGATTGAAAGGCTCTTCAGGGGAAATCGGAAAAAAGAAATGAAGTTGATTTGTGTAAGGAAGAAGAATCGGGAAGACAATGGATTTTTTGAGGGGGAGTAGAAGAGAGAATAAGCGGGTATAGTCACATAGGAAGCAATGAAAGCACTCTGCATTTCAGCTGAATAATATTAATATTCAATTTTTACAACAAGGAAAGCTTCACCATCTGTCACGGGTGTTTTCGCTTTTGGCTTCTCTTTTCGAGGCGAATCTGAGTCCTGCAAAACATTCTACTTTAATATATTCAACCTAAAAATTTTTAATAATCTGAAATCTCATTTCAAACCATACAATTCTGCAGAACAATCAATTTTCTAGCTTATCTAGAACTCGAGATATAGTCAATTGAAGTTTCCGGAGGTTAGAGACGCAGCGTGTCTCGTTGTCTGCGTCTCTAGCCTCCTAAATTTGAATTGTCTCTATTTCGGTTTCTACAAGCGATAAAACTGTGGTTTTTAAACAGAATTGTAAAAAATTTGATGTATTTTATAATCCAAAAATTGATAGATCCCAATATCCCAATATCCATTGATTTTTTGATTCTTGAATTTCAAAGTTTTGAAACGTTTATAAATAATCTAAAATCTATTTTAACCCCTACAATTCTGTCCAAAAAACAACTTCCTAGCTCATCTGAAACTCGAGATACGGTCATTTGAAGTTTCCGGAGGTTAGAGACGCAGCGTGTCTCGTTGTCTGCGTCTCTAGCCTCCTAAGCTTGAAGCGGCTCTATCTCGGTTTCTGGAAGCGCTAGAAGTGTGACTTTTAGACAGAATTGTATAAAAATTTGTCTATTTTATAATTAAATACAAAAATTTTGAAGATTCTTTCTGACAATCAATTTTCGCAACAAAAAAACTCACAAGGAATGGTCCTCTCTCATATTTCAGCAACAAATAGTATCTGTATTCCTTGTTGAGGAATTCCAGCATTTTTTCTACCACCTCCTTATTGAGCATTGAAATTCCACGCGACTTGGCGTGAAGCTGTCGGACGGCTTCTCGCTCATTTTCTTTTGCTGAACATTTATTGGAGTTAAGATGGCGAAGTTTGTAGCAGAAAATGAAGAACATGCATTCATCAACTTGTGGACCGTAGGACAGTGGCTTAGACATCGAAATGTCGCTATTCTTCAACCATTGCAAACTTCGCTATGTTTGCAAATAGTGATGGATCATGTGCTCTGAAAATATTTTTTGGATTATTCAGAACAAGCTAGCTGATGCGCCTTCGGTGCTATTTTTGATCAAATTATGTGTGTGCGTGTGTGGGTGGGTGTGTGGGTGCGTGGTTCCCGGTTAGCGGACCATAGCAAAGACCCCAGTGGGCCAAAATTTCCCAAATGTTCACAGATCAGATTAATATTTCAAATCTTACCATTGTCCTTCTTTGCAACCGGCACTTTTATATTGTCAAGTCGTGAGATGTGTCTTGAGCAGAGTCGATACGGTCGACAGTGTTCATTTGTCGGGCTTCTTCATCACGAACACCACTTCTCATCTGAAACACAAACATGAACATTTCTGATAAAAAATCAATATCAATACTAACCGATTTAACCTTCCTTTTCTCAGATACGGCATCTGGTCCAGCTGTCTGAGCAGACACATCCCAACAATGCTCCACAAACGCCGAGTTTAGTATTGAAACTCCCAAGAAAGCAGATTCGAATGCTTTTTCCATGGTTGTAAGCCCTCTTGACCGCCAGACAATTGATGCAAAATGTGTTGTCCGGACATTTTTCCACCCTCATTTTTTCTTCGAGATATTTGAATCGCACAGCCATCAGATTGAAGGATTCGTCGAGAGTTGCTGAAATTTTTTCCGTCGATTTTGGTCTTTTTCAGGAGTCTGGAGCTCGGCTAGTGGTAAATTTGAAAATGCTTTGGTTGTAAAATATAAAAAATTTCCCACCATTCCGTCTAAAAATCACATTTCCAGCACTTCTAGGAGCCGAGATAGAGCTGCTCCAAATTTAGGAGGCTAGAGACACAGACGACAAGACACGCTGCGTCTCTAACCTCGGAAACATCAAATGACCGTCTCGAGTTCTAGATGAGCTAGAGAGCTGGTTTTCAAACAGAATCGCATGGTTTGAAATGGATTTTTAGATTATTCACACGAAACTAATTAATAAGTTATACAAAAAGTGTTTTTTAGTTGATTTTCGTCTCTTTCAACAAATGTTGTAACTTTCAAAAATTCTTCCTGTGAAATATCTATGTCAATCATGAAATATACTTTGGAAAAGGATCTTTATGAAAAGGAGGGCAAGCAGAAAAATCGTGCCCAAGTTGGGATTTCCCGATTTTTTAAAGTTTTGTGTCTGTTTCCATTAAAACTTTCAACTTCGAACACTTTTCATCATTTTTTGGAAATTTCAATGTCATTTTTTGTACAGGGTGGCTTTTAATTACCCGCGCATAACTGTGGCGCCATGGTTCTTGGTGCTGGCGCGCATTTAGTGTAGACAATGTTTTCTATTGATTTATTGATTCATAATTGATATGTTTGCCAAGTTTCAGCCTGACTGGTTGAGTTTCAGGTAAATGGCAAGTCCTAACGTCCACCGCTGTCATCCGTCTTTTTAAGTAGGGCATTAGTCGAAACGAGATCTCTAAACGCATTGGTACTGTCGACATGGGATTTTTGAGGCTTACAAAGAATTCACCGAGTCTGGATCTATATTTGGTCGCATTGTGAGATAAAGAAAGACTACGGTGACATCTCCAGAGAAGGTTGAAGCTGTTCGAGATGAAATCAGGAGTAGCACACATAAATCCCTCAGGAAATTGAACATGGTTATGCGTATGTCTTGGTTTTTAGTTTAAAAGATAGCCCGAAAAAAGCTTAATTTAAAATGTTATTGCCTTTTAGAAGCCGTTATTTTGTCGGAGAGCAATAAGCGATAGCGTCTGGAGAAGGCTAAATTTCGTCTGGATGGCACGCGGCGAGGAGACTATTTGGGGTCCGTTTTTTTTGACGAGCGGTGGTTCACAATTTAAGCCGAGTCCAACTCTCAAAGTTATTGTGGATTAGTCAACGATATCAAGGAACATTTCAAGATAAGAACAACCATTCCTAAAGTTACACACCCGGCCGGCACGATGGTTTTCGATGCGATGTGTTCGAATTCCAAATTTCACAGATCAAGGCGCCTGTATGACCAAGAAAGTGTATATCGAGGGAATTTTCAAGAAGGATCTACTCCTGTAGACCAAATCCCATTTTGGAAAGCAACATTTGATCCACCAACATGACGGAGCTTCAGCCTACACCGCCAAACGCACCCAGCAGTTGTTCGAAGCGCACCTGTCAGAAGGGAAGAATGACCGTCCTACTGGCCGGATTTTACCCCGTTTGACTATTCCATCTAGAGTTATGCAAAATAAGATCTGCGCAAGGTCTCATTCAAGTTTCACGGCGCTGGAAAAGACATTGCTCGAGAAATGGGACGAACTTTCGGACTTTCGGAGCGTGCCACCATCAATGCATACCAAAGACGTCTTCAGACCGTACCGGAGGCGAACGATGACCGAATCAGAAATTCTTTCTGGGTGTAACTTTTGTACGTCCAAATAATTATATTGTTGAGTTTCATCAGTTTTTAGCTTCTACTTTTTGAGAAAAACTCATTCAAAGATGTGCGGTTAATTAAAAGCCACCCTGTATATTTTGGTTTACTTTTTTTGTTACTTAGCCTGAATTAAACTAATATTAGCTGAATATTTAGTTTCATTGAGTTTTCTGGCAGTAAAACTCGGAGACGCGTAGTGTGAGACCTGTTACTCGAACTTTCTGATTTTAACTTTCTGATTTTACCTCAGTCTATCAATAACAAGTATTGGAGAGACATGAGAACTAGGGCATGCCGGGACGGTAAGGAGATAAAAAACTATTGAACAGTAGGAAATGACAGAAAAACTAGAATACCATGACGAATAGTCTAGAGATCACATTAATTTCATGTTAGCTCATTTTCATTGCAATGATTCTACATCAAAAAGAATGATATGCTAGATGTGCTTGAGAAGGTTCCGATTCTGTTTCACTGTCTCATTCCAAAACAAAGTCTATCTCCCCTCTACGCCACGACTTGAAAACTATGCTTCTCTCTACCGTCCTCTGTATGTTCACTATTATTTTAATTTTCAGGAAAACCGTCCCCAATGAAAAGAAAGTTTAGAGAATTTGATGCTTAGTAATTTTGGAACTGTTTTTGGGGAAACGGAGAATAAGCTCCGAATAAAGAAATTTTACAAAATGATTTCGAGAATTCAAAAAAAAAACCTCACCTTTATCCAAAACTCCGTGAAGATGTGAATAGAATAGTATAGATTCAAAGAATATTCAGTAAAATAAAAAAGGAGCTCCAAAATCCATTCATAGAGGATTTTTTGGAGAACTCCCAAAAAGACGTCTATTCAGTAAAGACATCGAAGACAAGAATGAGGGTCCGTCGAACACATAGGGTCGATTCGACCGTCTCATTGTCTGGTTCGTTTGGTCTCTTCTATGTTCACACTCTCTCAGTTTCGCCACCTGCTGTGACATGCTGTGTGTATGTGTGTGGCTGTCCACTGCACCATCTCTCACCTTTTCATATACGTCATGATGACCTTGGTTGGGAAGGCTATTAAGTGCCATAATCTCCAGACAAGTGTTTAGCCATTTGACGAGATGGAAGATTGGGCACATGATTTGGAGGGTACAACAATGCGGGGGTACAAGGGGGTACAATACGATTTGGGGTAGAAAATCAACGATTCGGGGGTACACACTAAATGTAAGTATTTTTTCAAGTATTTTGTCCCCCAGATTGAGGATGTTGTACAGCTGAATCACTGGAATTTCGTTAGTTTGCTACAGAGTTCCGTGTATGAATTCTTTTTTCAATTCTTCCTGATTCCAGAAGAATATTCAATAGTGATTCGTGATGTTTGAGCTCAATTATCTCGGTTCGTATAAGATATCAAACATTTGTCAACTGATAAAATATTGCTGATGTTATGAAGAAAATTTTATCAGTTAACCAAATTTTATTGTCTTTTATACAAAGCGAAATAATTGGGCTCAAAGTTTGCAAGGTGCTGCAACCAGCGGTGCCGAACAAGCATTTTTGAGCTCTATTATCTCGGTTCTTTCAAGAGATACAGAAAATGTGTGTACCGGTAAAATGTTTGTCTTAATAGCACCAATATTTTATCAGTCAACAGATGTCCGATATCTTTCACAGGAAGCGAGATATTTGAGCTGAATTTCCTAGTAACGCAAATTTATTGTTTTGCAATCTCCACAAGAAATGAATCCCAGCGTCCAACATCCAACGGACAGCCTCCAGCTGCTCCATAGCCAGTTAGATCATCTGAACTTTCCCAGGAACCAGTTTCTATGGAGAAGAATAATGGTAAGCAGAGTCATGTGCTTTGAAATCTATTTTTACGAAACGGAGGGGGGATGAACATGTTATTCTTGAATTTTCACATAAATAATATTCCTGTCAAACGTTCAGCAGACCGATAGCCTAACTTGAATATGTAGCAAAATACGTGGCAAAGACCGCTACAATCAAGAAACACCAGAAGAAAAAGCAGACACAGCCGCAACAGAAAGAGTCCCAGACTCTGGAGAACAAAAAAAAAACACCTAGCAAGAATTAGTGCAGTTCAAAAACCAGGAAAACGAGTTTCCCTCTTGCACTAGAGCGTGTTTGCGCATGCAGAACGGAGCCAATTCAAAATATAAATTGTGCAGCTTCAAAAGCTAATTCAGAAACCATTTCAAGACTCTGACAAAGAAAGATTTTGAGAAATAATTTTATTTGTTAGAATAAATTGAATAACAGCAAAAACTTGAAACTTATCAATAATTTTTCGGTAAATTTGTCGACAAAATCGGAAAATCTTTGTCGATAAGGCATCCTGATTATCAATTATCATTCTTCTTCATTTTCCTTCGCTTTTCGTCGGTCGTCCTCTTTTCCTTGGCTTCTCAACTTCTTCATACTCCATTTTCAGCTCTTCCAGCGACTTTAAAAGTTCGGATTTCGAATTTTGCCATCCGAAACGTCTCGAATTTTTTCTCCACCACTTGTTTTTGATGTCCTTTTGTTGATCAGTGTGCCGGCAAGAATTATGTTTTTCCAAAACATAATACGAATCCAAAAAATCATTTGGAGCGCCAACTAGCATCATAGTTTTTGACCAGGGAAATTACACTTGCGCAGATTTGACCGAATGTTCGGTCTGTGACCTCTGATTCCTCTTCTTCTTCTTCCTGTGGAGTAGCTTCTTCTGGATCTTCAAAGAATGGTCCTGGATGATTCGGTGAGCTTTGAGAGCTTGTTGCAGAAGTTGGGCTGTGAATTTCGAGTGGATAGTCTTCTAGTGGTTCTTTTGGGATTGCCAAAGCAGCCGCCATATTTTCCACTCTCATAGCTTCACGTCCTCTTTTGGTTGGAGCATCTTCGGAGTCATCTGGACTTTCAGTCTCCTCCAGAATCGCTTCGAGTTTCCTTTTCGCTGCCATGGAACGCCGCTTCATTTCGTCGATGTGCCTCTTCACTTGGCCGGTTTCTGAAAAATTGAAATTAAAAAATTGAAAAGCTTAATTCCGTTCAATTTAAGATTTTATACATTTTTGTCTAATGTGTTCTTCTTCTTTCAACTTTTTTGGCTTATTATGTTGATTAATCTTCCCGGATAGCTATCCTACTTTTATCATCCTAAATGCTCATTCACCAGGCTTTATATCATAATTATCAGAAGAGACAAGGGCCAGGGACTAGCTGATATGTAGGGAAGAGTACTAGATAGGGCCACTGTCAAGTTTGAGCTCAATTATCTCGGTCCCTATGCAAGATATCAAACATGTGTCCATTGATGAAACACTTCTGATGTTATGATTAACAATTGGTCAGTTGACCAGTTTTTTCATCTTTGACAGAAACCGAGATAAATTGGCTCAAACTTAAAAGTTAAGGACTGTGCGCAAATTTGATTCCTTTTAATTACGGCGCCTCACTTCAAAGTTCTGGCCCATCCGATAACAGATAAACAAAACAAAACAGGCTACACTAAAATTCAGTTAAGTTCATTTTTCAGGTCTGCCAAATTTCCGTATTATCGCAACTGTAGTTTAAAAAACGCATCTTACTGTAGACTACAAACTTGATTTTCATCTGCTTTCGTCTGAATATCATTCTTATAATAAATAAATGGAGTGGTGTCTGTCCTCTTCTTTTCTTCTTTGTATGTCATTCCGTTTTTTCCCAGAGGGGAAGTTTCCCGAAGGAAAAATCCGCCAGGTCAAATTTGAGCTATCATAAAATTTTTTGCGTATGCAAGTCTGAAGAAAAATGAGGCAAAAAGAGATTCAAATTAGAGGAGCGAAGCGACGATCTCGCGCCGTAGGCGCACCAGCCAGCCGTTTGAAGCGCCGTAGGCGCGGCAAACAGGCTGGTTAAAAAAAAAACTAACCTGTATCTACATCATCGTCATCCAATTGTGGAACTTCCAATGGTTCGACAATTGGAGCTGGCGGGGTGGTGGAGCTGAAACAAAAAGTGTTTTCTTGCAAGTACTTCTGAATTACAGCCTCTCTCTGCTCGTTATTAATATCTCGTATTGTTTCCACTCCTAATTAACTTTCCAAAATTTCTTTGTAAAAAAACTTTTTTCACAAAAAAATTTCCGAAATTTCAAAATTGTTTTCGAAAGTGGGAGGGGGGGTTTTGGCAAATGGAAGGTTTCGTTACTTTCGAAAATGCCTTCTATGCTAGACCACTGACTTTGCGTCTAATCTCAATTGAGCACGCCGCTAGATAGAAATAAAAACATTGATTCCAATTATTCACCATGTCTCTCAAACTGACCTGAAAGACTCTAATCCAGACGGGAGGCTGAGACGCAGATGGACCGTTGGGAGGTGGATGGGACATAATAAATACATGTATAGTTTCAAACTGTTTCGAAAAATCTTGTTATGCTATGTTGCAAACTTTGCACCTAATCTCAATTGTTCAACAGTCCGAAATGACAGAAAAATTAGGACACCATGTTTTACAAATAGTCTAGAGAGCACGTTATTTCATGTTAGCTCATTTTCATTGCAATGATTCTACATTAAAAAAGATCTGCTAGATGTGCTTGAGGAGATTCCGATTCTGTTTCACTGTCTCATTCTAGAATGAAGTCTATCTCCTCTCTACGCGACAACATGAAAACTATGCATCTCTCTGTCGTCCTCTATATGTGCACTTTTTTTTAATTTACACGAAAACAGACCTCAAAGAAGAAGAAGTTCAGAGAATTTGATGCACAGTAATTTTGGAACTGTTTTTGGGGAAACGGAGAATAAGCTCCGAATAAAGAAATTTTGCAAAAAGATTTCGAGAATTCAAAAAAAAAACCTCACCTTTATCCAAAACTCCGTGAAGATGTGAATAGAATAGTATAGATTTAAAGAATATTCAGTAAAATAAAAAAGGAGCTCCAAAATCCATTCATAGAGGATTTTTGGAGAACTCCCAAAAAAGACGTCTATTCAGTAAAGACATCGAAGGAAGGAATGAGGGTGAGTCGAAAAAAAAGGGTCGACTCGACCGTCTCATTGCCCATTTTGTTTGGTCTCTCCTATAGTAACCCTCTCTCAGTTTCGCCACCTGCTGTGACATGCTGTGTGTATGTGTGTGGCTGTCCACTGCACCATAGGCCTTTCTCACTTTCCCATATAACAATACGTCATGATGACCTTGGTTGGGACGGCTCTTAAGTGCCATAATCTCCAGAAAAATGTTCAGCCATTTGACGAGATGGAAAATTTGAAACACAATTTGGAGGGCACAACAATGCGGAGGTACAAGGGGGTACAATGCGATTTGCGGTAGAAAATCAACGATTCGGTGGTACACATTTTGACGCTTTTCAAATATTTTGTACCCCCGAATTGAGGATTCAGTAGTCTTAAATGAATTTGTACACTAATGACCCACCCCAAAACTTTTTTACCTTCGAAATTATTTGTCATGACAATTTTCATATGTTTTCAAAAAAACTGAATACTGATGTACATACCTGATTCTCGGGCTTCTGGAGCTCTCTGAGCAAGTTTCTCGCAAGAATTCGTTTTTCAATTCTTCCTGATTCCAGAAGAATGTTCAATAGTGAGTCGTGATATTTGAGCTCAATTATCTCGGTTCGTATAAGATATCAAGCATTTGTCAACTGATGAAATATAGCTGATGTTATGATACAAATTTCATCAGTTAACCAAATTTTATTATCTTTTATACGAAGCGAGATAATTGGGGTCCAAGTTTGCAAGGTGGTGCAACCAGCGGTGCCGAACAAGCATTTTTGAGCTCTATTATCTCGGTTCTGTCAAGAGATACAGAAAATTTGTTATCTGGAAAAATGTTTGTCTTAATATCAAAAATATTTTATCAGTCAACAGATTTCCGATATCTTTCACAGGAAGCTAGATAATTGAGCTGAATTTCCTAGTAAAGCACATTTATTGTTTTGCCGGTAACTCAAGATCGGTATTCTCTGAAGTAGGATATAACGATGAATCGGTGACAACATTGAGAGTGTTTGATAAACTTACTCGGAATTCAGACGTGTCAATCTCCCCAAGAAATGAATCCTAGCGTCCATCAACATTTTTAGTCAACATTTTGTAGTGCCCGCGGCGGTTCCAGCATCAATCATCCCAATAGTAGCATCAATGTCCGGGTACAACGGAAATGGAGATACCATATAGCAATCACAACCAATTCTGACATAGAAATTTCTTAGTCTCCTCTCAGACAAGAATAAAGTTCATGCCGGCGCGTTAAGTGAAGTTCCTGCCGCAGGGCAGCGGCAGGAACTTTTTTTTTAGCTTGCCGGCATGAGCTTTCCCGCCGGCAGGTAAATTCCCTTTTCTCATCCTCCTTCTTTCATCGCGTTTTTCAGAATCAAAACAAAAGGTAAATTGAGTACAATTTATTAAGCATGAAAATTTCTATACTTATACACAGTTAGATACAATTGAAAAATAAAAAAGTAATTGATTAGAATTACAGTAATCTTAAAATTTTCCAGATCTCCCTGGACTATCTACACAACAACCATCTCAAGGTAGTCCCGAATATTATACGAATTATCTTTTCTTACAAATTTTCTTTTCACAAATTTAATTTTCATCCCTACGGTTCACCTTTGCCCCCGTCGATTCGAATAAATCTTTGCATTGTTCTTTGATTATCAATTCGAGCATTGCGTAAGGAGAATCCAAAAGAATAGTTCAGATGAGCAACTTGAACGTCAGACTGCAATGATTTCAGTGAAATGTTTCGCAAGGATTTTTTCATTGGAATCGGGGATCTCTTTAATTTTAAAGTTGCATGAAATATTCCGACATTGAAAAATGCTAAATATTCCAATTTTGAACTTTTCTGACCTTCGGCATTTTAAGAAATTAGAACTTTGAAGTAGGAATTATATTTCTCCAATAACAAAAACGCCAAAACTGGTTAAAGTTGACTGAATGATTTCGATAGCGCGAAAAATATCAATAGTGAATTTGTTTGAGATTTTTTGGATGCGCCTTTGACATATCGTAGTGCAAAAATCTCTAAATCAGAAAAAAAGGTTACAAACTATTCCGGTCAAAAATTCATTCCGGTAAAAATCTTTCGCAACTATTCCGATCGAATTTTGTTTCGAAAATGATCAGAATTTTGAGAAATTTCAGAATACCGAATGTCCGTGGCCAGTGTTGAGCGGAATTCCGTCTTCCGTCTTCCGTTTTCCGTCTTCCGTGGTTTTTTTCGTTCCGTCTTCCGGATTCCGTCTTCCGTCCGGAAAAATTTTTTCCGTCTTCCGTCTTCCGTCTTCCGTAAAGTCCGGAAAAATCCCAACATACGGAAGAATAAAATTTTTCAGGATTTTTCGATTTTTTTGTCAAAATTTCCAAAATTCTTACGGAGGATCCGTCTAACCGCAAATCTGATGCTAAAATTCGATTCTAACGTAATGTCCAATTCAAAATTTTCAAGTTTAGTTCCTAGATTTTCCGTCTTCCGTCTTCCGTTTTCCGTCTTCCGTGGATTTTCTTGTTCCGTCTTCCGGCTTCCGTCTTCCGTCTGGAAAATTGTCTTCCGTCTTCCGGTTTCCGTCTTCCGTCAAATAAAAATTTGTTCCGTTTCCGTCTTCCGTCTTCCGTGAAGCGAATTTGCATTTCCGCTCAACACTGTCCGTGGCTATGCCACCTCTCCAGTTCCAAATTTCATTCAAAAGTTGACCAATATCCGACTTGAAGAAGAATCATCTCTCAACTTCCAACTACAAGTTTAACTCTGCAGTCGAGTAGGTTCATTTTCAAGGTGACGCTACGAGATTAAACGCTTTGAATTTCTTTCTAGTTTTACACCAGTCGGTTTGAGCCCCCTGCCGGGGGCTCAACCTCCTGGCTTTTGTTAACCGTACCTTGAACTTGATTTTCCAATTTCAGAGTTTCCCACTATCCGAGTATTTTTATTTTCGAATTTGACTCCCAATCGGCAATTTTCTGAATTTCTAATGTCTCAAATTTCGAACTAAGATTTACCAATTCTGGAGTTTCCCCATTCCCGGGGTTCCTTAATCATTCAATTTTTCCGAACTTCTGATTTTAGATGACTAAACTTTTGAAGTTTTAAAATCCGGAATACTTTAATTCCTGATATTCTGAAATTCAGGAATTTTTCGATAATCGAATTTTTTGTTTCTCTAGATTTTCAGATTCCTTATTGTCAAGGTTTCTGAATATCTGGAGTTCAGAATATCCACTGTCTTCTCTATCTCTAAACCTTTGGTTTTAGATGACTCAAAATGTAGGGAAGCGGCTACAATACCTGAATTATCCTTTTGTCTCCTTTTTTTAAGTGCAATAAATACTGTGCGTATGCTGAAAATTGGAGGTGGGAGTTAGGAGGTTTGGCACCTCTGTGGCTGAATCTCCTGGGTCCTCGCTTGGAAGACCCGTAATCTTACAGACAGGGATGTTCGGAAAAGAAGTGAAAATTCCAGAACTTTTGACCAAATTCCGACCGGAAAAATTCCGAAAAACAATCGAAAGGAAATTGAGGTCAAAATATTTCGGACAGATTTTTCTCGGAATCGAATTTCGGTCGGAGTTTTCCGAAGCATTTTTTTGGAATAAGTTTCTTTGGACTGCGATATGTCCAAGGCGCACACGGAAAATTTTTTGTGGGTTTCGAACAGAATTAGTTATATGATATTTTGCGTTTCCGACATTGGTTTGTCAATTTTTCTCGCTTTCGTGGTGGAAAAGTAGGATTTCGAAAATTCCGAATTGGTGAATTTTGGCAACCGGAATATTCGGAAATTCCGTTCGATTCGCATTAGCAATATTCTGAGATTTCAATATTCAAAAATTTTAAGATTGGGAAATTTAGATATTGGTCTCTTTGTCCAGAGGGCCCTGATACTGAGAGAAAGAGAGCAACAAAGAACTAAAACTCTTAACAATGAACCAACATTCATTCTTCAGATAATAATACCACTCATTTTGACATCCCCAAGAGAATACCATACAAAATATTCAGAAAATTCGCAAATTCTTCGATGATTGGGGAATTTGGAAACTGGAAAGTTAGAGATTCGGGAAATCAAAAGTTAGAAGAGCTAAGAATTTAAAGCATAGTTGAGTCTCGGACCGGCCCGTCGAGAAATTCGGCGGGCCGGGCCGGGCCGATGAAGTGCCGGCCTGTACATACAGACGTTGCATTTTTTTTGAATTTTTTTTTCGAAATTTCTGAAATTTTTCTACCGGAATTCGTCTGCCGGACGAATTTTTTTCCAACTGTGCAAATCTGAAAACTATTAAAATGTTGTTCAGAGCATTATCTCGCTTCCATTTTCCTATTGGAAATTAAACAGTTGAATTTTGGAGAAAAAGTGTATTTTAATGGAAAATGCTTATGAATATGGCCTCAGATAATTTTTAAAGCATCTAAAATATTTCGCATAAAAGAAAATACACTATAACACACATTTCCAGTAAGCCACAGGATGAAAATTTAAGTTAATCACGGAAAAACAAAAATTTCAAGAAATTTCTATTTTGGAGATTTGAGCTCAATTGTTTGTAGGAAGCACATAAATAGGCCTAAAAACCGTTTTGTGAAATTTCCGGATGTTTTAGTGAGTTTTGGAATAATTTTGAAATTTTCGATTCTCAGCCCTATAGGTTCCCTGTAAGCTAGAAGCCCCAGGACACCATGGACATGAAGCGCTCGGTAGTCCATGACTACATACTACACACCACTATAGGAGTCCCATGTCCCTTTGAGTTATTCAAGTGAATGTCCGAGACAGACACACACACACACACAGAAAAGTTTCCTTAGTAAGAAGTAGATTCGTTTGATTTTTATATCGTTACATCTTCTATCTCGTCAAACGGCTGAACGCTTCTATGGAGGTTATGCCATTTATGAGTCTTCCCAACGGAGATTATAATGACAAATTAGATGGGAAGATGGTAAAGATTAGCGTATTGTGTGGTGGGAAACTCCACGCACACAACAATCGACTCGACGCGTTTGGGCCCTCTGTCTTCGACATTTTCGGATTTTTCCCATAAGAAAATTGTCTGTACCATGGATTTCGTTGAGATTACGGACATAAAATAATATGTGTATCTAGCAGTGTGAATGAACATAAAAGATGGTATGTAATGTGAGAATCCCAATCACACTTCCTGTTAAATTGTGAGTCAACCCCACCTGGATGGAGTGAAAAGGCAGAAAACAATAAGAATGAGACTGTGATTCTAAATGACGCCTTAAATGACTGATTAGGTGAAGAGAGACCCTTTACTGGTAAAACCCCACCTGGATAGACCCTAAAGACTCCGCCCCTAGTGGGGGTATATATACCGTCAGGTACCAAGCATTAGTATTCATTCTCTCCTCAAGACGACTTGACTGAATAGACGTCTTATTGGGAGTTCTCCAAAAATCTTTTGAATGAATAGATTTTGGAGAACTCCTTATTGATTTTCCTGAATATTTTCTACTTTTATAATGTTCTATTTCCTAAAACTCTTGAAGTTTTCCTAATACTCAATTCTTGAATTTTCTTGATAAAGGTAAGATTTTTTGAATTATTGATTTGCAAACTTGACTTTTAAACAAAAAATATTTGATTTTGGTTAACCACACCTTCTAAAACAGTTTAAATAAAATTTCTGACCTATTCGGATATTCAAAGGAAGACTAACAGCAATTTTGAATTTATAAAATGGGTTAACTTGCTTGAAAATAACTATAGAAAGATTTAAAGGCGCATGTCGCAGACATTATGCTATTCAAAATTAATTTTTATTTTCAGATAGTCAACACCAAGAAACAAACGCTGTCTTCTCAAGGTGATTTCTCTGTGAGTTTTTATTTTCCGAGAGCTTTTTCAACTGCAATATTTAAATTTCACAGACATCACGTGGCAGAAGAACTCGCAAAGCTCCTGCTTCTGTCCAAGAAGCATCAAAAGGTCCCAATCCAAAAAGAAGGAGACTCATTGAATCTTTGGAATTGGAGGAAGATGATGTTCGGGTACAGTTCCCCTGAAAAATTTTCTGTTTTATTGAAAATAAATTTTTAGGAGTCAAGACCCAAACGAAAATCTGCAAGAAATGCTAATCACAATGAGAGTGACGCTGATTTGGACGAATGTAAAGAGAGGACGAAACGGACGATGAGCAATCAAAAGAGCCAATTCAGCAGACTAGCTCAAAACGACAACAGAAAAAAAGAGCACGGATGAGAATGTAATACTTTTTTTTGCTACAATTCTTATAAAAAATAATTTCAGAAAAGTGACTTTCACAGATGAACAGACTCACATTCAGTTGCTCTTGGCGGTGTTCCCAGAAAACCACTATCCATCATTAGATCAGCAAGGATCAGGAAGACGTTGACGATCATGATTGATATATTTTTTGGTATTTTTCAATTTATACTAAAAATAAAATTATTTCTTTTAATGTTTCTTTGCGAGAGTTTCCAAATGGAGTTTTGAAAGTACACGTTTGACAACAAACGAAGCTGTTAAAAACAAATTTCACGATTTCTCTCTGCGAAAAGTCTGGAAATAAAATATTTCTCTGAAAAAACTGACAAACGTAGATACAGTACGCCAAATAAGTTTGAGACCGTCTTTGCTTCAACATTCTGACCAATACTAGATAGTTATAAGATATCGGTGAATTGCACTTCGATTCCAGAAATAATAAGCTCCTGGAATTGAACAGGAAATTCCGATGCTTATTCGATTGATCTAGCATGCTCCGCTTTGAGAAAAATCTGATCAGTGAGTCTTCAGAAAAATTTGGATTAGCAGATTTTCCAAAATGTCCTAATTCTTCAGTTTTGTATTGCATACACTCACTGTGAATATCATTTTCATGGAGAGAGGAATTGCAAGCAGTCTCCATCTCCACAGCAACCGCCCTCCTGCTGTCCTCTGCACTGTGTGTAGATGGTCCGTCACCCTTTCCCTCAGTCTGCGTCTTCTCCCTCTTATTGTTGTTGTTGTTTTGAACAGTATGCAATTACGCTCTCACGCACACATACACAAACAATTAGTTAACAGTGATCAGGTCTCCTCAGATCGATCCATTACTCATTATTCAGAACATTATTTATTTATTCTTTATTTCTCCATATTTTGAATTATTTTTCACTCCAACTTTCTCTTTTAATGGTTAACAGTTATTCAGAAATCAATTTTTTTTAAATTATAAAGGTTTTTTTCAGGTGAATAATGTCCACCAGCAACGCTAAGGTTGCCGACACACAACCACCTGCCAACGGGAGCCCGGCCAAGAATCAATACCCCAGGACTCGACATATGAGCGACGGAAAGATGCTCACGTACAGGAACGGGCAGCTCCTCTCAATTCAAAAAGCTAAGAAGCCCACACCGTTCAAATCAGCTAAGAAGAGTAAAGGAGCGCCTACCACCAAAAAAGAGACCGCTACGAGAAACTTGCTCAAAGAGCTCGAGAAGTCCAAAAATCAGGTATGTATGCAACTTTTTGAACACTATTTGAAAATTGTCAGGGCAAATAATTCAGAGGGTAGAAAAGTTTTGGGGTCATTGTTGCACATAGTGATTTAGGAGGTACAAAATCTTCTGTGGTACGAAATACCTGGAAAACATAAAATTTTGTACCCCGTATTGTGGATTTTGTACCCTTAAACGACTTTGTACCCCCTTGTACCCCCGAATCGTTGTACCGTCCAAATTATTACAGTATCATTTACTTTCCAATAAAAAGACCTAAAAATAGTTTTTTGTTTTCAGTAAAAGAGCCGACTCCTTCATCCAGTGTCTTATCCAGTGCACCGTCTTCATCTACATCTAGTGATCCCGTCATCCTGTGCTATTTTCTAATTTTTCGCTTTTATATTGATTTTTAACGCATTTATATAGTGATTTTTTTTCGCAATTTCGTAGTAAATTTTCAAATTTTAAAACCACAATTTTCGAATAGCTCGAATCGACCTTACACAGCGAAAATAGATCAAATCCATTTTCGAATTTTTCAAAAAAACAAATGTTCATATCAGACTTTTCGCAGACAAATAGTCTAATTTGAATATGTAGCAAAACACGTGGGAAAGCCCGGTACAATCAAGACAAACCGCAAGAAAAGACAGACCCACCAAGCCACAAAAAAAGAAAACAGTCCTAGACTCTAGAGAATCTTAAAGAAGGCCTCTTCTTCGTCTCGTCGAGCATCTTGGAATTTTTCGGGCACTTCAGCATCAGCCACATCCAAATTCTCGAGATCCTCTTCGGCTTCATCTTCGGCGGCTTTTGCTATGTGGCCATCAGCTCCATCCACGGCTTCGTCGAGATTCCCTTTGGCTTGATTTTCGACATCTCAAGCCTCTTTAACTTCAGCCTCTTCTTCGTCCTTCACAATCTTCCTTCTCTTTTCCCGTCTCCTCTCCTTCTGTTCCTTCATCCTCTTTTTCTCTTGTTCCGTCGCTTCGAGTTTTCTCTTCGCTTCCATGGAACGCCTCTTCATTTCGGCGGTGTGCTTCTTCACTTGGCCGATTTCTGAGAATATTGAAAAATTAAACAGGAGGAAAAAAGGTAGTCCAATCTAGAATTAGCCACTTTCAAAGTTCCCCCAGATAAAAAATAATAGAAATTCACCTCTCATTTGCTCCTCGGTGGCTTCCAGGCGTGGTCAGCTTTCCGGTCCAAGCTCCTTTATTGCTGGAAAAAGATAGATAATAATTCAATAACTTTAGCTCGAATTTCGTTTAATTTATTTATATATTTTAGTCCAGTGTGTTTCTCCTCTTTTAACCTTGTTGGCTCATTATCCTTTGATTAATCTTCCCGCATGACTATCCTACTTTTATAATCCTAAATTTTCATTTACCAGTCTTCATATCATAACCATCAAAAGAGACAAGGGCCAGGAACTAGTTGATATTTAGGGAAAAATAATAGATGGGGCCACTGTCATGTTTGAGCTCAATTATCTCGGTCCCTATACAAGATATCAAACATGTGCCTACTGATAAAACACTTCTGATATTATGATAAACAATTGGTCAGTTGACCAGTTGTTCTCTTCTTTGACAAAAACCAAGAAAAATTGGCTCAAACTTAGAAGTTACGTACGACGCGTAAATTCGATTCCATTTCGTTTCGGCGCCTCGTTTTCAAGTTCTGGCGCATCCAATGACAGAAAAAACAAGATTGATTACGCTAAAATTCAGTTAAGTTCATTCTTCAGGTCCGAAGCTGTAATGCCTGTGTAGGCTTTTTACGTGTGGGCAGAGGTGGTTCAGTGAGTAATAAGAATTTATTATAATAAAGAAAGAATCAAAAGAATAAAAGGTAAAAATAAGGAAAGGATAGATTTCCGATCTTCAGGTGATTGTAGTGGCAGCTTGGACGACTTCTGATGCAGCAATTCGGTGATTGTAAAAGTGAACAAAATAACGATATCCTAGGGCTCCTTTTATACCGAGAAAGCCCGGTTTCTAGAATCATTAATCGGAAGTGTACTATTCGTGGAAATTGCGGGGATATGATAAGGATGCACTTTCCTTGCGGGAAAGTGCAATAGGGATTAAAATGATCAGAGTACAGTTCTTGCAGACAAGGAATGAAAGAACAGTTGATCAAAGTGTCAACTGATGACTAATCGCGTCCTGTGCGCGACACTCCCGGGCCAGAGAATAGAGAATGGCTTTCAGGGTGAACTAGGGAACTTGAGCTACTTCAAATTATCATATGGTCAGAAGGAATTCGGGAAGGGGGGAAATCGTCGGTTGATGTGTGTGGGATTTAATAAAACAAATTGAGTTTGTGAAGAACGGATAAAGGGGGAAATCGTCGGTGGCCGTTGGAAATTTAAAATGAAAAATAATGAAAATTGTGAGGGGGACAATTGATAAGGGATGAGCTATGGCTAAAACAATGAAGGTTAAATATGTGAACAGAAAAAAAGAAAGCAATAATAAAAAATGTAGGGAAAGGATTCCTACATCTTCCGGCGCCCACACGATGGTGGCCGGCGGGTGTGTATAAATATGTGTTTGATTTGTTTTTTATTTATCATTGTGACTTTTCTGTATTTTTCTGAGATGTCAGTTAGGTCTATTTATCTTCAATTGCTGTTCGTTTTGGTGATATCAGCCAATGTCACGATTGTCCCTGAATGGACATTACTATCAGTTTGTACCATGATAGAGGAACTCTATTTGGTCTGGTTTGTGCCATATTTATTTTTGCTTTACGTGCGGATGAATCTACTTTATTTCCAACTTTTTCTACTTCTTCAGTTTCAGTTTGTGGTCTTATTTCGAGTGGAATGACTAATTGTAATGGTCTCGTAATTATTTGTATTCTTTCTTGTTTGTAGGTGGGGTCACTATTTCTCTTTTTCTTTTTCAAAGTTGTTCTAACGCGGACAGATCTTATTTCGCCGTCGCGTCCTTCAATCAGTTCTGTTATTATTCCTGTTTTCCATTTTTGTCTAGGGGTTTTATCATCTTTTAGCAATACTACTTCTCCTACTATAGGCTTTACTAAATTAGAAAATGCTCTATTTGTTTGTTGTATTGAGCGGAAGTTTTTGTTCTGATTCAGGTAATCTCTGTGGAACACTTGCCAGAATCTTTTCACATGTTCTTTTACATTTCTAAAGTTAGTTGTGTAAACAGCGTATTCGTCGTTCAATCCGTCTTCGTCAAATGATGGGAACTGGATTTGTGGGGTGATTAGATCGATTGGTCGTAACAACTTTACATCCTCATTGTCTTCATCTATGTATGTTATTGGTCTCCTATTAACAATACTTTCACATTCTATCATTACTGTTTCTAAATCTTTAGTAATATACTTTTCATCGCCTAGTGCGTGTTTCAGTGCTTTTTTAACTAGCCCAACTAATCTTTCAAAGAATCCTCCTTGCCAGGGAGCTAGAGCTGTATTGAAGTACCATGTTACTCCTTTTCTAGTCATCTCTCTCTCAATTTCCTTAGTTTTTCTAAACTGATCTTTCTCTTGGTAATTGGTTATCTTTTTCAGTGGAAGTTCTAGTAGGTCTTCATTACATTTAGTTGAGTATTTTTCTAAGATTTCGGATGTTAGCTTAAAGGTTGCTGCGTTATCTGATGTAATAGTTTCGGGGTACCCTCTTCGGTTCATAAATCGTGATAATGCAAGTAAGAATTCGTCAGTCGACAGATTTCTGACTAGTTCTAAGTGGACTAGTCGTGTAGTTGCGCAAGTGAAGAGTGCGATGTACGCTTTCTCTTGTTCTGCTGAACTATTTCTTTGAGTTATTATGGGTCCTAGGAAGTCTACTCCTGCGTGGTTAAAAGCTACACATTCTGTAGTTCTTCTCTCTGGGATGTATCCTGGATTAGCTAATCTGAAGCTATGATTGTTAGATCGTCTACATTTATAACATCTTTTCAATTCTTTTTTGACTGCGGTTCTCCATTTAGTTCCTGCATATGATTCTAATATGATACCTAATGTAGTTGCGGGACCAGCGTGCAAGTTTTCAGAATGTACTTTACGAATGATTTGACGAGCTAATTCTGACTTAGTGTGGATGATCGGTTTGTTAGTTATATTGTGAGCTCGATGATGTTGGTACACAATTAAGTCTGGTTTTTCTGATTCTAGCAAAAACTGATTTTGCTTAGGTTTGGCAGTTATATTGTATGCCTGTTGATTTAATCTAATCATTAAATTAGTCGAAATTTTCATTTCGTCTACTGTGATTTCTCCACTACATTCAGGAATTCTTTGTAATTCTGGGATTTTCGTATCTAGTTTTACTTTTGTCTCTTTACTCAGTTTATCATAGACTTTATGTTTAATAAATCTCAGTACAAATGCAGTTATTCTGGTTGTTATGTCTAGGTCGTTAATCCTTGCTAGAGGTAAAATTTCGTTTTCTAAAATTGTTTGTTTTTTATTTTTAACTACTAAGGCTGTCGCTGTGCTAGAATTCTCATTTACTGGAATATCGTCAAGTGGTACTGGGACTATGATTTTATTATCATCTGAGATTTGGTAGGGGTGGTCTTTATGATTATTGTCTGATAACCATTCGTTTCCATTTGGCCAATTTGTCATTACTAGTTCCTCAATAGAGTTACATCCTCTAGTAATGTGATCTGCTGGGTTTTGGTCTGTGAATACGTGAGCTAAATTGATATTTCGTGACTCATCTTCTTTTTTCAAGTCGAGCAAAGTGTTCCAAATTTTTCTAGTTCTATTTTCAACAAAGATTGGTTGCTTTTCTGCTTTAGTAGACGATTGATTCTTAATTTGAGCTAAAGCTATAGTAGAGTCAGAGAATATATCTATGTTTTTAGCATTTAGTTTCATCTCTCGTAGGACATACTTTAATAGTCTTATTCCTATTAAGATTCCTAGTAGTTCCAGCTTGGGTATTGTTAGTGGGTTTGATTTTGGTGCAATTCTTTGTTTAGCAATAAGTAAATGGGTATTGAACTGACCTTCTTTATCTTTTATCTTTGTTTTCAAGTAGAGGCAAGCACCGTATGCTATCTCGGAGGCATCTGTGAATACTGCTATTTCCACATCTTCGTCTCTCTTGAAGTCGATGTGCCTCTTAAATTTCAAAATTGTATTGTCAATTCTTTTTCTGTAATGGAACATTCTTCTTACAGTCCCTTCTTTAGCTAAATCTGTCCATTTAATCGTATGGTCTGATAGTTCTCTTAATATAATTTTTCCTTCTAGGTAAAGGGGTGCAAAGTACTGTAGTGGGTCAAAAACTTTGGTGATTTCGCTTACTACTTGTCTCTTGTTTAGTTTCGGAATTTCGTTTTCGGAGTACTGTAACTCGTGTTGTTTGACTTGCATAGTGTCTTCAGATAGGTCGTACAGATATCCTAAGATTTTAACGTTATCTAGGTTTTTTGCTCTATCTTTTTCTGGGATCATATTTTCAATGTCGTGTTTTTCCGTGCAGTTTATGCTAAATTCCCTAATATTCATTCCTATGTTTTCGAAAAATTCTTTAGAACTATTATATAGTGGCATAATTTTATCTACTTCGTCTGTTTGCATGAACAGATTGTCTACATAGCACATTTTTTCTATAGCCTGAGCTAATTCTTCGGACACGTCCGATGTCTGAATTCCATATAAAATTGCCATTGACAGTAGGTAGGGTGAACAGTTAACTCCAAATGGTAGTCTGGTAAATCTCATGTATCTTATGTTATCGTTACTAGGTGGTTTATTTGGGTCAATTAGCCATAAGAATCTAAGAGCATCTCTATCCGATTCTTTTACTTCTACCGCATGGAAAGCTTTCTCAATATCACCACTAATGATGTATTTCCCTTGTCTAATTCTCAGTAAGATTGCTTGGATTTCTGGAACTAGAGATGGACCTTGGTGGAGAGCATTATTCAAGCTAAGCTCTCCTCTTCTTTTGCTAGAAGCGTCAAAAACTGTTCTAACTTTCGTTGTGTTACTGCTGTTATTAAACACTAGTCCGTATGGGATATAGAAACCGTCATTTGTTTCGTTATCGACTTGTTCTATATTTTTGCTTTTCTCCATACTTTCAAAATTTTCAATTACATTTTACCATGCCTCTTTTGTATGAGTAGAGTTATATAGTTGCTTCAATCTACAGAATGCAACTGATTTATTGTCATCTAAACGGTCTCGTTGACCTGTTTTCCAAGGTAGGGAAACTACTATTTTCTTAGTATCCTTATTAATAGTAGCGGTTTTCATAAATTCTTCCTTAATTTCCTCATGTGTAGGATCATTAGGTTCTCCAGTTATGCCTATGTTACTAAGTTCGAAGTATTCTTCTAGGCTAGTTTCTGTGAAATTTTTTTTCTTTTTTGCTTATTCTAGATATCAAAGCGTGAGTGCTGGTGGGAGAATTTGTATTTTTTCCACAGATTATTGATCCTAAGTGGGTCGGCACGATGAATCTACCTGATGGTAGTTTTTCTATTTTTTCGTCGGCCATTAGGTTCCAAAATATGTCACACCCTATTAGTGCAACTGGGGTAGTTGGTTTTGTTATATTAACCGTTTTTTGATTTCTTTCAGCTAAGAATCTTCTCTCTTCTTCCGATAAATCTATTGGGTCAAAGAGGTCTGTGATTTTTGGTACAGTTAGAGCTTCTACTCTTATTGCTGAATCATTGTCGCTATTTGTTAGGATCTCAAATTCGACTTTATTCGAAATTATTGTAGAGTTGTTTTTGCCAAAAACGGATAGATCTAGTTCTATATTCTCCTCAATAATTTTCATGTTTTTCTCTCCTGCGTATTCGGAAAGAATAAAAGATTGGTCAGCTCCCGAATCTAGTAAGATTGGGATAGTTTCTATATCGTCATTAATCAGAACTGGTGCATTTGCTATCATTAGTGATGTGTGATTTGTTGAGACTTGAAACCCTTTTGCTTTCTGTGGGTTGTTAAATTTTTGTGGTCCCGAGTGACCTTTATTTTGATATTTTTGGTTATTAAAACCTGACTGACCTGATGATTTTTGTCCATTCTGTTGATTTCCTTGTCCTTGGTTCCATTGCTTTTGGTTTGATTGGTACTTTTGCTGCTGTTGCTGTTGTCCCTCGTTGGGTTTTCTGAAATTATTTAAATTATCATTTTTGTACGTCTTCCAGTTCTGGTTCTCGGTATGTTGCTTTCTTTCATTGTAAGCGTTGTGTTGACTACTGTGAGTCGTGTTCTGGTTTTTAGGGCATAGTGCTGAGTTATGTTTCTTATCACATTTTCTGCATTTTGGACTTCTACATTCTCTTGATGTGTGTCCTGAGTTCATACAGTTGTAGCATAACTGTTTATTCTTGACGTATTCTCTACGGTCATTTAGTGTGGCGACTGTCTTGCATTCATATGATGCGTGGTTGTTTCTACTGCAAAATTTGCAAGTTCTTTGAGAATTTGTTTTCTTTACTGTGAAGATGGACCTTTCTTCTTTGTAGGACGTGTTGTGGGATCGTTGTGCCATTTCCTCGATAGATATGATATCATCGAAGGCGTTTAGAATACCAGTTGTATTCGTTGGTTTCATTTTTAAAATTTCTAGCAGCGTTGCTCGTGGAATTTTCGTTTTTATCACTGATTGAAAGTTCTGTGTTTCAATACTACCGTGACTCTTAAGACTGTTAATGATAGCGTTCATTTCATTGTGGATGTGTCTCATGTTTTCTGGATTTTCTTTTGCCCTTGGTAAATTGATTAGTCTACTCCATAGGTAGTCGTACTGAATGTCATCTGCATTGTACATTTTTACTAATCTTTCGAGTGCCGTTTCAAATTCCGTGCCATCGGCTTTATACGGCTTAACTAAATCATATGGTGCGCCTCTCAAGTGTTGTCTAAGGATGTTATGTTTCATGACATTTGGACATTCTGTGTCTTTTGCTACTAACGCATCAAATATCATGTAAAATGCGGGCCATTCCGTAATATCTCCGTAAAATATTGGGAGGTCCATGTGTCTCTTGTTGAGAATGTTGTAACTTGGTGCACTTGTTACTGTGGTTGCTACTGTCGTCTTTGCTGGTTGCACTACTTGAGCTACTTGCGCTGCTTGCGTGTTCGGTTTAATTAGTGGGGTTTGTTTTGTTCCGCGGATGTTATAGATGTGGGCGCTTGGTTGAGGTACTTTCTCAGTTACTGCTAGTGATGTTAATGATTCGTGTCTGCTTTGGAGATGTTTTTCAAAATTTATAGCATTTTCGAGGACTTTTTCATCGCCTTCTTCAATCTCTTGCGCGAACTTCATTGCTTTTTCTGAGAATGCAGTACCTGATGGAAGGTTGTATAGTGATTCTAATTTCTCTTTAATTGAATCTTTGTAACTGTTGTACTGATCTCTAAAGTTGGATTCTTCGTTTACTAAGCTTACTGCGTACTTCTGAACGTACTTTTCTAGTTCTAAGTTCTCATCTCCTGCTCTTTCTTTTGTCGGAAGTAATTTTGTCGTTGAATTTTTTGAGCGTACTATATTCGCAATAATTTCAGATTGCAAGTTTTTGGATTCAGTGGTTATCTCATTCAACTCGGTTATGGAAGACATGCTGTGTGATAATAGGAATTTTTGGTTTTTATGTTTTTTGTTATTTATTTTTTAGGATTTTTGATTTGTTTATAATAAATGAATGCGAGAAAGTTTTGAGCTTAGATGTTCTTAAAATATAGCTAGTATAACCTTATTTTGAGATGTTGAGTCTCAATGATCAGTGTAGTTAGCAACCGATGGATTTGTAGTTGGGTAGCCGAATTCCCTTACTTGGCTGGGGGGGCGATATGTACTGTCTTTCGACGGTAACTTCTGCCTAGTCTTATGTTAGCTTTTTAAGGCTAACGGTCTCTGACGTTTGTGGGTTGCTGATGCCCGTACTTGGCAAGTTTGACGTACCTGTTTAATCCTTTGTCCTCCTTTGAATTGAGTCGATGCACCACTGTAATGCCTGTGTAGGCTTTTTACGTGTGGGCAGAGGTGGTTCAGTGAGTAATAAGAATTTATTATAATAAAGAAAGAATCAAAAGAATAAAAGGTAAAAATAAGGAAAGGATAGATTTCCGATCTTCAGGTGATTGTAGTGGCAGCTTGGACGACTTCTGATGCAGCAATTCGGTGATTGTAAAAGTGAACAAAATAACGATATCCTAGGGCTCCTTTTATACCGAGAAAGCCCGGTTTCTAGAATCATTAATCGGAAGTGTACTATTCGTGGAAATTGCGGGGATATGATAAGGATGCACTTTCCTTGCGGGAAAGTGCAATAGGGATTAAAATGATCAGAGTACAGTTCTTGCAGACAAGGAATGAAAGAACAGTTGATCAAAGTGTCAACTGATGACTAATCGCGTCCTGTGCGCGACAGAAGCGTTGTTAAATTTTCGTATCATCCCAATTGTAGTTTCATTATTAAATTTCCCCAGGAAATTCTACACAAATGTTACCTATTTAAAAAAATATACGACCGGCGGTATTCGAACAGGCCAGAAAAAACTTCGGAAAAATGAATTTTTCAGTTGATTTTAAAGGAATGTATCTCCGCATTCATTTCTTAACCAAAATTGACGTGTTTTGTCTCATTCTGTGTGTTTTTGTCCTCTTCATATTTGTTACCTATTTTTAAATTAAAAAAATTTGACCCAGATTTTTTATATGCCGAAAACGCTATTTTTCCACTGTATCGAGAAAAGCGCCAAGAAATCAGAGAAAACAATCAAATTTCGCAAATTTTTATTTACAGTGAAATTTGAATCAAACTGGAAAACAAACAAAAAGTTTGCCGCCAGCAGGGGTCGAACCTGCGACCTTGGGCTTATTAGACCCACGCTCTAACCGACTGAGCTATGGCGGCACACAAGCCTATAACTCTCAATCGCCTTTATGTGATAACGGCAACAAAGAAATGATAACAAAGTGAAGAGGCACTCTTATCAGAGACTTGAAGAACAGATACACTCGTGTCCTCGGTAGTATAGTGGTGAGTATCCGCGTCTGTTACATGCGAGGCCCGAGTTCAATTCCCTTCCGGGCAGAATTTTTTGA
Organism: Caenorhabditis nigoni; assembly: GCA_027920645.1. NCBI lineage: Eukaryota > Metazoa > Nematoda > Chromadorea > Rhabditida > Rhabditidae > Caenorhabditis > Caenorhabditis nigoni. Next base: position 21,874,925 of record CP115869.1, read on the forward strand.
AAAATTTTTTAACCGATGCGTTAGAACTAGAATTGTGGTTTTTTGATCGAGATTTCATTTGAGAATTACTAACTGAATTCAGAAGAAATTGAAGTAAAAATGATTCAAAACAAATGCATTTTGCGATGTGTTGCTTGGGTTTTTGAATTGTGAATCATAATTTCAGACTTCATTTGAAAATCACTTACTAAATTCTAACAAAATCGAGTCGAAAATGTCAACAAACGGTGAAGATGCACGATGTGTGACCTGATTCTGAGCGGTACTGATGATTTGCACTTCCAGATAATACTTGAAAAAAAGCGATTCGAAGAAGACTTCGAAGAACCAAAAAAAATGGCTGAAAATTGAGGACTCTGAAATCTGAACGATGGAAAAGACTGTTTTAGAAAATTTATATACATTTATGAGAAAAAACCCAGTTTTTATACAATTAATATGTACATTCTTTAAAAATGCCATTAGAAAAAACCCCGTAAAATAAAGGGTGGAGAGATATGTAATCGAAGCTAGAAGAAAACGTTCTGTAGAAAAGAGAGGTTTGAAAAATACCCGAGAGTTAGAGAGGATGGAAGAGGAAGATATTTTGGGAAGACTGAAGGAATCGGAAAGAATTTGTAGAAGGAACTGGAAGGAATAAGAAGGAACTGGAAGGGAATTGGAAAGAACTTGATAGAGCTTGAAGGAAGAAGATGAGGAGGACATGAGTGAAGAGAGAAGGAGAACAGGAAAGAAGAAGCTGGAAGGAAGAAGATTAGGAAGACATGAGTGAAGGGAGTTGTAAAGATCAGGAACAGCAAGGAGGAAGCAGCAAAGGATGGATCAGAAAAGGAAAGAAGACAAGAGCAAGTAGGGAAGATGAAACAACGAAACAAGGAAGAAATAATTATTCAAAAATCCTCTTATCCCAAGCATCCCTGACTTGAAGATTGCCTGAGGTCTTCCATAAGAAAACGACGAAACAGAAATTGCTTCTCCTGGAGCTCGTTTCTCCTTTGCTGCATCATTGCTGCGAACTTTTGTTCTTCTTCCTCTTCTTCTTCCTTCTCACCCTTCAACTGCTCCTCCTGTTCAATCAACCTCTTTTTCTCCAGCTTCCGATCTTCGCGTTGTCTCTTCAATTCCAATGCACGCTTCTTGTGTGCGGCCACTTCTCTCTTCGCTTCTCCGGCCTCTGAAAATTTAGAAGTAGTCCGAGTTCAAATAAACTGTACTCAATTCCGAGTTCCTTTCTTTGATCGTTTGATATAAGTTGTACTTTCCCCCAACATTTGCCACTTTTAATATCACTTTATGATTCATGTGCTCCCACAGAATCCTTATGAACCATGTTTTAGTTTCTCTAGATACAAAAACCAAAATTTACCTTTCATTTGCTCCTCGGTGGCGTCCGGGCGTGGCCAGCTTCCAGGTCCAAGCTCCTGTATTGCTGAAAATAGATATTGATAGCTAGCGCTTGAATTTGATAAATTTATGATTTTTTTAGTTTATGGTCAATGTATTTTGCCTGCTTCAACATTGTTTACTTGTCATCTATTGTTTAATTTTCCAGAACAGTTTTTTAATTATTGCAATCTTAAATTTTAATTTTTCAAGGTGTCATAGATGGGAAGACTGTCAAGGTTGAGTTCAATTGTCTCGTTAAACATCTGTTACCTAACAAAAACTGCTGCTATTATGATTAAAAATGTATCAGTTGACAACTTTTTTATATCTTTGACAGGAACTGAGATATTTGAGTTCAAAGTTAAAAGTTAGGTCTCGCACTATAAAAGATTTTAGGGTACGCGCAAATTTAGTTTTGCTTTTATTTCGGAGTCTCGCTTCAACATTCTGGTGCATATGCTATGAGATAAATAAAACAAAGTAGACTACGCTAAAATTCAGTTAAGTTTATTTTTCAGGTTCTGGTCATTGCCGAAATTTCGTATTATCCCAAATGAACTTTCAAAAGTACTTCCTTCTATACAGTCTACAAACTCTTGATTTTTGGGTGCTCTCCTCTCAATAGTTGAAAAACTAACCCTCGTCTACTTCATCATCGCTCGGATCCAGTTGTGGAGCTTCTTGTGCTTCAGCAATTGGAGCTGGAGGAGGTGGTGGAGCTGAAACAAACAATTGCTATCTTAAACATTTATTTTAGTCTCTAGCCAATCTGTATCTTAATCTCTCTCAAAACTTTCACTTCTGCGATCCTACCCTTCCACTTTCCAGACCCAACGAAATTTCAGGAATTGAATGTGGTCAGTTTTCTACTGATTGCTTAATGCCCGGAAATTCCAATTATAGTTTGAAAAGTACTTCTACGCTAGGCTGCGAACTTGGCCTTACAATCAGTAAGCTCTAGTCTGAACCTGGTCGCAGCGCTTCGAAATTCTGGCGCATCCATTATTTTGACATTTCAGAAATTCTTCCAAATTTGGAGAACCCGGACCAGCCGGGCCGAGGAGTCACGGGCCTGGGCTTTTTTCACCAAGTGTGGAGTAAAAAGTGGCAACAGATGGCTTATAATGACCAATGGAAAGGGTGTGAAAAGTTTTATACTTCAGGCGGTGTCGGAAATGACAGAAAAATTAGGACCCAATGTTTTACAAATAGTCTAGAGATCACATTAATTTCATGTTAGCTCATTTTCATTTCAACGATTCTACATTTAAAAAAAAAGATTTGCTAGATGTGCTTGAGGAGGTTCCGATTTTGTTTCACTGTCTCATTCTAAAAAAAGTACATCTCCTTTGGAACGGTTTTGGGGGAACAGATAAGCTCCGAATAAAAAAAATTTCGAAAAATGATTTCAAAAATTGGAAAAAACCTCACCTTTATCAATAACTCCGTGAAGATGTGAATAGACTAGTATAGAATTGAAGAATTTTCAGTAAAATAAAAAAAGGAGCTCCAAAATCCACTCATAGAGGATTTTTGGAAAACTCCCAAAAGAGACGTCTATTCGGTCAAGACGTCGAAAGAAAGACTGAGGGTGGGTCGAACACATAGGGTCGACACGACCGTCCCATTTCTCGTTTGGTCTCTCCTATATTCACACTCTCTCAGTTTCGCCCTCTGCTGTGACATGCTGTGTGTGTATGTGTATGGTTGTCCACCGCCCCATACGCCTCTCTCTCCTTCGCATCTAACAACACGTCATGATGACCTTGGTTGGGAAGGCACATAAGTATAATAATCTCCAGGGTAGTCTTGAGCCATTCATCGAGATGGAAAATTACATCATGTGAAAATTTAAGAGAAATGTTAAAACTGAAAAGAAATTTGAAAAGTTTTATCCTGTAGGGATTACATTACATTAAGAGGGGGTTATTCTACATGTATATTGGTCAAGTATTGATCGACTTTTGAGAGTGGCGAGGATCCATAGCTAGAGATGTTCGGAACGGAATTCGGAAAGCCTAAAATTCCAAAAATTCCGTTTATCTTAGGAATGCAATTCCGATTAGAATAGAAAATGTTCCGCATAGAATTCCTAAAGAAATATTTCAGAATTATTTTTCGGAATTAGAAGTTAACGGACTGCGGTATGTCAAAGGCCCACCCGAAGGAATAACTTTTGATATTTTTTGAGCTGTCAAAATCTTTTGGAATAACTAACAAAAAAACTCCAAAAAACTGTTATTAACCCTTTCAAAAATTCACTCCAAAAGTGAAAAAGTGGGGGTCAAGATGTCTGAATTGCTGTCACACAGACATCTCGTGAACTTCGAGCCAATATATCTCATTTTCTGTGAAAGATATGTAAAATTGGGTAACTACAAAAATGCTCCTGATGAAAATTCAAATATTTTCCATGTTGACCATTTTTCGACATCTTTTATGGAAACCAAGATAAATTGCATCGAATTGAAAATGAGGTCAATCTGTTTGAATGGCTATTACACAAACACCTCGTCAACTTCGAGGCAACCCTCAGTTTGAAAGCGTTTTAAAGAGGCTCTCTTGGGAACAAAAGAACCAAGGGTTTTTTTGAGATATTCATTTTTACATCTACTGTTTGTTCATTTTTTTTCAAATTCTGATTTGTCTCACATCTCCCACCCCATTTTATCTACCGTAATCTTTGTGCCGTACCACACCGTAGTTCTGGTCACCCCATGATTCATCCTGAAACAAACCCCTCGATTAACAGTCTTCTAATAGGGAGCAAACAACATTTATTATTATATGACGGAACTAGATGCGATATGTATATAGAAATTTTGTATGGCAGTAGAGATAGGGTAGAGATACAAACATGTGAATAGTAACAGGGTGGGAAGAGGATGAGTATTATTAAAAATTTTTACTCGTAAGAAAAATGACACTTAAAATAGAAGCTCCAAAGTTCGACAATGATCATACTTTATTAAAAGGCTCCTCGGTTACACGACACTGTCTTATGTTCCATTGGATTTCCCGCATTATGGCATTCTTTGTATTGCAGATGCCATTGGAGGAGTTGTTTCCTGCTCCAGTGACTAGGGATACAGCTGAAAATAGGTAAAATTTTTAGATAACACAAAAAATGCGCTTACTTCTTTCTCCTTTTTTACAAGTCGAACTTATTGTGCTGATTTCTCTTCTGGTTGAATGCCCGAGCCTCTTGAAGAAGATCCTTCCCAAACTCTGCAGTTGTTGCCTTGTCGGAGCATCCTTTTAGCTTTTTCTAAAAATACATGGGGTTTGTTTAATAGTCGAGTCGAAATGCTACCTGGATAGCCTGCATCTTTTTCTTCGTGTGCTTCTATCGATGCTTGACTGCGAAGTTCGAATTGGGGCGAGCGTTTTTGTGTTCCTGTAATTCGGCATTATAGTTTGAAAGTTAGAGAACACTATGAATGCTCACTCTCACAACACATCCAATGTTCTCGCACACCTTCTTGGCATCATTTCCGTTATCCTTCAAAGCCTCATTAATGGTCAAGGTTTCTTGAAAACCACTGGCCTTCTTCACAGCTCCAACCTTTCTTTGCTGCTGTTGTTTGTCGTACTTGGTGAGCGGCATGGTGAACAAGAGATTCTACAAAAACAGAAATATGAAAAATACTGTATAAAATTGACATTGCATCACAAAATTTAAAAATCTCAGAATCTCAGAATCTCAGAATCTCAGAATCTCAGAATCTCAGAATCTTAGAATCTCAGAATCTCAGAAACTCAGAATCTCAGAAACTCAGAATCTCAGAATCTCAGAATCTCAGAATCTCAGAATCTCAGAATCTCAGAATCTCAGAATCTCAGAATCTCAGAATCTCAGAATCTCAGAATCTCAGAATCTCAGAATCTCAGAATCTCAGAATCTCAAAAACTCAGAATCTCAAAAACTCAAAATCTCAAAATCTCAGAATCTCAGAATCTCAAAAACTCAAAATTTCAAAAACTCAAAATCTCAGAAACTCAGAACCTCAGAATCTCAGAAACTCAGAATCTCAGAATCTCAGAATCTCAAAAACTCAAAATCTCAGAATCTCAGAATCTCAAAAACTCAAAATTTCAAAAACTCAAAATCTCAGAATCTCAGAATCTCAGAATCTCAGAATCTCAGAATCTCAGAATCTCAGAATCTCAGAATCTCAGAATCTCAGAATCTCAGAATCTCAGAATGTCAGAATCTCAGAATCTCAGAATCTCAGAATCTCAGAATCTCAGAATCTCAGAATCTCAGAATCTCAGAATCTCAAAAACTCAGAATCTCAAAAACTCAAAATCTCAAAATCTCAGAATCTCAGAATCTCAAAAACTCAAAATTTCAAAAACTCAAAATCTCAGAAACTCAGAACCTCAGAATCTCAGAAACTCAGAACCTCAGAATCTCAGAATCTCAGAATCTCAGAATCTCAGAATCTCAGAATCTCAGAATCTCAGAATCTCAGAATCTCAGAATCTCAGAATCTCAGAATCTCAGAATCTCAGAATCTCAGAATCTCAGAATCTCAGAATCTCAGAATCTCAGAATCTCAGAATCTCAGAATCTCAGAATCTCAGAATCTCAGAATCTCAGAATCTCAGAATCTCAGAATCTCAGAATCTCAGAATCTCAGAATCTCAGAATCTCAGAATCTCAGAATCTCAGAATCTCAGAATCTCAGAATCTCAGAATCTCAGAATCTCAGAATCTCAGAATCTCAGAATCTCAGAATCTCAGAATCTCAGAATTTCAGAATCTCAGAATCTCAGAATCTCAGAATCTCAGAATCTCAGAATCTCAGAATCTCAGAATCTCAGAATCTCAGAATCTCAGAATCTCAGAATCTCAGAATCTCAGAATCTCAGAATCTCAGAATCTCAGAATCTCAGAATCTCAGAATCTCAGAATCTCAGAATCTCAGAATCTCAGAATCTCAGAATCTCAGAATCTCAGAATCTCAGAATCTCAGAATCTCAGAATCTCAGAATCTCAGAATCTCAGAATCTCAGAATCTCAGAATCTCAGAATCTCAGAATCTCAGAATCTCAGAATCTCAGAATCTCAGAATCTCAGAATTTCAGAATCTCAGAATCTCAGAATCTCAGAATCTCAGAATCTCAGAATCTCAGAATCTCAGAATCTCAGAATCTCAGAATCTCAGAATCTCAGAATCTCAGAATCTCAGAATCTCAGAATCTCAGAATCTCAGAATCTCAGAATCTCAGAATCTCAGAATCTCAGAATCTCAGAATCTCAGAATCTCAGAATCTCAGAATCTCAGAATCTCAGAATCTCAGAATCTCAGAATCTCAGAATCTCAGAATCTCAGAATCTCAGAATCTCAGAATCTCAGAATCTCAGAATCTCAGAATCTCAGACTCTCAGAATCTCAGAATCTCAAAATCTCAGAATCTCAGAATCTCAGAAACTCAGAATCTCAGAAACTCAGAATCTCAGAATCTCAGAATCTCAGAATCTCAGAATCTCAGAATCTCAGAATCTCAGAATCTCAGAATCTCAGAATCTCAGAATCTCAGAATCTCAGAATCTCAGAATCTCAGAATCTCAAAAACTCAGAATCTCAAAAACTCAAAATCTCAAAATCTCAGAATCTCAGAATCTCAAAAACTCAAAATTTCAAAAACTCAAAATCTCAGAAACTCAGAACCTCAGAATCTCAGAAACTCAGAACCTCAGAATCTCAGAATCTCAGAATCTCAGAATCTCAGAATCTCAGAATCTCAGAATCTCAGAATCTCAGAATCTCAGAATCTCAGAATCTCAGAATCTCAGAATCTCAGAATCTCAGAATCTCAGAATCTCAGAATCTCAGAATCTCAGAATCTCAGAATCTCAGAATCTCAGAATCTCAGAATCTCAGAATCTCAGAATCTCAGAATCTCAGAATCTCAGAATCTCAGAATCTCAGAATCTCAGAATCTCAGAATCTCAGAATCTCAGAATCTCAGAATCTCAGAATCTCAGAATCTCAGAATCTCAGAATCTCAGAATTTCAGAATCTCAGAATCTCAGAATCTCAGAATCTCAGAATCTCAGAATCTCAGAATCTCAGAATCTCAGAATCTCAGAATCTCAGAATCTCAGAATCTTAGAATCTCAGAATCTCAGAATCTCAGAATCTCAGAATCTCAGAATCTCAGAATCTCAGAATCTCAGAATCTCAGAATCTCAGAATCCCAAAAACTCAAAATCTCAGAATCTCAAAAACTCAGAATCTCAAAAACTCAAAATCTCAAAATCTCAGAATCTCAGAATCTCAAAAACTCAAAATTTCAAAAACTCAAAATCTCAGAAACTCAGAATCTCAGAATCTCAGAATCTCAGAATCTCAGAATCTCAGAATCTCAGAATCTCAGAATCTTAGAATCTCAGAATCTCAGAATCTCAGAATCTCAGAATCTCAGAATCTCAGAATCTCAGAATCTCAGAATCTCAGAATGTCAGAATCTCAGAATCTCAGAATCTCAGAATCTCAGAATCTCAGAATCTCAGAATCTCAGAATCTCAGAATCTCAGAATCTCAGAATCTCAGAATCTCAGAATCTCAGAATCTCAGAATCTCAGAATCTCAGAATCTCAGAATCTCAGAATCTCAGAATCTCAGAATTTCAGAATCTCAGAATCTCAGAATCTCAGAATCTCAGAATCTCAGAATCTCAGAATCTCAGAATCTCAGAATCTCAGAATCTCAGAATCTCAGAATCTTAGAATCTCAGAATCTCAGAATCTCAGAATCTCAGAATCTCAGAATCTCAGAATCTCAGAATCTCAGAATCTCAGAATCTCAGAATCTCAGAATCCCAAAAACTCAAAATCTCAGAATCTCAAAAACTCAGAATCTCAAAAACTCAAAATCTCAAAATCTCAGAATCTCAGAATCTCAAAAACTCAAAATTTCAAAAACTCAAAATCTCAGAAACTCAGAATCTCAGAATCTCAGAATCTCAGAATCTCAGAATCTCAGAATCTCAGAATCTCAGAATCTTAGAATCTCAGAATCTCAGAAACTCAGAATCTCAGAAACTCAGAATCTCAGAATCTCAGAATCTCAGAATCTCAGAATCTCAGAATCTCAGAATCTCAGAATCTCAGAATCTCAGAATCTCAGAATCTCAGAATCTCAGAATCTCAGAATCTCAGAATCTCAGAATCTCAGAATCTCAGAATCTCAGAATCTCAGAATCTCAGAATCTCAGAATCTCAGAATCTCAGAATCTCAGAATCTCAGAATCTCAGAATCTCAGAATCTCAGAATCTCAGAATCTCAGAATCTCAGAATCTCAGAATCTCAGAATCTCAGAATCTCAGAATCTCAGAATCTCAGAATCTCAGAATCTCAGAATCTCAGAATCTCAGAATCTCAGAATCTCAGAATCTCAGAATCTCAGAATCTCAGAATCTCAGAATCTCAGAATCTCAGAATCTCAGAATCTCAGAATCTCAGAATCTCAGAATCTCAGAATCTCAGAATCTCAGAATCTTAGAATCTCAGAATCTCAGAATCTCAGAATCTCAGAATCTCAGAATCTCAGAATCTTAGAATCTCAGAATCTCAGAAACTCAGAATCTCAGAAACTCAGAATCTCAGAATCTCAGAATCTCAGAATCTCAGAATCTCAGAATCTCAGAATCTTAGAATCTCAGAATCTCAGAAACTCAGAATCTCAGAAACTCAGAATCTCAGAATCTCAGAATCTCAGAATCTCAGAATCTCAGAATCTCAGAATCTCAGAATCTCAGAATCTCAGAATCTCAGAATCTCAGAATCTCAGAATCTCAGTCTGTGTCTCGTATATTTTTCACACTCTCTATGCTTCGCCATCTGTTGACTCATCATGCGTATGAGTGTGTGGCTGTGCACCACGTGATACAGTCATGTTTCTCAGCTTTTCTTTTAACAGCAAGACAAAAGGGGAGGGGGCATACAGGAAAATATGCCTAACAACAACGTTTCTGAAAGTTCCTTTTGGAAATTCGCTGAAATTTTCAGTACGAATAGTTCGAAACACCCTCTACACAAGAACAAAAAGTCTAAATCGCGTTCTCATCAGAAAGCTGGAAATCGGTAACAAAAAACTTTGACTATAGAAATTGCTCAGTTTTGTTTTCTGACATTACCGAGTCGATCACAGAAACGATAATAATATATTTTTGCACGTTTCAGTTGACTTCAAAAAGGAACGTCCAAAAAAAAGAGCAAAAGGATTTCCCCGATGTATGTGCGTCGGAGCGCAACTATTAATTGCATTGCTTTAAAAGCTGATTCGAATGAAACAGGATGAAAATCCCACAACGTCATTTCAAAATTCTCCTACTTCAAAACTTTGACAAAGAAAACATTGTGAGAAATATATTTATTATTGAGAATAAATTGAATTTTTTAGAATTAATTGTTCCAGCGAACGCGGCACCCGTGCTTCTTCCTTTTTTTGTCCTCCACAATCTTCTTCTGTGTTCTCTCCTACTGTTCCTTCGCCTCCATCGCTCGCTCGCGTCTTGTCTCCTCCTGAATCGCTTTGAGTTTCTTCTTCGCTGCCATTGAACGCCTCTTCATTTCGGCGGTGTACCTCTCCAATTGGCCGGCCTCTGAAAACATTAAAAAATTATTTAGGAGGAGAAAAAGGTAGTCCGATCTCGAAAAAACCGTATTCCAAGTTTCCCTATATGAAAAAATAAACATAAATTCACCTGTCATTTGCTCCATAGTGGCACCCGGACGTGGCCAGCTTCCCGGTCCCAGCTCCTCCTTTATTGCTGAAAAAAGAGATATGAAAATTTTACGACTTCCGCTTGCATTTCGTTTAACTTATGATTTTATGATTATTTTGTTGAGTTCTAGCTCAATGTACTTCTTCTCTCTCAACTTTTTTTGCTCATTATCTATTGTTTAATCTTCCCGGATAGCTTTTCTACTATTATAATTCAAAATTTTCATTTACCAGGCTTTATATCATAACCATCAAACGAGACAAATACCAGATATCTAGGGCAAAGGTAATTGATGGTGCCACTGTCCGGGTTTAGCTCAATTATCTCGGTCCCTATACAAGATATCAAACATGTGTCCACTGATAAAACACTTCTGATGTTATGATAAACAATTATCGGTTGACAACTTTTTCATATCTATTTTGCAGTCATACTGCCCTAAAACGGCCCTAGAGACACAACAAACCTATCTCAGAATCTCAGAATCTCAGAATCTCAGAATCTCAGAATCTCAGAATCTCAGAATCTCAGAATCTCAGAATCTCAGAATCTCAGAATCTCAGAATCTCAGAATTTCAGAATCTCAGAATCTCAGAATCTCAGAATCTCAGAATCTCAGAATCTCAGAATCTCAGAATCTCAGAATCTCAGAATCTCAGAATCTCAGAATCTCAGAATCTCAGAATCTCAGAATCTCAGAATCTCAGAATCTCAGAATCTCAGAATCTCAGAATCTCAGAATCTCAGAATCTCAGAATCTCAGAATCTCAGAATCTCAGAATCTCAGAATCTCAGAATCTCAGAATCTCAGAATCTCAGAATCTCAGAATCTCAGAATCTCAGAATCTCAGAATCTCAGAATCTCAGACTCTCAGAATCTCAGAATCTCAGAATCTCAGAATCTCAGAATCTCAGAATCTCAGAATCTCAGAATCTCAGAATCTCAGACTCTCAGAATCTCAGAATCTCAAAATCTCAGAATCTCAGAATCTCAGAAACTCAGAATCTCAGAAACTCAGAATCTCAGAATCTCAGAATCTCAGAATCTCAGAATCTCAGAATCTCAGAATCTCAGAATCTCAGAATCTCAGAATCTCAGAATCTCAGAATCTCAGAATCTCAGAATCTCAGAATCTCAAAACTCAGAATCTCAAAAACTCAAAATCTCAAAATCTCAGAATCTCAGAATCTCAAAAACTCAAAATTTCAAAAACTCACAATCTCAGAAACACAGAACCTCAGAATCTCAGAAACTCAGAACCTCAGAATCTCAGAATCTCAGAATCTCAGAATCTCAGAATCTCAGAATCTCAGAATCTCAGAATCTCAGAATCTCAGAATCTCAGAATCTCAGAATCTCAGAATCTCAGAATCTCAGAATCTCAGAATCTCAGAATCTCAGAATCTCAGAATCTCAGAATCTCAGAATCTCAGAATCTCAGAATCTCAGAATCTCAGAATCTCAGAATCTCAGAATCTCAGAATCTCAGAATCTCAGAATCTCAGAATCTCAGAATCTCAGAATCTCAGAATCTCAGAATCTCAGAATCTCAGAATCTCAGAATCTCAGAATCTCAGAATTTCAGAATCTCAGAATCTCAGAATCTCAGAATCTCAGAATCTCAGAATCTCAGAATCTCAGAATCTCAGAATCTCAGAATCTCAGAATCTCAGAATCTTAGAATCTCAGAATCTCAGAATCTCAGAATCTCAGAATCTCAGAATCTCAGAATCTCAGAATCTCAGAATCTCAGAATCCCAAAAACTCAAAATCTCAGAATCTCAAAAACTCAGAATCTCAAAAACTCAAAATCTCAAAATCTCAGAATCTCAGAATCTCAAAAACTCAAAATTTCAAAAACTCAAAATCTCAGAAACTCAGAATCTCAGAATCTCAGAATCTCAGAATCTCAGAATCTCAGAATCTCAGAATCTCAGAATCTTAGAATCTCAGAATCTCAGAATCTCAGAATCTCAGAATCTCAGAATCTCAGAATCTCAGAATCTCAGAATCTCAGAATGTCAGAATCTCAGAATCTCAGAATCTCAGAATCTCAGAATCTCAGAATCTCAGAATCTCAGAATCTCAGAATCTCAGAATCTCAGAATCTCAGAATCTCAGAATCTCAGAATCTCAGAATCTCAGAATCTCAGAATCTCAGAATCTCAGAATCTCAGAATCTCAGAATTTCAGAATCTCAGAATCTCAGAATCTCAGAATCTCAGAATCTCAGAATCTCAGAATCTCAGAATCTCAGAATCTCAGAATCTCAGAATCTCAGAATCTCAGAATCTTAGAATCTCAGAATCTCAGAATCTCAGAATCTCAGAATCTCAGAATCTCAGAATCTCAGAATCTCAGAATCTCAGAATCTCAGAATCCCAAAAACTCAAAATCTCAGAATCTCAAAAACTCAGAATCTCAAAAACTCAAAATCTCAAAATCTCAGAATCTCAGAATCTCAAAAACTCAAAATTTCAAAAACTCAAAATCTCAGAAACTCAGAATCTCAGAATCTCAGAATCTCAGAATCTCAGAATCTCAGAATCTCAGAATCTCAGAATCTTAGAATCTCAGAATCTCAGAAACTCAGAATCTCAGAAACTCAGAATCTCAGAATCTCAGAATCTCAGAATCTCAGAATCTCAGAATCTCAGAATCTCAGAATCTCAGAATCTCAGAATCTCAGAATCTCAGAATCTCAGAATCTCAGAATCTCAGAATCTCAGAATCTCAGAATCTCAGAATCTCAGAATCTCAGAATCTCAGAATCTCAGAATCTCAGAATCTCAGAATCTCAGAATCTCAGAATCTCAGAATCTCAGAATCTCAGAATCTCAGAATCTCAGAATCTCAGAATCTCAGAATCTCAGAATCTCAGAATCTCAGAATCTCAGAATCTCAGAATCTCAGAATCTCAGAATCTCAGAATCTCAGAATCTCAGAATCTCAGAATCTCAGAATCTCAGAATCTCAGAATCTCAGAATCTCAGAATCTCAGAATCTCAGAATCTCAGAATCTCAGAATCTCAGAATCTCAGAATCTCAGAATCTCAGAATCTCAGAATCTTAGAATCTCAGAATCTCAGAATCTCAGAATCTCAGAATCTCAGAATCTTAGAATCTCAGAATCTCAGAAACTCAGAATCTCAGAAACTCAGAATCTCAGAATCTCAGAATCTCAGAATCTCAGAATCTCAGAATCTCAGAATCTCAGAATCTTAGAATCTCAGAATCTCAGAATCTCAGAATCTCAGAATCTCAGAATCTCAGAATCTCAGAATCTCAGAATCTCAGAATCTCAGAATCTCAGAATCTCAGAATCTCAGAATCTCAGAATCTCAGAATCTCAGAATCTCAGAATCTCAAAAACTCAAAATCTCAGAATCTCAGAATCTCAAAAACTCAAAATTTCAAAAACTCAAAATCTCAGAAACTCAGAACCTCAGAATCTCAGAATCTCAGAATCTCAGAATCTCAGAATCTTAGAATCTCAGAATCTCAGAATCTCAGAATCTCAGAATCTCAGAATCTCAGAATCTCAGAATCTCAGAATCTCAGATTCTCAGAATCTCAGAATCTCAGAATCTCAGAATCTCAGAATCTCAGAATCTCAGAATCTCAGAATCTCAGAATCTCAGAATCTCAGAATCTCAGAATCTCAGAATCTCAGATTTCAGGGTTTCCAGAATCTCAGTATCTCAGAATCTCAGATTTCAGGGTTTCCAGAATCTCAGTATCTCAGAATCTCAAAATCTCAGAATCTCAGAGTTTCAGAATATCAGAAATTCAGAATTTTAGATATTTAGAATTTCAAAATTTTTAGAATTTCAAAACTTTTAGAAATTCGAAATTTCACCAATTTCGGAAATCTCGGAATTTCGTAATTTTTTCTTTAATTTCAAATCAACTATTCACAAAAATCTCACCTTCATCGAAACATTTAAAGTGGTTTCAATAGAATATCAGAGAATATCTAGGAAAATCAAAAAGGAGTTCTCCAAAAGCCATTCATTTTGAGGATTTTGGAGAGCTCCCAAAGAGACGTCTATTCAGTCTAGTCGTCGAAGGAAAGAGTGAAGCTAGGGCGCGTCGAACGCATAGAGTTGACGACCGTTTTTTTTCAATTGTTTGTGTGTCTGTGTCTCGTATATTTTTCACACTCTCTATGCTTCGCCATCTGTTGACTCATCATGCGTATGAGTGTGTGGCTGTGCACCACGTGATACAGTCATGTTTCTCAGCTTTTCTTTTAACAGCAAGACAAAAGGGGAGGGGGCATACAGGAAAATATGCCTAACAACAACGTTTCTGAAAGTTCCTTTTGGAAATTCGCTGAAATTTTCAGTACGAATAGTTCGAAACACCCTCTACACAAGAACAAAAAGTCTAAATCGCGTTCTCATCAGAAAGCTGGAAATCGGTAACAAAAAACTTTGACTATAGAAATTGCTCAGTTTTGTTTTCTGACATTACCGAGTCGATCACAGAAACGATAATAATATATTTTTGCACGTTTCAGTTGACTTCAAAAAGGAACGTCCAAAAAAAGAGCAAAAGGATTTCCCCGATGTATGTGCGTCGGAGCGCAACTATTAATTGCATTGCTTTAAAAGCTGATTCGAATGAAACAGGATGAAAATCCCACAACGTCATTTCAAAATTCTCCTACTTCAAAACTTTGACAAAGAAAACATTGTGAGAAATATATTTATTATTGAGAATAAATTGAATTTTTTAGAATTAATTGTTCCAGCGAACGCGGCACCCGTGCTTCTTCCTTTTTTTGTCCTCCACAATCTTCTTCTGTGTTCTCTCCTACTGTTCCTTCGCCTCCATCGCTCGCTCGCGTCTTGTCTCCTCCTGAATCGCTTTGAGTTTCTTCTTCGCTGCCATTGAACGCCTCTTCATTTCGGCGGTGTACCTCTCCAATTGGCCGGCCTCTGAAAACATTAAAAAATTATTTAGGAGGAGAAAAAGGTAGTCCGATCTCGAAAAAACCGTATTCCAAGTTTCCCTATATGAAAAAATAAACATAAATTCACCTGTCATTTGCTCCATAGTGGCACCCGGACGTGGCCAGCTTCCCGGTCCCAGCTCCTCCTTTATTGCTGAAAAAAGAGATATGAAAATTTTACGACTTCCGCTTGCATTTCGTTTAACTTATGATTTTATGATTATTTTGTTGAGTTCTAGCTCAATGTACTTCTTCTCTCTCAACTTTTTTTGCTCATTATCTATTGTTTAATCTTCCCGGATAGCTTTTCTACTATTATAATTCAAAATTTTCATTTACCAGGCTTTATATCATAACCATCAAACGAGACAAATACCAGATATCTAGGGCAAAGGTAATTGATGGTGCCACTGTCCGGGTTTAGCTCAATTATCTCGGTCCCTATACAAGATATCAAACATGTGTCCACTGATAAAACACTTCTGATGTTATGATAAACAATTATCGGTTGACAACTTTTTCATATCTATTTTGCAGTCATACTGCCCTAAAACGGCCCTAGAGACACAACAAACCTAAAAGAGAGAAAAGACAACAAGAACACAGAATTTAAGACACACCGAATTTATTTGCCTACAACGGAAACAATTCTGTTGCCAGAATCATCTCTGCCGACAAGAATACACCAGAAAATATTATATAAAAATATGGGTAAAAATAGGGACGAGAAACATGGATTTTGGGGAGAAACGAGAATAACTGAAGAGAATAAATTGATCCCAAAAACGGGCACATTTCCTTGGCGCGCGTCGAGTTAGATGTGCAGGTACAGTAGTCCTTCGTTGGCGGTGATTCAAATCGGCATCGTTGTTGGCGGCGTCGGCGTTAGTGATTATAATTACATAAAATACGGGGAATAAAAGAAGAATTCATTGAAAAGAGGAAAAAGTCGTGAAGAGGTGATATTCCGTCACCTGAATTCGCGACACTGCCAGGGCCAGCCTTTTTTCTCATCTTGAGTATCTGGTCCATTCCTGGTCTTAAGGCCCAACTCTTCCTCCTTCATCTTCCTCTTTTCCTATTCCTTCTTTGCTATCTAAATCGTCAACTTTGGTATTTTCACAATCATCACATGTGATTCCTTGCTTTGCTTTTCGATCTAGTTTTCCTACTTCTTCCTTCCTTTTTTGAGATATTCAACTTTCCTTATTCTTAATCTTTTTGTGGTTCTGGTTCAGTGGTTTTTTTCTTCTTTTTGCTCTGCCGGCTCATCAGCGGTTTTTTCCTTTACTATTTCAAATGGATTTAAATAGTTTACTGATCTCAGCACTTTCATTCCACAGTACTTCACTGGCGCCGTCCTGATTTGGCCTTGTTCATTAAGATGAACTTGTTCGATATTCGTCAACTGCCTCTTGTGTTTCGACTTCAGTAGTTCCTCCAGTAGTACTATCCTTCCAATTTCAGTTGGTTTATAGAATAATGTTTCTTCTTCTTTTTTGATTCTTTCAATTGGGTGAGATGCATGTCTTCCCATTTCAATCCTGAAACTTCTAATACGTCGGTTAAGATCAGACTAGCGTAGTCTTGTTTTTCTTTCTGTTGTGCTTTGTCTTGTCTTGATTCAGATTTCTCCAATCTTTGCTCCTTTTTCTGGGTCTCCAACATGATTCTTCTTCTGGTCAATCCGAATTGATCTGGATGGACATGGTAGTCCGTTCTGGATGCGGTCCATCTGTAATCGGCAATCATATGATATATGATTGTCTTTCTCCTCTTTTCATCTCATTCTATTCCTGGTTTAGAATCACAATTCTCCCTATTCTTTTATTAATTTTCTTGTCAATAATGTTGGAACTCTTTTCACTTCATCATATTTATCATTAATCTGCTCAAGAGTTCTTTGACTCATATGGGATTACTGATGGATATCTTTTCCCATCCCTTTCCTTTTGCGGTAGCTAACTGTACCACGCATACTCCTGCTCCATCTTCCACTGCATAATTCGTTTTTCCTTCTTTTCCCATAATTTCTGACTTTGCCTTTTCCAACCGTTTTGGAATTGTTGTGGACTCTGTCCATCTTTTCGCCCAATCTGTGCAATGTAAATTCAGGAGTCTTAAATCATTAGTCTACATTATATACACAACTGGCACTCAGAACAATTCTGGTGTTCTTTGTCCTCTGGTAGTATAATCTGATGGATTATCTTTTGATTTCCCATGATGGAAACTATTTTCCAATGGAATTCCTTCCAAATTTTGCATCTGGCTTTCAAAGCGCTCACTCGGTTATTCACGAAACTCTCCAATTTCTTTCTTGTCACAGTTCATCGCAAATCAATTATTGCATCCGATAAAAATGTGAAAGGAGTCAAACTAATTCTGTAACTCTTTTTGCCAGTCTACTGCAACCTTGATGGACATGGTTAATGTCTGCAATTCTTGCTTTGAGATCGTCGACCTTTTATTATTCTTCAATGGTTTCACTCTTGGTTTCGCCATCAGCAGATTTGTACGAACTCTGCCATCTGGGAACTCATGTCTTACATATGCAGATACTTCATAACTATGTACTCTTCGATGCATCGCTAGAAATGATAAATTTCGTCTTCAAAGAATCATATATCTGTCTTAACTGTCTCTGCATGATGTGTTGTGTATCTTGGCTTCCTTTCTTATTTCTTCGTAAATTTTCAAAGTTTATTTTGGAATTCTCTTTTTCGGTCTTTCTGTGAGTTTCAATAATGATTAAATGAACAATTTCAATCTTCCTTTAATAGGAAATACTACTCCAAGAGCATCGTAAATTCTGACAAGACTTGATCGTAATTTCCTTGTGTAGAAACACCTGTTGACTGTATTGGAGGTGACATTGTCAACGAGTCTTTCATTGAACCAATTACTATTCTTAGCAACTTATTCGGTTTATCTGATGCTCTGTTATCAACAAGAATCTTATCTCCTGCCTTCTGAATTCTTCTGGTTTTTGCGCAAATTCATTTCCCATTCCAGCTGCTCTCTTAGATTCCTTGTACAATCCTGGCGACTGTTCTTCTTCATTTGTCAGAAACACCAACTTGTTTACATACGAATTTTCTTCAATTTCTTGATTAATCTCTATATGATATCTTTCCATATAGTCACGATTAACAACCGAGAGCATCACATTCCAATTGGTTGTCTGAAACTTTAAGGTTAAGAAATTTCCTTAAACTGCTCTCTTCTTACAATCTTTGATCCACACGAATCTCGTATAGTCCTTGTTTTCTGTCTGCAGTCTGATCAGGTTGAATGCTTTTTCCGGTATTACTGGTCATATAGAACTTTCCTGTTCTACTTCTCAATCCAATGGCCATAAACAGATTAATGAATTTACGTTTCTGACACATTGATTCAACGATAAATTTCTTACTCCGTGGCTGCTTGTATCTGCTCTTCTTTCACTTCGTATCTGCTCTCCTTTTACTCTTCTTCCTAGAACCGTTCTCCTCGACTATTTGATGAAGAATATGATAGCAGTTTTTTATTTAATACTGCATTCACAGATTTTCCACTGATTTCAGAGTTCAATGATTGTCCAATGATTTTCCAATGACTTCAGAGTTCCATGGTTTGTTAATTTTTTTGAAAATCATCCTCTTATATTCATCTGAAATTCTAGAGGTACATCAATTTTCCAACTTAGTTGGTTAATCTTTTCAGAGTCATTTGCAGATTATTGTCCAAATGCTCATCAATACCATTCAAGGGTAGTTTGGCCACTATTTTGGTCTCTTGCCATTGTTACATCTTCTTGGATTCAGCCATAGCTTCTTCTGTTTTGGACGGATCTTCTTTTGCAAACTATTTCTCTGTAATGCCAATAGCATTCAATGTCCATAATGTCTCCAGTATAGACTGAATTTCTATTTCTCCTTCATCCTCACCACGACATAGACAATTTATGGACTCTTCTTAGTTACCTTCACATTTGAAAACTCATATCTTCTTCTTCTTCCTCCTCATTATTACTATCAAATGTGGTTAGAACCACAACGTTTCCAATATCCCTACAGACTATGATCTTCTAATCTCCAAAATTTCTGTACTCTGCTATTTTCAGATGATCCCAGATGACGCTTGTACCAATGATCCTGTCAATTATCTCTATATTTCTCTGTTTTAGTTTTCTTAATCGTTCTGTCTCTATTCCCATTGTATCAACTTCTTCATTTTCTTTCTGTGACAATGGTGGTACATTGATATTTGTATTCAGTTTACTGTAGCCTCTGACACCTGTTACTCTTCCTTCAATAACAACGTTGTAGACGTTTGCCTCAAACACCTCATAACTTCCTAATCCTTTTAATCTCCTTGTAACAGTTTTTCTTTCTTGAAACTCTTTTTCGTAGCACTCTGCTCAGATTCAAGACAGCAATTAGCACTTGTATCGATTAATGCGACGATATCTCTTTCCTTTGTTTTCAATAAGAATGTAGTTCGTTGATTCATCATGGAAAAATTTTTTTTAATTACTTGTTTCTTTATCCTTGAGTTTATCTTTAGTTTAACCTGTATCCTTTCCTCTGCCAACACCTCATGCTTGCTCTTTTTCTCCTTTCGGGACTTTATTTTGTGGGAGCAGAACTTTAATGAGTTTCTCTCGGTTGAGTTACGCATGTGGCTTCAGCCTGTCTTGATCCATTTTGAATCCGAAATCCATGGTTCCCGGCTGGATAAAATCCATTGTCAGATTTTCTTGCTTTCTGTCCTCTTTTTTCATTCGCTTTTCGACTGCTTCGTGGAATCCTGTGTTATGGGCTCTGAGGCATATTTGGCATTTATATGCTGGCGTATTTTGCAGTCTCATGAATAGTGGTTTTTCGAAAGGCACACAGTACAAAGTTTCTTCTGGGCCAGAAACGCAAAATTTTCTGCTGCCGGCTTTGGGCTGTTCCACGATTTGCGGGATCCAGAGCAACAAAAGGTGCATTCTCTCCGTTCTTTTCTTGACTTTACTTTCTTTTCTTGTGATCCACTTTGCTTTTCTTCGCCTTCAAGTTGATCCACATTTGCAACAATAAAGTCCTCCTTTGGACCATTCAACTCCGTTCTTCTTTCCTCAATAGCTACCTTCCCGCTCAAATCTTCATTTTTGGACCTCCGAGAATTCTCATTTGAAGCTTTCGCTCATAGTTTTAGCTGTTCGCTCTGCCATCTCATCTGGAGATTTGGCAATGTAGCGATCGTATACCATCGGGGTATACGCATTAAATCCAGGGTTTTTTAAATCAGTGATGATAGCGTTCAGCTTGCTGGTATCTTCTCTCATTTTTCGGAAGTTTTTTCTGATCAATTTTGATCCTAATGAATTTCATTTCAAGTGCCAACAAAGGTCTGACTGGTTTCTCAAAGTTCTCATCGAGGATGGTCTATGCCACCTTGTAATTTCTCTCCTCCAACATAACTCCTTCTAGGAGGTCCTCTGCCAACTCGGTGACAAGATCTTTCAGTTGGATCAGTTTACTAGCTTTGTCATTCTCGGATCTTTTCCATAAAAATGGTCTTCCAGTCATCATATTGGGAATTATCGGATCCATCGAATTTCTTCTGTTAGAGAGGTTTCCTTTTCAAGAATCTAGTCTTTACTACGTCCTCTTCATTCTTTTCCTTAATTCTCTTATCTCCATTCACCTTTTCCTTTTCTTTTTTCACCTTCTTACTCTTCTTCAACTATTCTTCTTCCTCAGATTCCGACAAAGTGGTATCCATTTCTGTACTGCCACAATCATCGTTTTCCTCATTTGAACTAGAGTCAAAATCTGAGTCAGAATCTTCAGATTCCTTCTTCTTTTTCAAATCCTGTAGGGATCTATTCTCCTTCTTCTTGTGCTCTTTGTCCTCCTTCTTCATCTTTCTTTCCTTTTCTAGATTCCTCCTCATTTCTTCTATGAACACCAAGCGTTCCCGTATCTCCGCATAATCATTCGCTTGCTATTCTTTTCCACTCAACTGTTTTTCTTTTTCCTCCAACAGTGTGAGTCTGTTGAAGTACTCAATTTGCATCACTTCAGCGTTTTGGAAACCATTTCCCATATTTATGTGGTGCCATCTTGAGCAATACTCTCTTCCTATTCCTCTTTTGCGCTAGACGCAATTCGAGGTCTACTGGCTAAGGTGGCGGTGAGCTCTGCCACTCATCCCAACAACCCCGTGCATGTCATTTGCGACACTTCTCAACTTGAGAATCGTGCTGCCACCAGACTTTCTTTCAACATATTTCAACAATATGCGAATTCTCTCCACTTTCCGATCCTCCACCTCATCCTGATCCTCTCCATCTTCTGCTACTGCAGCCTCAACCTGATCTCAATCCAATTCTCCAATCCTCCAATTCTCGAAGTGCTCCCTGCACATCCGAATGTTTTTGGATACATACTTCCTTGGATTCCTCCACTTTCAGAACTCCTGTCTTTACTCCCAGACAGTAATCCTGACCTTGGCGCATCAATCCTGATGCCAAATTCGTCACCTATACAATACGAAGCTTAATAGCTTGGTCAGTTCAATTGATCATTGTACGCGTTGCTTCGTAACACAATCCATGTCCACAATAGAAACTGTAATAACTATATTGATGGATATAGAAGCGTTATCAGAAGATATGAAATTAGATGGAATGCAATGTGAAAAAGTCTAAAACACGGTCCAAGAAACTGAAATTATAGATACAATTATATGGCCATTATAATTGTTTCTCGTCATCTCCTGTACCGAATCTTTGGATAGCGCTCTCCGCGACCTATCACACTGCTCACATCTTCATCCACCATCCTCTGCCTCAAATCAGATTTTTCATGTTTTCCTTGCGTTGACTGACTATTCTTTAAGCTCGTTTACATCCTCAACCGCACATTCTGCATTCAGAATGACCTCAACCTTCATCAATCCGTCATCGGATTTGAAAAACAATTTCAGCTCGGGATTTGCAACTCCCTCACGTTTCACTCTTTCTCTCATCCTTCTTACCCTCTTCCTGTCCTTCCTGGTAAACTTTCTACGCCCTGTAGAATAGTTTAAAGCGTTCATTCTTATCAAAAGAATGACCTGAACCCTGTGTCTATTCGTTTCCGGATAGACGGACACTGTAACCTCGAGCATCACATTGTCCAAGTCTCTATAATGCCCAACCAATACAGTATGACTACACGCTACGACTTCACTGTCTGCTGCGTTGTAGAATTTCTCGTATGTTGTTTTTCTTATAGAGCGCACTAGAATTCTTGTGCAATTCCTTGTCCTACAATTTAGAAAACAGAAATAGTGAAGCAGATCCTTATTTCTGTCCTAAACACTGCGGGTTCCTTTCGGATCCCTCCTAAAAAAAAACCTCAAATCTAGAATAACCACAACTGTGTTCTGCTTCGGTTCTTTGTTCTAGACACTGTTGGGGCCACTCGGGCTCCTCCTTCAAATCCTATCTAAAAACTGAATAAATTCTTCTTGACGACACGGTCAATCCTCAACTGTCATTCCTGACGAATTCTATATCCTCAATCTAGAATAACCTAAATATAATGTCTGCTTCGGTTTTCTATTCTAGATACTGTCGGCGCCACTCTGGTGCCTCCTTCAATCCTAATCCTTATCCTGAACCTTTCCTTTCTGACGCAAATGTCACTGCTCAACTGGCGTCTCTTTTGAACCTCAATTTGAATGCATAACTTGTCGTTATGACTGTACGTTCCACTGTAATGTCTGACTCAACATTTTCCTTATTTTCCTTTTCAGATGTACTAAAATCCATATCTGACTCTTTCCACTGTTTTATATTCCCTTTTCCTTTCCTAGAATCTCCTGTGATCTTAACTAGACCATATTGCGTCCTATAAGCTCATTTAACCTCAACAATTTTGTAATGGTATAAGCTGGACTTTAAGCATAATTGTAACTTCAGGTTTATGCTTTTTTATCGTCTGAACTCATTCTTCAAATTGTATTCACTTCCTCTATAGTCCGCTTCAACCTCTTTCTATTCCTTGAAATTTAAACTTTAAAGCACAATTTTTTTTTCGGAATCTGCATTATCAGAACTCATAATGCCTTAATATTCAGTATCTGAAACCTTTTCTCTGCAATTCCTTCTATTCTTCTCTGAATATTGTTCTTATTCGTTAACTAATTGAGCATTGGCTATCAAGTGTGTCTCTGAATTTTATGCAACGATTCTGACTGGAAAATTATTGATTTCTTTTCATCTGATCGATTAACCGCTGCATCGCGCAACATTACCGAAACTATTTCAAATCGCTTAAATTCATTCTATTTTCCTTCAGTCCCTCATATTTTCTCTATACTACAATTTTCAGTAGTATTATCATGTTCTCTGAACGTTCTTGCTTAATTTTAGCCCAATTCGTGATGCTTTCCACAGTATTCTTTTCGTTATCTCACTGTCTCTTTTCGTCCGATTATTCTTCTCAAACTTGCTTTCTTAATCTCCTAAATTATCTAGAATTTTCTGAAATCTGAACTCTTTCGGCACATCTGCGATCCTCCGAACATCTGCAATTCCTATCCTCAAAAACTTCTAAAGTTCGGAATAATCCATGTTCCGAATCTCTCAATTTTTCAGCTATTCTTGCTGGTTGTGTTTCACTAGCTTTCCCAGATAATCCTATTCTTTGTTATTATCTAGTTCATTGTTGCAGAATTTACGCAAATTTTGTTTTCGAATGTCTGATTTCCTCGAATTCCAACTTGTCTTCCAAATTTTCCTTCCTGCTGCATTCAAGTTTTCCCATCAGCGAAGGAAAAAACAATAATTTAAAAATTTCTCTCAGAATACACAAAATATTTTTCACTTTTAAGTGCCAATATCTTCTTTCTAATCAATGCTTCTTCCTTATATCACGACATCTTTTGTCTTTTCTTCATCAGAAAACAGTTTGACAGGCACTCAATACTAAACGATGGTAGCTAGTGTTCAAGATTTATGTTTTTTCTTATTCCGTCTTCATTCTTCTTCTGAACTTTTTTTTGTGTGATAACAGATTTCCAAGCTGCTGTATCCGGAAAATTTCTACATTTTTCAATACTAGCCAATTATACAGTGGACGCTCGTGAATACTGTTCTGTTGATTGCAATGTCAGCTCGGATTCTCTGTTTTTAAAACAATCTTTCTTTTTTAAATACAAACATCTTATCAATAAATTTTATTGATTTTTGAAAGACTTTAAAACAGACGATATTCAATTATTTTCATTCGAATCTGCTGGTGCTTCTCCTTGCTTCTGGCCTCGCTCCGATCTCGCTAGGCGCTTCTCATTGCCTCTGCCTTTGTCTGCTTCTGCTTTCGCCCTGTTATCGCCCTTCGTGTCTTCGCTTGCCCCAGGCTACATTTACGAAGTTGTGACAGCAGCAGCTCATCGAAGACGTCGGCGTTCGAGTCACAACTGTAACCAGTTTGATTATACATTTTGAATCTTTAAATATAATCAGGTTACTCACATTATCGATTTCTCGTGATCGTCTTCAATCCATCACTAATTCTTGATATCATATCGATTCTTGTTGGATTCGTTTCGATTTTCCGCCGCTACCATGCTTCCTCTGCTTCAGACGCATGGAATTCAAGGCAATTTCCTATCGATAGCTCTTTGTTTTCGCCTTCTCTGCCTCCTTTCTTCTACTCTTTCCTTGCTTTCTTCAACGGAACCTCAACATCGCTTGCTCTCTGCCTGAATCAATTATCGATTTTTGTTTCGGTGAGTAGGGAGCAAATCAAATTTCGGGCAGAAATTCCCCTCTATCTTCGGGTTTTCAGCTACTTTTTTACGGTGAGAGACTGAAATACTCACCACTTATTCATCTTCCTTATCTGTGTCACTACTTCACGTTCTCTGCCTTCACTTCTCATCGACATCTTATGACGTGGCAATATTCGAGACAGTATTTGAGACGGCTTCTCGCATGTTCTGTTTCTTTGCAGTTTTGTCGTCTTCAACCTTCTGTATTTTCCTTTCGCCGATTCCTATCATCATTCCTCTCTTATTATCCGACTCTTCTAACTGTCGGCTCATTTCTTTCTTCCTTTTGTTCGGTTTCCGGCGCGCAACTTGTGACTTGTTGCGATCTTGTTCTGCCAGCAAATTCAGCTTTCAGGTCGAAATGTATTGCCATCTAGTTTCACCAATTTTCGTATTTTCCTCTGCCATCGATGTTCCTTCACTTAACGATGCGATTGATGTCGATGGATTTTCTATCATTGAATTTTCGTTACGAGTTTCTTGACTCTTCTGATTCGAAACGTTGCGATTCCTAATCAATATTGATTTGACTCTTCTGCCGACTTCTGATTTTCGTTTTCAGCTTATTCCTCCACTTTACTCACTTCGGATTTCTTCCTTCCGAAGATTGCTGTCATCGCTTTGCTTCACAGCTTTGATTCACTCTGAAATTTTTAGAATATTGAGGTTTTTGATTGTCAATTATTGATTTTAGCCACATTTTCGCACTTGGCTTCGCAAAATTCTCATCGGCGCAAGTGACTTCGCTGTTAAATGATTCATTGCTAACAAGCAAAGCTAGAACTCATTCAAATGAGTTGATTGTTCTCTTTTTCAGACAATTTATCGAAAATTTTTCGAATTTCTTCACAAATTTTCAAATGAAAATTTGGGCATGACCCGTGCTCCTTTTTAAGCTTTTTACTAGCTTTTTTCGAGTTAGTTTTTCTATAAAAAGACTTACAGCAGCCTTCTCTTCGATATTCTTCTCATTTTCGACGCATTTTGCCATCGCAAGCCTTCGTTTTCTATGCTATTGCCTTCACTCGAGTGCGCGCGTCTCGCTCGCATTGCGACGCGAAAGCGTTATTTCGGAGTGTCGTTGTCAGCTTGGTTCAACACTCTCTTGTCGATTTTCGAATCGTTTATCGACGAAATCATTGAATTCATAGCATAGAGTTCGATTTCAAATCGAAATGAACCTAAAATTTCAGCTTTTTCCTTCATGTCATCTACACAACGACTGGTTTCAGCTCTATTTGCGTCGCGGAAGCACTGACACTGCTCTTTTTCAGATTTTCTCGGAATTTCTTCCTTCTGTCGACTTCGCGACGTCTTCCGACTGTCTTCATCTCTTCTGAATGCTCTATCGCCACGCTGAATACTTCCTGACTTGTCTGCCACCTATTCCGACGGCATTTGACCTGATCTCTAACATTTTGTGCTTGCCAACACCTATTTTCAGGTTCTCATGTCTTCTTTATGCCCTAATCAGCTTTTTTCTGCTCTGTATTCATGTGCATTGTCTCTTCACTGCCTCCGAGGGTCTTTTTATTCACTTTCTCAAAAAAATTCTCATTTCATTGGCTTTCCTGCCCCTTCATAGTCTCTCGTCCCCATTTTTCAGGTGAATTTTGTCTACTCATGGATTCTGAACGAAATTACTGCAAATTTCGACTAAATTTTTACCAAAATCAGTGTCTCAGTGAACCGATACGGTCTTTTTTCTCAATCTACTCTCGGCATTCTGGTTGTAGGTCTTTTTGCCGCCTCACCAACACTCTCAGCGAATGTTTCTCTCTTTTCTGCCATCATCGGCGTCGTGAGACGCTGAATCCGACTATTTAGTTATATGTTCCATCATCAACGTCGCGAGACGTCGAATCCGGGGACTGAATATATTATTGCTCAAACAACATCTTTCGACGCTGAAGGAGCTGCCCAAACAACATCTTTCGACGCTGTAAGGAGCTGAGTATGCCCGACCAACGTCTTTCGACGCTGGAAGGAGCTGAATATTGTGCCTCCGATTGGTTACGCAGGTCTTTTGTATGTCCCTATGCTCTGTCATCAAATTCTCTCTCAAATGCCTATTGGTCTCAAATAACTTTAATTTCGGTCGGAAATGCACCATATTTTGCAGTCATACTGCCCTAAAACGGCCCTAGAGACACAACAAACCTAAAAGAGAGAAAAGACAACAAGAACACAGAATTTAAGACACACCGAATTTATTTGCCTACAACGGAAACGATTCTGTTGCCAGAATCATCTCTGCCGACAAGAATACACCAGAAAATATTATATAAAAATATGGGTAAAAATAGGGACGAGAAACATGGATTTTGGGGAGAAACGAGAATAACTGAAGAGAATAAATTGATCCCAAAAACGGGCACATTTCCTTGGCGCGCGTCGAGTTAGATGTGCAGGTACAGTAGTCCTTCGTTGGCGGTGATTCAAATCGGCATCGTTGTTGGCGGCGTCGGCGTTAGTGATTATAATTACATAAAATACGGGGAATAAAAGAAGAATTCATTGAAAAGAGGAAAAAGTCGTGAAGAGGTGATATTCCGTCACCTGAATTCGCGACAATATCTTCGACAGGCACCGAGATAACTGAGTTCGAATCGGACGTATAGGGTGGGATCATGTTAGAGCTAATACGATATAGGACAATTTGGTTTTTCTTATCACTTCAACATTCTGGAGCTTTCAATATTGAATAAGTAAAAAGGCAGTCTGATAGAGAATTGATCCTTTTTTAGGTGTGAAAAATTCACGTATTATCCAAACTATTGTTTCAAAAGTGCTTCTTACTTAGACTACAAACTTGATGTTTGAGCTCTATTCTCTATAATAAATAAAAATTACCTCTGTCATAAGCATCATCGTCCTCCAATTGAAGGGCCTCCAATGGTGCCACTGGTGCTGGTGGGGGTGGTGGAACTGAAAAAAAAGTGTTTTCTTACAAGTCCTTCTAGACTTCAGCCCCATTCTGCTTGTTATCTATATCTCGTTATGTTTCCACTTCTAACTAACTTTCCGAAAAGTTCCAATTATAGTTTGAAAAGTACTTCTACGCTAGGCTGCGAACTTGGCCTCACAATTACTAAGCTCTAGTCTCAATCTAGTCTCATCGCTTTAACATTTTGGTACATCCTACATCAGATAAGTAAAACAAGACAGACTAAGCTTAAATCGATAGTGAGGTGATGTTCTTTTTTAAGTCAAGTCCGAATGGTTGCCAAATTTCATATGATTCCAATTAGAGATGTATTATACCTACTAAAGACAAAAAATTTGATTTTCGTATGCTCTCATATCAATAAAAACGAAAACTAACCATCTTCGTCTTCATCACTCTCCTCGAGCTGCGGTGCATTGCGTGGTTCCTCCAAGGGAGCTGGTGGTGGTGGAGCTGAAATAAAAAGGGTTTTCTCATAAGTCCAATGATAGTTTGAAAAGTTTTTCTACGCTAGAGCATCTAAATTATCTTACAATTAGTATGATCTCTTTTCAATCTTGCTGAATGCCGCCGAGAAACCCTAATACCCATTTTTCTCAAACTGACCTTCTTGACGATCCCAGTTTAGGCGGGGAGCAGCCGACGGACCGGGATTTGAAGTGGAGGGATGCGATGAGGATGGTCCGGCTGAAACAAAAAATGTGCTTCCTAATCAGTTTTCGGGCATTTTTCTGGTTGTTACATATACAGTCATCTATCCGGACAGCTTTTTTTCTCAACAGAATGATGGGAGTGTGTTCAGGAAGAGTCTAATGTAAAGATGGTATTTGCTATATCAAAATTCAGTTCGGTTTTTTTCTCAGATCCAACGATTTTTTCGAAAAATGACCGTAAGTTCCAATTAGTTGCGAAAATTGTCCTTGACTACAAACTTTGCATCTAATCTCAATTGAGCACCCCGCTAATTAAAACCTTGATTTCGACTATTTCCCATTTTTCTCAAACTGACCTGAATGACTCCAATCCAGACGTGGGGCTGGGACACGGATCTGGGACGTGGACGGGCCTTCTGAAACGAAACATGTTATTCCTAATCATCTGGCATTTCTCATAAGTTTTCTGGTATGTTTGGCATCTATTTCTCATTCTTCCTCCCGTATAGTTTTTTTCCCGTTTCCTATCCTACATTTTCATTTTCGTACCTTTCTACATTTCAGGAATTGGACATGGTTATGTTTCTACTGCTAAGAAAATCAGAAACTAATGGGAGAGGTGTGAGAACCAATATACAGAGGTAACGTACTCAAGACAAGATTCTGTAATTTTGTTCTCATTCTAGGACTTCACTTTCATCACCTCAGTTCCCATCTCATTCCTACAGTATATTTACCGCACTATCAAACACAAGCACATGAAAATATGCACCTCTACTTATGTTTAACTCACCTATCAAGGGAAGAAAGCAAAGTCAAACTAAAATAACCTACTTCTAAAAGAGACTGTAAACTCCAAATACTGATTTCTGTTTTTTTTTTTGCTCATTTTTTCTCAAACTGACCTTCTTGGCGATTTGCGTTCATCTGTGGAGCGCGTGATCCACCAGCCTGCGATGAAGATGGCTGCGATGAAGATGGTCTGGCTGAAACAATAAACAGTTTCTCTATGAGTTTTGTGACATTTTTCTGTTTGTTATCGATATCTAAACATATCCGGACAGCTTTTTTCCAATTAACAGTGATGATTATTATTGTTGGGGACCTACCCCTAAACAACGACCTCTCCGTAAAAAAGGAGGTATTCAAAGTGGCAAAAAGTTATTTAAAATTATCGTATTCCCTATATCAAAACTCAGATCAGTTTTTTTTCAGTTTCAATTTTTTGGCGAATTGAAGTTCCCCTAAGTTCCAAAAACTTTTTACAACGCGGATCGCTCGAACGGCTGCGACCGGCGTGGATGGACCTGCTGAAACAAGAAACATGTACATTCATGATTTCTCTCGCTTCCTTTTTCTTAATGTTCCAGGAAAGCTCCAAAAAATTAAAACTATCTGAATGTTGATAGGCTCGGAAAAGTAAAAACTGAACCTAGCAGCCAAGATGATCAACAGATTAGTGATAACCTGTATTTTGCAAAAGAACGAAAGTTTCAATAGTCTAAAAATCGCTAACCGTCACCGAGATAATAAAACCCTGACAGTGAGATAATATTAAAACTCTTTTCTCTTAAACTGACCTTCTTGATGACGCCGGACAGCAGCCGATGGTCTTGCCATCGAAAACGAGGGACGCTATGAGGATGGCCCAGCTGAAACAAAGAAAGTGTTTCCCAATCAGTTTTTGGGCATCTCTCTGCTTGTTTTCTATTTATTAATCTTCCAAGATAAATTTTTTCCTCACAGAAAAGACACAAAACCTAATTTCCCAACTCACTTCCACAGGATATCTGCCGCACTCCAAAATAAAAACACATTAATGACAGTATCCGGTGCTAAGAGTATTTTCAGGAATCGGGTAACTAGACTGAGAAATTGAATTCCCCCCTAAAAATGATGGGAAAGTTTAACCAACCATTGTTCGTTGGATTTTTTCCAGTTCCACTTCCGTTTCCATTCATTTTCATTGGTTGATTGAAGGGTGTTTCCGAGTTGATTACTGGAAAACGAATCGATTTCGAAATGGAAGCTTGACAAGGGAAGTGTTTTCAGAAAAGCGTTGAGAATTTGCTCAAACTTTTGTCATTGGTACTTTTGGACACGCTGATTACAGAACAGAAGTCAGTTTTTCCACCCCGGCCCTGTGAAAAAAGTTGTGAACTCTGAAAGTGATTTCAGTACTATATTTCTAACTTTTGGAGTCAATTTTTAAACGGATTAATAACAGCTTTTCGGAGTTTTTTGCATGCGAATCGTATTTTTGAATGTTGCTCTATAATCTGAGCGAGTGTCCTTATTTTTCAAAAAAACTATTTTTTGAAAAAATGTCGCTATGTGGTACTTGGAATTTTTCAAGTTTTCGAAAAATTTTGAAATGTGCTAAAATGAAGCCTGAACGTAGAGAAACGATAGAATGAGTCTTTTCACAAGACTTCGTGTCCCATGTTCCTCTAGAAATCACAAATATGGGATTGCTGTCCAAACTTCAATGGGTCGTATTTCTTTGAAAAATTTCTAGAAGCAGTCAAAACTTACGAAAACATAGATTTTCATAATTACTCATTCATTTATCTTTTTCCGAACGCAAAATAAACATGTTTAGGGTATATTATTGACTAACACTACGACTAGGGAAGGATTGCTAGTGTTGCGTCCAGAAAATTTGAATAAAATCTACAAACATTTTTCGAATTTTGTCAAAAAGTATTATTTTTTTTTTCTAAAAATATTATAATAGAAGTGAAAAATTTTTTCGAAAAAGAATAACTTTGTAAAATTTTGAGACTTCCAGAAGGGTCAGAAAAAAAAACAAAAAACAAAATATGAGAGAGGGATCGAACCTGACCCCTGTCAGACATTTTGATGCACAGTTATTTTAAAACGGTTTCGGGGAAACAGAGAACAAGCTTCGAATAAAGAAATTTCACACAGTGATTCCAAATAGTAAAAAAACCTCACCTAAATCAAAAACTCCGTGAAAATGTGAATAGAATAGTATAGGACGAAAGAATATTCAGTAAAATAAAAAAGGAGCTCCAAAATCCATTCATAGAGAAGTTTTTGGAGAACTCCCAAAAAAGACGTCTATTCAGTGAAGACGTCGAAGCAAAAAATGAGGGCGAGTCGAACACATAGGGTCGACTCGACCATCCCATTGCCTTTCTCGTTTGGTCTCTCCTATATTCACACTCTCTCAGTTTCGCCATCTGCTGCGACATGCTGTGTGTGTAAGTGTATGGTTGTCCACCGCACCATACGCCTCTCTCTCCTTCGCATCTAACAATACGTCATGATGACCTTGGTTGGGAAGGCTCATAAGTATAATAATCTCAAGGAATGTCTTGAGTCATTTATCGAGATGGAAAACTACATTATGTGAAAATTTCAGAGAAATGTTAAAAATGAAAAGAAATTTGAAAAGTTTTATCCGGCAAGAATTACATTACAATGAAAACACTGAGAGGGAGTTTTTCTTCAAGTATATTGGTCGAATATTGATTGACATTTGAAAGTGGCGATAGTCCATAGTTAGAGATGTTCGGTACGGAGTTCGGGAAGCCTAAAACTCCGAAAATTTCGTTTCTCTTAGGAATGCAATTTCGATTGGAATAGAAAACAATTCCGCATAATTCCTAAA
This sequence comes from Caenorhabditis nigoni, assembly GCA_027920645.1. Taxonomy (NCBI): domain Eukaryota; kingdom Metazoa; phylum Nematoda; class Chromadorea; order Rhabditida; family Rhabditidae; genus Caenorhabditis; species Caenorhabditis nigoni. The sequence continues at coordinate 21,907,038 of CP115869.1, forward strand.
GAAATAATTTAGAATTTTTTTTGGAATTAGAAGTTTTCGGACTACGGTATGTCAAACGCCCACCCAAAGAAGCTGCTTGCAGGTCTTCGTCGGAATTATTTTTGATATTTTGAGCTGTCGAAATCTTTCGGAAAAAAAACAGAAAAACCACAGAAAACTGTTATTAACCTTTTCAAAAACTCCAAAAGTGAGAAAGTGAAGGTCAATCTGTTTCAATGGCTATCACACACACCTCGTCAACTTCAAGCCAATAGATCTCATTTTCTGTGAAAAATATGTAAAATTGGGTAACTACAAAAATGCTCCTGATAAATAAACAAATATTTTTAAAGTTGACCATTTTTCGATATCTTTTATGGAAACCCAGATAAATTGCCTCAAATTGAAAAGGGGTCAATCTCTTTGAATGGCTATCACACACATCTCGTCAACTTCGAGGCAATATATCTCATTTTCTATTGAAAGACGTGTAAAATTGAGTAACTACAAAAATGCCTGAAATTGAAGAATAATGATGAAATTCCGAATTTTTCCGAAATTGACGAAATTCCGAATTTCTAAAAATTCTTAATTTCTGAAATTCGAAATTCTAAAATTCTGAACTTTTAAAATTTTGGAATTCTGAAGTTCTGAAATTCAAAGATTCTGGAACACTGAAATTCTGGGATTCAGAAAATTTGAAATTCTGAAAGTTTTGAAATTTCGAAATTCTAAAAATTCTGAGATTCTGAAATTCTGTGATTCTGAGATTCTGAGATTTTGTGATTCTGATATTCCGACTTTCTGAAATTTTCTCACACACTTCCTCAAACGATTTTCACAATTCAAACTGTAATGATTAAACAATCCCATCCGAAAAATAGCATCAGCGCCCTATGCGACGCGTCGCGTGTGCGTTTTCCTTCTTCGCGGCACAAACAAACGCGCAAGAAGAGAAGAGAGGCAACGGAAGAGGAAATAGTGGATGTTAGACGTTCTCCCCACTCTTTTTTTGCTGCAGTGTAGACGACGAAGAGTGACGTCATAGAATGCTCTGGCTGGCAGTGTCTTATGTCTTTTGTGTCTTCAAAATGACACTGGGAAGAATACAGAAGGATTGAAACTACTAAGAGGAGGCTCTCTGAAACTCTGTGTATAAGAAGTTCTAAACTTATAAAGTTCTGAAATCCTGAAGTTCTGAAATTCTAAAATACTGAAAATTTAAAGTTTGGAGATTTTGAGATTCTGAGATTCTTAGATTCTTAGATTCTGAGATTCTGAGATCCTGAGATTTCGAGATTCTGAGATTCTGAGAATCTGAGATTCTGAGATTCTCAGATTCTCAGGTTCTCAGATTCTCAGATTTGGAGATTCTGAGATTCACAGATTCGGAGATTCGGAGACTCGGAGAATCTCAGATTCTGAGATTCTGAGGTTCGGAGATTTGGAGATTCGGAGGTTCAGAGATTCGGAGAATCTCAGATTCTAAGATTCTGAGATTCTCAGAATCTGCGATTCTCAGATTTTCAGATTCTGGGATTCTGAGATTCAGAGATTCTGACCCCTTTTTATCTACCGTAATCTTTGTGCCGTACCCCACCGTAGTTCTGGTCACTCCATGATTCATCAATGAGGAGGCCCCTCAACAAACAGTCTTCTGACGCTGAGCAAAAAATTTGTTGTTTATTATGTGGCGGAGAAAAAATCAGAGATTCTATATGTACAGAGAAATTTTGTATGGCAGAGGAGATAGGGTAGAGATAAAGACATGTAAATAGTAACAGGGTTGGAAGAGGAGAAGTGTTGTAAAAAACTTTTACTCGTAAAAAAAATGACACTTAACATAGAAGCTCCAAAGTTCGACAATGATCATACTTTATTAAAAGGCTCCTCGGTCACACGACACTGTCTCATGTTCCATTGGATTTCCCGCATTATGGCATTCTTTGTATTGCAGATGCCATTGGAGGAGTTGTTTCCTGCTCCAGTGACTAGGGATACAGCTAAAAACAGGTAACATTTTTAGATAACACAAAAATGCGCTCACTTCTTTCTATTTTTTTACAAGTCAAACTTATTGTGCTGATTTCTCATTTGCTTGAATGCCCGAGCCTCTTGAAGAAGATCTTTCCCAAGCTCTGCAGTTGTTGCCTTGTCGAAGCATACTGTCAGCTTTTTCTGCAAATGAATGGGTTTTGTTGAATATTCGAGTCAAAATGCTACCTGGACAGCCTGCATCTTCTTCTTCTTCGTGCGCTTCTATCGATGCTTGACTGCGGAGCTTATTGTTGGGACGAGCGCCATTGTGTTCCTGTAACTCGACATTATAGTTTGAAAGTAATAGAACACTATGAATGCTTACTCTCACAGCTACTCCAAAGTTCTCGCACCAGAATTATAGAAAGTTAGAATTACAGAAATTTTAAAATCTCAGAATTTCAGAATCTCAGAATCTCAGAATCTCAGAATCTCAGAATCTCAGAATCTCAGAATCTCAGAATCTCAGAATCTCAGAATCTCAGAATCTCAAAATCACAGAATCTGAGAATCTCAGAATCTCAGAATCTCAGAATTTCAGAATTTCAGAATTTTCAGAATTTCAGAATTTCAGAATTTCAGAATTTTCAGAATTTCAGAATTTTCAGAATTTCAGAATCTCAGAATCTCAGAATCTCAGAATCTCAGAATCTCAGAATCTCAGAATCTCAGAATCTCAGAATCTCAGAATCTCAGAATCTCAGAATCTCAGAATCTCAGAATCTCAGAATCTCAGAATCTCAGAATCTCAGAATCTCAGAATCTCAGAATCTCAGAATCTCAGAATCTCAGAATCTCAGATTTTAGGATTTCCAAAATCTCAGAATCTCAGAATCTCAAAATCTCAGAATCTCAGAATCTCAGAATCTCAGAATTTCAGATTTTAGGGTTTCCAGAATCTCGGAATCTCAGAATCCCAGAATCCCAGAATCTCAGAATCCCAAAATCTCAAAATCTCAGAGACTCAGAATCTTAGAATCTCAGAATTTCAGAAATATAGAATTTCACAATTTTCAGAATTTCACAATTTTCAGAATTTCACAATTTCAGAAATTTTATAAATTCGAAATTTCATCAATTTCAGAAAAATTTGGAATTTCATCATTATTTCTTCAATTTCATATCAACTATGCAAAAGAAGTCTTACCATTATCATGAAAATCGAACTGATTTAAATACAATATCATAGAATAAGCAGAAAAATCAAAAAGAAGTTCTCCAAAATAAATTTATTTAAAAGATTTTGGAGAACCCCCAAAATAGACGTCTATTCATTCAAGTCGTCTCAGGAAAGAATGGCGCGAGGCGCGTCGAACGCATAGAGTCGACGACCGTTTTTTCCAATGGTTTGTGTCTCTGGGTCTCGTATATTTTTCACACTCTCTACGTTTCGCCATCTGTTGACTCATCATAAGTATGAGTGTGTGGCTGTGCACCACGTGATACGGTCATGTTTCTCAGTTTCTTTTTTAACAGCAAGACAAAAAAAGGGGGGGGGGCATACAGAAAAATATGCCTAAAAACAACGTTTTTAAAAGTTTCTTTTGGAAATTTGCTGAAATTTTCAGTACGAATAGTTCGAAACACCCTCTACATGAGGTTAAAAAATCTGAATCGCGTTCTCATCAGAAAGCTGGAAATCGGTAACAACAAACTTTGACTCTAGAAATTGCTCAGTTTTGTTTTTTGACATTACCGAATCGATCACAGAAACGATGATAATATATTTTTGTATGTTTCAGTTGACTTCAAAAAGAAACGTCCCAAAAAACAGCAAAAGGATTTCCCCGTTGTATGTGTGTCGGAGCGCAACTATTAATTGCGCTGCTTGAAAAGCTGATTCGAATGAAACAGGATGAAAATCCCACAACGTCATTTCAAAGTTCTCCTACTTCAAAACTTTGACAAAGAAAACATTATGAGAAATATATTTATTATTGAGAATAAATTGAATTTTTTAGAATTAATTGTTCCAGCGAACGCGGCACCCGTGCTTCTTCCTTTTTTTGTCCTCCACAATCTTCTTCTGTGTTCTCTCCTACTGTTCCTTCGCCTCCATCGCTCGCTCGCGTCTTGTCTCCTCCTGAATCGCTTTGAGTTTCTTCTTCGCTGCCATTGAACGCCTCTTTATTTCGGCGGTGTGCCTCATCAATTGGCCGGCCTCTGAAAATATTGAAAAATTATTTAGGAGGAGAAAAAGGTAGTCCGATCTCGAAAAAACCGTATTCCAAGTTTCCCTATATAAAAAAATAAACAGAAATTCACCTGTCATTTGCTCCATAGTGGCACCCGGACGTGGCCAGCTTCCCGGTCCCAGCTCCTCCTTTATTGCTGAAAAAAGATATATGATAATTTTATGACTTCCGCTTGCATTTCGTTTAACTTATGATTTTATGGTTATTTTGTTGAGTTCTAGCTCAATGTACGTCTTCTCTCTCAACTTTTTTTGCTCATTATCTATTGTTTAATCTTCCCGGATAGCTTTTCTACTATTATAATTCAAAATTTTCGTTTACCAGGCTTTATATCATAACCATCAAACGAGACAAATACCAGATATCTAGGGCAAAGGTAATTGATGGTGCCACTGTCCGGGTTTAGCTCAATTATCTCGGTCCCTGTACAGGATATCAAACATGTGTCCACTGATAAAACACTTCTGATGTTATGATAAACAATTATCGGTTGACAACTTTTTCATATCTTCGACAGGCACCGAGATAACTGAGTTCGAATCGGACGTATAGGGTGGGAACATGTTAGAGCTAATACGGTATAGGAAAATTTGGTTTTTCTTATCACTCCAACATTCTGGAGCTTTCAATATTGAATAAGTAAAAATGCAGTCTGATAGAGAATTGATCCTCTTTTAGGTGTGAAAAATTCACGTATTATCCAAACTATTGTTTCAAAAGTGCTTCTTACTTACAAGGGAAGTGTTTTCAAAAAAGCGTTGAGAATTTCTTGAAAATTTGAACAAGTATACTATGTGAGAACCAATATACAGAGGTAACGTACTCAAGACAAGATTCTGTAATTTTGTTCTCATTCTAGGACTTCACTTTCATCACCTCAGTTCCCATCTCATTCCTACAGTATATTTACCGCGCTATGAAACACAAGCACATGAAAATATGCACCTCTACTTATGTTTAACTCACCTATCAAGGGAAGAAACCAAAGTCAAACTAAAATAACCTACTTCTAAAAGAGACTTTAAACTCCAAATACTGATTTCTGTTTTTTTTTTGCTCATTTTTTCTCAAACTGACCTTCTTCGCGATTTGCGTTCATCTGTGGAGCGCGTGATCCACCAGCCTGCGATGAAGATGGCTGGGATGAAGATGGTCTGGCTGAAACAATAAACAGTTTCTCTATGAGTTTTGTGACATTTTTCTGTTTGTTATCGATATCTAAACATATCCGGACAGCTTTTTTCCAATTAACAGTGATGGTTATTATTGTTGGGGACCTACCCCTAAACCACGACCTCTCCGTAAAAAAGGAGGTATTCAAAGTGGCAACAAGTTATTTAAAATTATCGTATTCCCTATATCAAAACTCAGATCAGTTTTTTTCAGTTTCAATTTTTTGGCGAATTGAAGTTCCCTTAAGTTCCAAAAACTTTTTACAACGCGGATCGCTCGAACGGCTGCGACCGGCGTGGATGGACCTGCTGAAACAAGAAACATGTACATTCATGATTTCTCTCGCTTCCTTTTTCTTAATGTCCCAGGAAAGCTCCAAAAAATTAAAACTATCAGGATGTTGATGAACTCGGAAAAGTAAAAATTGAACCATGCAGCTAAAAGGATCAACAGATTGCCATAACCTGTATCTTGCAATAGAACGAATGTATCAAATGTCAACAAATAATTTTAAATTTCCCACAAACGTACCTTCTTCCTGATTCCATTCCAGCCGGGGACCATACCATGGATTTGACGACGGTTGTTGAGAAGTGGACGGACCTGAAAAAGTACTCAAGTATACTCTGGTCTATCTCTGCTTGTTTGCGTTATCGTGATTCTTCCGAATAGCTTTTTCCTATTGCGCTCCTAACTTTTTATACGCCAAAACCTCTGTTGAGTTGTTTTCAGATCTTAATTTTTTTTGGCTAATTGAAGTTTCAATTACTTTCGAAAATACTTTCTATGCTAGACTGAAAAATTTGCACAAAGAAATCAAAGCTTGATTTCTATTATTTCCCACAAATGTCTTCCAAACTGACCATCATTATTCCAATCGAGGTGATGAGCTCCAGCAAGTGGCCGCCGTCTTCGGGAGCTGGATGCTGAAACAAAAAATTTGTTTCCTCTAGTTTTCTGGTGGTAAAACTAGGAGATAGTGTGAGAACTGTTACTCAAACTATCTGATTTTCCAAGCCATCACCTCAGTACCCTTGTCACTTCCACTGTCTATCCGGGACGGCAAGGAGATAAGAAACTATTGAACAGTCGGGAATGACAGAAAAATTAGGACCCCATGTTTTACAAATAGTCTAGAGATCACATTATTTCATGTTACCTCATTTTCATTTCAACGATTCTACATCGAAAAATGATCTGCTAGATGTGCTTGAGGTGGTTCTTCTCCTGTCTCAATCTGACACATATTTCCCCTCTACACCACAACATGAAAATTATGCGTCTCTCTGCCGTCCTCTGTATGTGCACTTTTTTTATTTTACAGGAAAACAGACCCCAAAGGATAGGAAGATCAGAGATATTGATGCAGAGTAATTTTGGAACGGTTTTGGGTGAACAGAGAATAAGCTCCGATCAAAGAAATTTCACAAAATGATTTCAAAAAGTCAAAAAAAAAACCTCACCTTTTTCAAAAACCCGTAAAGATGTGAATAGATTAGTACAGAATCAAAGGATATTCAGTAAAATAAAAAAGGAGTTCTCCAAAGTCCATTCATAGAGGATTTTTGGAGAACTCCCGAAAAGACGTCTATTCAGTGAAGACGTCGAAGTAAAAATGAGGGTGAGTCGAACACATAGGGTCGACTCGACCATCCCATTGCCTTTCGTTTGGTCTCCTCAATATTCACACTCTCTCAGTTTCGCCATCTGCTGCGACATGCTGTGTGTGTAAGTGTATGGTTGTCCACCGCACCATACGCCTCTCTCTCTCTCTCTCTCTCTCTCTCTCTCTCTCTCTCTCTCTCTCTCTCTCTATCTATCTATCTATCTATCTCTCTCTCTCTCTCTCTCTCTCTCTCTCTCTCTCTCTCTCTCTCTCTCTCTCTCTCTCTCTCTCTCTCTCTCTCTCTCTCTCTCTCTCTCTCTCTCTCTCTCTCTCTCTCTCTCTCTCTCTATCTCTCTCTCTCTCAACTTCCCATAGAACAATACGTCGTGATGACCTTGGTTGGGAAGGCTCATAAGTATAACAATATCAAGGAAAGTCTTGAGCCAGTTATCTATATGGAAAACTACATCATGTAAAAATTCAAGAGAACTGTTAAAACTGAAAAGAAATTTGAAAAGTTTTATTCTGTAGGAATCACATTACAATAAAAGCACTGAAAGGGGGTTCTTCTTCGAGTATACTAGTCAAATACTGATTGACATTTAAAAGTGGCGAGGATCCATAGCAGAGATTAACGGAACGGAGTTCGTAAAGCCTAAAATTCCGAAAATTCCGTTTATCTTAGGAATGCGATTTCGATTGGAATAGAAAATATTCCGCATAGAATTCGTAAAGAAATAATTTAGAATTTTTTTCGGAATTAGAAGTTTTCGGACCACAGTATGTCAAAGGCCTACCCAAAAAAGCTGTTTGCAGGTCTCGATCGGAATTACCTTTGATTTTTTTTTGCGCTGACGAAAATATTCGGTCAAATTTCAACCGTTTTTGACGGCCTAGTAATGGAAAACACAGAAGTCCTACTTCAAAATTTAAATCTTAAAAAATTCAAAATTACGAAAATCTAAAAATTTCGAAATCGGAATGATTTGAAATTCCGAAATTTCGAATTTTTCAAAATCGGAAATTCTGAGATTCCGTAAAAATAGGAATATTCCAAAATTTTGGGAACTGTCGCATTTTGTGAATGACCATTTTTTGACATCTTTTATGGAAACCAAGAATCTGTTTGAATGGCTATAACACACACTACTCGTCAACTTCGAGGCAATTCATTTCATTTTCTGTGTAAGACACGTTACATTGAATAACTACAAAAATGCTCCTAATGAATAGGTGAACATTTTGATAGTTGACCGTTTTTCGATATTTTTCATGGAAACCAAGATAAATCTCCTCAAATAGAAAATGGGGTCAGTCTGTTTGAATGGCAAACACAAACATCTCGTCAACTTCGAGGCAATTCATCTCATTTTCTGGGAGAGACATGTAAAATTGAGTAACTACATACAGGGTGGCTGTTAATTACCCGCAAAAGTTTGAGATGGCGTAACTCGAAAACTAAAAGTCGGAGAGACATGAAACTTTACAGTGTTTTTGTCGATGTAAAAATGAGTAATTATCACTAAGAGTTGCTCCACTCGGTCACCCTTCCGATCGATGACAACGCGAAAACGTCTCGGATGGGCATCCACTGTGGCACGCAGGTCAAAAGGTTCCATACCGCCACCAAGGAATTTTTCCGGGGCTCCAAATATGGAATAGAACTAGCGTTACTCTTGCTTTGAAAAATCCCAACACGGAGAAGTCAAACGGATTTCAATCCTGCCAGAAATCAGACCATTTTTGTATGCGCGTTAAGGTTTGAAAATGACTCTCGAACCACTCTTGAGTCATTTTGGAGAGATGGGTCAGAGCTCAGTCTAGTTGGAAACCCCAATAATCTTCTAATAAGTAGGTTTCGGCTCCTGGAATACAGAATCTTTGAAATTTTAACTTCTTCGCTGATTTCGACACACTTATCGACGAAAAGAAGTGAAATCTTGTAAATTGAGCAAAATGCTCCAGAAACCATGAGCAGAGAAATGATTGAATAACCCAACCTTTCTGAAAAGCTTCCTGGGAAGTCTGAGCTAGCACTTGTTGATTTTGGTAGTCGAACTCCAACTCTGAGGCAAACGGCGTCTCGTCGGAGAAGACCTCTCCAGACGTCCGCCATTTTGCGTGCGCTTGAGCGAGAGGTTTGCCTTCTCGAGCCGTATCAGCTTATTAACGGTAGAGGGAATAACCGCTTTTCTCACACATTGAACGGTCATGTTGAGCTTCTTCTTGACAAGCTTTGTTATGGGACACCTGGTATTTTGGTATCGCTAGTCATCGTTTTCATGATTCAGTGCGAATTTTCATTGATCCTTTCTTTGACATCCCTGATCTTCTGCGGTGCAGTTTCCAAAATTTTCCGTTCTCTTCCAAGGCAGTCCTTAAGTGTGCCAAGCCCGTGGAAATGCTTGATTGCATCACAAACGGCTCTGTTTGGAATCCGGAAATGTTTTATGAGGGACTGCCGGCTCTACCCTTTTTGAAACATGCGATGAAGGGAATGGGTTCGGATGAGGCGGTGCCATTCGCCTCAAGGTCAACGGATTGACTGGAAACTTTGCGCAGTAGTTACCAACAAGTTGATGAACAAAACGACAATTATTATAGGTACGAGAAACGCTACAGACGGCTACGCCATGTCGTCAAACTTTTTTGCGGGTAATTAACAGCCACCCTGTAAATGCTACTAATGAATAGGTGAATATTTTGATAGTTGACCGTTTTCAGATATCTTTTATGGAAACCAAGATAAATCGCCTCAAAAAGAAAATGGGGTCAGTCGGTTTGGATGGCAAACACAAACATCTCGTCAACTTCGAGGCAATTTATCTCATTTTCTGTGAAAGACATGTAAAATTGAGTAACTACAAAAATGCTTCTAATGAAAAGGTGAATATTTTGATAGCTGACCGTTTTTCGATATCTTTTATGGAAACCAATATAAATCTCCTCAAATAGAAAATGGGGTCAGTCGGTTTGGATGGCAAACACAAACATCTCGTCAACTTCGACGCAATTTATCTCATTTTCTGTGAAAGACATGTAAAATGGAGTAACTACAAAAATGCTACTAATGAATAGGTGAATATTTTGATAGTTGACCGTTTTCAGATATCTTTTATGGAAACCAAGATAAATCGCCTCAAAAAGAAAATGGGGTCAGTCGGTTTGGATGGCAAACACAAACATCTCGTCAACTTCGAGGCAATTTATCTCATTTTCTGTGAAAGACATGTAAAATTGAGTAACTACAAAAATGCTCCTAATGAAAAGGTGAATATTTTGATAGCTGACCGTTTTTCGATATCTTTTATGGAAACCAATATAAATCGCCTCAAAAAGAAAATGGGGTCAGTCGGTTTGGATGGCAAACACAAACATCTCGTCAACTTCGAGGCAATTTATCTCATTTTCTGTGAAAGACATGTAAAATGGAGTAACTACAAAAATGCTACTAATGAATAGGTGAATATTTTGATAGTTGACCGTTTTCAGATATCTTTTATGGAAACCAAGATAAATCGCCTCAAATAGAAAATGGGGTCAGTCGGTTTGAATGGCAAACACAAACATCTCGTCAACTTCGACGCAATTTATCTGATTTTCTGTGAAAGACATGTAAAATTGAGTAACTACATAAATGCTACTAATGAATAGGTAAATATTTTGATAGTTGACCATTTTTCGATATCTTTTATGGAAACCAAGATAAATCGCCTCAAAAAGAAAATGGGGTCAGTCGGTTTGAATGGCAGACACAAACATCTCGTCAACTTCGAGGCAATTTATCTCATTTTCTGTGAAAGACATGTAAAATGGAGTAACTAAAAAATGCTCCTAATGAAAAGGTGAATATTTTGATAGCTGACCGTTTTTCGATATCTTTTATGGAAACCAATATAAATCTCCTCAAATAGAAAATGGGGTCAGTCGGTTTGAATGGCAAACACAAACATCTCGTCAACTTCGACGCAATTTATCTGATTTTCTGTGAAAGACATGTAAAATTGAGTAACTACATAAATGCTACTAATGAATAGGTGAATATTTTGATAGTTGACCGTTTTCAGATATCTTTTATGGAAACCAAGATAAATCGCCTCAAAAAGAAAATGGGGTCAGTCGGTTTGAATGGCAGACACAAACATCTCGTCAACTTCGAGGCAATTTATCTCATTTTCTGTGAAAGACATGTAAAATGGAGTAACTAAAAAATGCTCCTAATGAAAAGGTGAATATTTTGATAGCTGACCGTTTTTCGATATCTTTTATGGAAACCAATATAAATCTCCTCAAATAGAAAATGGGGTCAGTCTGTTTGAATGGCAAACACAAACATCTCGTCAACTTCGAGGCAATTTATCTCATTTTCTGGGAGAGACATGTAAAATTGAGTAACTACAAAAATGCTCCTAATGAAAAGGTGAATATTTTGATAGCTGACCGTTTTTCGATATCTTTTATGGAAACCAATATAAATCGCCTCAAAAAGAAAATGGGGTCAGTCGGTTTGGATGGCAAACACAAACATCTCGTCAACTTCGAGGCAATTTATCTCATTTCCTGGGAGAGACATGTAAAATTGAGTAACTACAAAAATGCTCCTAATGAAAAGGTGAATATTTTGATAGCTGACCGTTTTTCGATATCTTTTATGGAAACCAATATAAATCGCCTCAAAAAGAAAATGGGGTCAGTCGGTTTGAATGGCAGACACAAACATCTCGTCAACTTCGAGGCAATTTATCTCATTTTCTGTGAAAGACATGTAAAATTGAGTAACTACAAAAATGCTACTAATGAATAGGTGAATATTTTGATAGTTGACCGTTTTCAGATATCTTTTATGGAAACCAAGATAAATCGCCTCAAAAAGAAAATGGGGTCTGTCGGTTTGAATGGCAGACACAAACATCTCGTCAACTTCGAGGCAATTTATCTCATTTTCTGTGACAGACATGTAAAATTGAGTAACTACAAAAATGCTCCTAATGAAAAGGTGAATATTTTGATAGCTGACCGTTTTTCGATATCTTTTATGGAAACCAATATAAATCGCCTCAAAAAGAAAATGGGGTCAGTCGGTTTGGATGGCAAACACAAACATCTCGTCAACTTCGAGGCAATTTATCTCATTTCCTGGGAGAGACATGTAAAATTGAGTAACTACAAAAATGCTCTTAATGAATAGGTGAATATTTTGATAGCTGACCGTTTTTCGATATCTTTTATGGAAACCAATATAAATCTCCTCAAATAGAAAATGGGGTCAGTCTGTTTGAATGGCAAACACAAACATCTCGTCAACTTCGAGGCAATTTATCTCATTTTCTGGGAGAGACATGTAAAATTGAGTAACTACAAAAATGCTCTTAATGAATAGGTGAATGTTTTGATAGTTGACCGTTTTCAGATATCTTTTATGGAAACCAAGATAAATCGCCTCAAAAAGAAAATGGGGTCTGTCGGTTTGAATGGCAAACACAAACATCTCGTCAACTTCGAGGCAATTTATCTCATTTTCTGTGAAAGACATGTAAAATTGAGTAACTACAAAAATGCTACTAATGAATAGGTGAATGTTTTGATAGTTGACCGTTTTCAGATATCTTTTATGGAAACCAATATAAATCGCCTCAAAAAGAAAATGGGGTCAGTCGGTTTGGATGGCAAACACAAACATCTCGTCAACTTCGAGGCAATTTATCTCATTTTCTGTGAAAGACATGTAAAATGGAGTAACTACAAAAATGCTACTAATGAATAGGTGAATATTTTGATAGTTGACCGTTTTCAGATATCTTTTATGGAAACCAAGATAAATCGCCTCAAAAAGAAAATGGGGTCAGTCGGTTTGAATGGCAGACACAAACATCTCGTCAACTTCGAGGCAATTTATCTCATTTTCTGTGAAAGACATGTAAAATGGAGTAACTAAAAAATGCTACTAATGAATAGGTGAATATTTTGATAGTTGACCATTTTTCGATATCTTTTATGGAAACCAATATAAATCGCCTCAAAAAGAAAATGGGGTCAGTCGGTTTGGATGGCAAACACAAACATCTCGTCAACTTCGAGGCAATTTATCTCATTTTCTGTGAAAGACATGTAAAATTGAGTAACTACAAAAATGCTACTAATGAATAGGTGAATGTTTTGATAGTTGACCGTTTTCAGATATCTTTTATGGAAACCAATATAAATCGCCTCAAAAAGAAAATGGGGTCAGTCGGTTTGGATGGCAAACACAAACATCTCGTCAACTTCGAGGCAATTTATCTCATTTTCTGTGAAAGACATGTAAAATGGAGTAACTACAAAAATGCTACTAATGAATAGGTGAATATTTTGATAGTTGACCGTTTTCAGATATCTTTTATGGAAACCAAGATAAATCGCCTCAAAAAGAAAATGGGGTCAGTCGGTTTGAATGGCAGACACAAACATCTCGTCAACTTCGAGGCAATTTATCTCATTTTCTGTGAAAGACATGTAAAATGGAGTAACTAAAAAATGCTACTAATGAATAGGTGAATATTTTGATAGTTGACCATTTTTCGATATCTTTTATGGAAACCAAGATAAATCGCCTCAAAAAGAAAATGGGGTCAGTCGGTTTGAATGGCAGACACAAACATCTCGTCAACTTCGAGGCAATTTATCTCATTTTCTGTGAAAGACATGTAAAATGGAGTAACTACAAAAATGCTACTAATGAATAGGTGAATATTTTGATAGTTGACCGTTTTCAGATATCTTTTATGGAAACCAAGATAAATCGCCTCAAAAAGAAAATGGGGTCAGTCGGTTTGAATGGCAGACACAAACATCTCGTCAACTTCGAGGCAATTTATCTCATTTTCTGTGAAAGACATGTAAAATGGAGTAACTAAAAAATGCTCCTAATGAAAAGGTGAATATTTTGATAGTTGACAATTTTTCGATATCTTTTATGGAAACCAAGATAAATCGCCTCAAAAAGAAAATGGGGTCAGTCGGTTTGAATGGCAGACACAAACATCTCGTCAACTTCGAGGCAATTTATCTCATTTTCTGTGAAAGACATGTAAAATGGAGTAACTAAAAAATGCTACTAATGAATAGGTGAATATTTTGATAGTTGACCATTTTTCGATATCTTTTATGGAAACCAATATAAATCGCCTCAAAAAGAAAATGGGGTCAGTCGGTTTGGATGGCAAACACAAACATCTCGTCAACTTCGAGGCAATTTATCTCATTTTCTGTGAAAGACATGTAAAATTGAGTAACTACAAAAATGCTACTAATGAATAGGTGAATGTTTTGATAGTTGACCGTTTTCAGATATCTTTTATGGAAACCAATATAAATCGCCTCAAAAAGAAAATGGGGTCAGTCGGTTTGGATGGCAAACACAAACATCTCGTCAACTTCGAGGCAATTTATCTCATTTTCTGTGAAAGACATGTAAAATGGAGTAACTACAAAAATGCTACTAATGAATAGGTGAATATTTTGATAGTTGACCGTTTTCAGATATCTTTTATGGAAACCAAGATAAATCGCCTCAAAAAGAAAATGGGGTCAGTCGGTTTGGATGGCAAACACAAACATCTCGTCAACTTCGAGGCAATTTATCTCATTTTCTGTGAAAGACATGTAAAATTGAGTAACTACAAAAATGCTCCTAATGAAAAGGTGAATATTTTGATAGTTGACCATTTTTCGATATCTTTTATGGAAACCAATATAAATCGCCTCAAAAAGAAAATGGGGTCAGTCGGTTTGAATGGCAAACACAAACATCTCGTCAACTTCGAGGCAATTTATCTCATTTTCTGTGAAAGACATGTAGAATTGAGTAACTACAAAAATGCTACTAATGAATAGGTGAATATTTTGATAGTTGACCGTTTTCAGATATCTTTTATGGAAACCAAGATAAATCGCCTCAAAAAGAAAATGGGGTCAGTCGGTTTGGATGGCAAACACAAACATCTCGTCAACTTCGAGGCAATTTATCTCATTTTCTGTGAAAGACATGTAAAATGGAGTAACTACAAAAATGCTCCTAATGAAAAGGTGAATATTTTGATAGTTGACAATTTTTCGATATCTTTTATGGAAACCAAGATAAATCGCCTCAAATAGAAAATGGGGTCAGTCGGTTTGAATGGCAAACACAAACATCTCGTCAACTTCGAGGCAATTTATCTCATTTTCTGTGAAAGACATGTAAAATGGAGTAACTACAAAAATGCTATTAATGAATAGGTGAATATTTTGATAGTTGACCGTTTTCAGATATCTTTTATGGAAACCAAGATAACTCGCCTCAAAAAGAAAATGGGGTCAGTCGGTTTGAATGGCAAACACAAACACCTCGTCAACTTCGACGCAATTTATCTCATTTTCTGTGAAAGACATGTAAAATTGAGTAACTACAAAAATGCTCCTAATGAAAAGGTGAATATTTTGATAGTTGACAATTTTTCGATATCTTTTATGGAAACCAATATAAATCGCCTCAAATAGAAAATGGGGTCTAGTCGGTTTGAATGGCAGACACAAACATCTCGTCAACTTCGAGGCAATTTATCTCATTTTCTGTGAAAGACATGTAAAATTGAGTAACTACAAAAATGCTCCTAATGAAAAGGTGAATATTTTGATAGTTGACAATTTTTCGATATCTTTTATGGAAACCAATATAAATCGCCTCAAATAGAAAATGGGGTCAGTCGGTTTGAATGGCAGACACAAACATCTCGTCAACTTCGAGGCAATTTATCTCATTTTCTGTGAAAGACATGTAAAATTGAGTAACTACAAAAATGCTCCTAATGAAAAGGTGAATATTTTGATAGTTGACAATTTTTCGATATCTTTTATGGAAACCAATATAAATCGCCTCAAATAGAAAATGGGGTCAGTCGGTTTGAATGGCAAACACAAACATCTCGTCAACTTCGAGGCAATTTATCTCATTTTCTGTGAAAGACATGTAAAATGGAGTAACTACAAAAATGCTACTAATGAATAGGTGAATATTTTGATAGTTGACCGTTTTCAGATATCTTTTATGGAAACCAAGATAAATCGCCTCAAAAAGAAAATGGGGTCAGTCGGTTTGAATGGCAAACACAAACACCTCGTCAACTTCGACGCAATTTATCTCATTTTCTGTGAAAGACATGTAAAATTGAGTAACTACAAAAATGCTCCTAATGAAAAGGTGAATATTTTGATAGTTGACCGTTTTCAGATATCTTTTATGGAAACCAAGATAAATCGCCTCAAATAGAAAATGGGGTCAGTCGATTTGAATGGCAAACACATACATCTCGTCAACTTTGAGGCAATGTATCTCATTTTCTGTGAAAGACATGTAAAATTGAGTAACTACAAAAATGCTCCTAATGAAAAGGTGAATATTTTGATAGTTGACCGTTTTCAGATATCTTTTATGGAAACCAAGATAAATCGCCTCAAATAGAAAATGTGGTCAGTCGATTTGAATGGCAAACACATACATCTCGTCAACTTTGAGGCAATTTATCTCATTTTCTGTGAAAGACATGTAAAATTGAGTAATTACATAAATGCTCCTAATGAATAGGTAAATATTTTGATAGTTGACAATTTGTCGATATCTTTTATGGAAACCAAGATAAATCGCCGCAAATAGAAAATGGGGTCAGTCTGTTTGAATGGCAAACACAAACATCTCGTCAACTTCGACGCAATTTATCTCATTTTCTGTGAAAGACATGTAAAATTGAGTAACTACAAAAATGCTCCTAATGAAACGGTGAATATTTTGATAGTTGACCGTTTTCAGATATCTTTTATGGAAACCAAGATAAATCGCCTCAAATAGAAAATGGGGTCAGTCGATTTGAATGGCAAACACATACATCTCGTCAACTTTGAGGCAATTTATCTCATTTTCTGTGAAAGACATGTAAAATTGAGTAACTACAAAAATGCTCCTAATGAAAAGGTGAATATTTTGATAGTTGACCGTTTTCAGATATCTTTTATGGAAACCAAGATAAATCGCCTCAAATAGAAAATGTGGTCAGTCGATTTGAATGGCAAACACATACATCTCGTCAACTTTGAGGCAATTTATCTCATTTTCTGTGAAAGACATGTAAAATGGAGTAACTACAAAAATGCTACTAATGAATAGGTGAATATTTTGATAGTTGACCGTTTTCAGATATCTTTTATGGAAACCAAGATAAATCGCCTCAAAAAGAAAATGGGGTCAGTCGGTTTGAATGGCAAACACAAACATCTCGTCAACTTCGAGGCAATTTATCTCATTTTCTGTGAAAGACATGTAAAATTGAGTAATTACATAAATGCTCCTAATGAATAGGTAAATATTTTGATAGTTGACAATTTGTCGATATCTTTTATGGAAACCAAGATAAATCGCCTCAAAAAGAAAATGGGGTCAGTCGGTTTGAATGGCAAACACAAACATCTCGTCAACTTCGAGGCAATTTATCTCATTTTCTGTGAAAGACATGTAAAATTGAGTAACTACAAAAATGCTCCTAATGAAAAGGTGAATATTTTGATAGTTGACCGTTTTCAGATATCTTTTATGGAAACCAAGATAAATCGCCTCAAATAGAAAATGTGGTCAGTCGATTTGAATGGCAAACACATACATCTCGTCAACTTTGAGGCAATTTATCTCATTTTCTGTGAAAGACATGTAAAATGGAGTAACTACAAAAATGCTACTAATGAATAGGTGAATATTTTGATAGTTGACCGTTTTCAGATATCTTTTATGGAAACCAAGATAAATCGCCTCAAAAAGAAAATGGGGTCAGTCGATTTGAATGGCAAACACATACATCTCGTCAACTTTGAGGCAATTTATCTCATTTTCTGTGAAAGACATGTAAAATGGAGTAACTACAAAAATGCTACTAATGAATAGGTGAATATTTTGATAGTTGACCGTTTTCAGATATCTTTTATGGAAACCAAGATAAATCGCCTCAAATAGAAAATGTGGTCAGTCGATTTGAATGGCAAACACATACATCTCGTCAACTTCGAGGCAATTTATCTCATTTTCTGTGAAAGACATGTAAAATTGAGTAACTACAAAAATGCTCCTAATGAAAAGGTGAATATTTTGATAGTTGACCGTTTTCAGATATCTTTTATGGAAACCAAGATAAATCGCCTCAAATAGAAAATGGGGTCAGTCGATTTGAATGGCAAACACAAACATCTCGTCAACTTCGACGCAATGTATCTCATTTTCTGTGAAAGACATGTAAAATTGAGTAATTACATAAATGCTCCTAATGAATAGGTAAATATTTTGATAGTTGACAATTTGTCGATATCTTTTATGGAAACCAAGATAAATCGCCTCAAATAGAAAATGTGGTCAGTCAATTTGAATGGCAAACACATACATCTCGTCAACTTTGAGGCAATTTATCTCATTTTCTGTGAAAGACATGTAAAATTGAGTAATTACATAAATGCTCCTAATGAATAGGTAAATATTTTGATAGTTGACAATTTGTCGATATCTTTTATGGAAACCAAGATAAATCGCCGCAAATAGAAAATGGGGTCAGTCTGTTTGAATGGCAAACACATACATCTCGTCAACTTTGAGGCAATTTATCTCATTTTCTGTGAAAGACATGTAAAATTGAGTAACTACATAAATGCTACTAATGAATAGGTGAATATTTTGATAGTTGACCGTTTTCAGATATCTTTTATGGAAACCAAGATAAATCGCCTCAAATAGAAAATGGGGTCAGTCGATTTGAATGGCAAACACATACATCTCGTCAACTTTGAGGCAATGTATCTCATTTTCTGTGAAAGACATGTAAAATTGAGTAACTACAAAAATGCTCCTAATGAAAAGGTGAATATTTTGATAGTTGACCGTTTTCAGATATCTTTTATGGAAACCAAGATAAATCGCCTCAAATAGAAAATGTGGTCAGTCGATTTGAATGGCAAACACATACATCTCGTCAACTTTGAGGCAATTTATCTCATTTTCTGTGAAAGACATGTAAAATTGAGTAACTACATAAATGCTACTAATGAATAGGTAAATATTTTGATAGTTGACAATTTGTCGATATCTTTTATGGAAACCAAGATAAATCGCCGCAAATAGAAAATGGGGTCAGTCTGTTTGAATGGCAAACACAAACATCTCGTCAACTTCGACGCAATGTATCTCATTTTCTGTGAAAGACATGTAAAATTGAGTAATTACATAAATGCTCCTAATGAATAGGTAAATATTTTGATAGTTGACAATTTGTCGATATCTTTTATGGAAACCAAGATAAATCGCCTCAAATAGAAAATGTGGTCAGTCGATTTGAATGGCAAACACATACATCTCGTCAACTTTGAGGCAATTTATCTCATTTTCTGTGAAAGACATGTAAAATTGAGTAATTACATAAATGCTCCTAATGAATAGGTAAATATTTTGATAGTTGACAATTTGTCGATATCTTTTATGGAAACCAAGATAAATCGCCGCAAATAGAAAATGGGGTCAGTCTGTTTGAATGGCAAACACATACATCTCGTCAACTTTGAGGCAATTTATCTCATTTTCTGTGAAAGACATGTAAAATTGAGTAACTACATAAATGCTACTAATGAATAGGTGAATATTTTGATAGTTGACCGTTTTCAGATATCTTTTATGGAAACCAAGATAAATCGCCTCAAATAGAAAATGGGGTCTGTCGGTTTGAATGGCAAACACAAACATCTCGTCAACTTCGACGCAATTTATCTCATTTTCTGTGAAAGACATGTAAAATTGAGTAACTACATAAATGCTACTAATGAATAGGTGAATATTTTGATAGTTGACCGTTTTCAGATATCTTTTATGGAAACCAAGATAAATCGCCTCAAATAGAAAATGGGGTCAGTCGGTTTGAATGGCAAACACATACATCTCGTCAACTTTGAGGCAATGTGTCTCATTTTCTGTGAAAGACATGTAAAATTGAGTAACTACATAAATGCTACTAATGAATAGGTGAATATTTTGATAGTTGACCATTTTTCGATATCTTTTATGGAAACCAAGATAAATCGCCTCAAATAGAAAATGGGGTCAGTCGGTTTGAATGGCAAACACAAACATCTCGTCAACTTCGAGGCAATTTATCTCATTTTCTGTGAAAGACATGTAAAATTGAGTAACTACATAAATGCTCCTAATGAATAGGTGAATATTTTGATAGTTGACCGTTTTCAGATATCTTTCATGGAAACCAAGATAAATCGCCTCAAATAGAAAATGGGGTCTGTCGGTTTGTATGGCAAACACAAACATCTCGTCAACTTCGAGGCAATGTATCTCATTTTCTGTGAAAGACATGTAAAATTGAGTAATTACATAAATGCTCCTAATGAATAGGTGAATATTTTGATAGTTGACCGTTTTCAGATATCTTTCATGGAAACCAAGATAAATCGCCTCAAATAGAAAATGGGGTCAGTCGGTTTGAATGGCAAACACAAACATCTCGTCAACTTCGAGGCAATGCATCTCATTTTCTGTGAAAGACATGTAAAATTGAGTAATTACATAAATGCTCCTAATGAATAGGTGAATATTTTGATAGTTGACCGTTTTCAGATATCTTTCATGGAAACCAAGATAAATCGCCTCAAATAGAAAATGGGGTCTGTCGGTTTGTATGGCAAACACAAACATCTCGTCAACTTTGAGGCAATTTATCTCATTTTCTGTGAAAGACATGTAAAATTGAGTAACTACATAAATGCTACTAATGAATAGGTAAATATTTTGATAGTTGACAATTTTTCGATATCTTTTATGGAAACCAAGATAAATCGCCTCAAATAGAAAATGGGGTCTGTCGGTTTGTATGGCAAACACAAACATCTCGTCAACTTTGAGGCAATGTATCTCATTTTCTGTGAAAGACATGTAAAATTGAGTAACTACATAAATGCTCCTAATGAAAAGGTGAATATTTTGATAGTTGACCGTTTTCAGATATCTTTTATGGAAACCAAGATAAATCGCCTCAAATAGAAAATGGGGTCAGTCGGTTTGAATGGCAAACACAAACATCTCGTCAACTTCGACGCAATTTATCTGATTTTCTGTGAAAGACATGTAAAATTGAGTAACTACATAAATGCTACTAATGAATAGGTAAATATTTTGATAGTTGACAATTTTTCGATATCTTTTATGGAAACCAAGATAAATCGCCTCAAATAGAAAATGGGGTCTGTCGGTTTGAATGGCAAACACAAACATCTCGTCAACTTCGAGGCAATTTATCTCATTTTCTGTGAAAGACATGTAAAATTGAGTAACTACAAAAATGCTACTAATGAATAGGTGAATATTTTGATAGTTGACCATTTTTCGATAGCTTTCATGAAAACCAAGATAAATCGCCTCAAATAGAAAGTGGGGTCAGTCGGTTTGAATGGCAAACACAAACATCTCGTCAACTTCGAGGCAATTTATCTCATTTTCTGTGAAAGACATGTAAAATTGAGTAACAACAAAAATGCTCCTGATAAATATACAAATATTTTTATAGTTGACCATTTTTCGATATCTTTCATGGAAACCAAGATAAGTTGCCTCAAAATAAAAATGGGGTCAATCTGTTTGAATGGCTAGCACACACACACACACACATCTTGTCCACCAAACTTTCACTAAGGAAAGGTTGTGGTTCACTAGAAATTATACGAAGATAAACAAGCTGAACTTCAGAGCCTTCAAGCCAAAATTACTACAGATGTAAATCAAGGGCCTAGATTTCAAATTTGAGAAAGCATCGGACAGAGAGCTTGCTTAGCTCGACACTCAAATCGTGTTATGCAGTGTTTATTTTTTCCTTCTTTGTTATACAACTTAATCTGTTCTGTTAAGATCAGTTTCAAATTTACATATTTATTTCATAAAATCTTTTAAAATTAGGTATAACCCGATCTTCAACGATCAAGCTAGAAGAGGACGGCCGGCGGCAGAAGTGCAAAGACGTGGAGAAGCAGTAATGGAAAATCCGAATGGCTTTCAGGCTCATCAAGATGATCATCAAATGCCGAGACTGGCTACTCCGGGTCCTGTTCCAGTTCCACAAGATCCGATTCCTCAGCCAGCATGATAGCAAACAGTGTTTCTGAAAAAATATAGATTTTCAGCGGACCAACACCACCAAAATGGTCCAGTGCAACCAGAAAAAACAGAAGAGCACAAAGCTCTTTGTGAGTCTTTTTTGGAGAGTTCTATGAAAAATTTGAATACTTACAGAGCTGGTAGCTGCAAGGCAGAGACAGGAGATCAAGCTGCTGACGGAAGCCAACATGCGGCTTCGTCGAGAAGTGGAGACCACATACACCACACTGAATGAGAGGACAATGGAATTCCAGAGAAGTAAGTGCTCTTCTCGCGTCTTCTCTCCTTCTGGTTCCTCCATTCTCTTTCTCTCTTGTGCCATCGCTTCGAGTTTCCTCTTCGCTTCCATGGAACGCCGCTTCATTTCGGCGAAGTGCCTCTTCACTTGGCCGATTTCTGAAAATATTAAAAAATTAAAAAGGAGAAAAAAATGTATTACAAGCTTGAATTAGCCACTTTCACAGTTCCCCCAGATAAAAATTAATAGAAATTCACCTCTCATTTGCTCCTCGTTGGCTTCCAGACGTGGCCAGCTTCCCGGTTCGAGCTCCTTTATTACTGAAAAAAAGATAGATGATAATTCGATGGTTTTAGCTTGAATTTCGTTCAATTTAAGATAAATTTTCATTCACCAAGCTTTACATCATAACCATCAAAAGAAACAAGGGCCAGAAACTAGCTGATATCAAAGGGAAAAGTAATTGATGAGGCTACTGTCAAGTTTGAACACAATTATCTCGACCCCTATGCAAGATATCAAACATGTGTCCGCTTATAAAACACTTCGATGTTATGATAAACAATTTATCAGTTGACCAGTTGTTTACATCTTTGACAAAAAACGAGATAAATTGGCTCAAACTTGAAAGTCACGGATCGTTCGTAAATTCGATTCCCTTTCATTTCGGCGCCTCGCTTTAGAGTTCTGGCGCATCTGATAACAGATAAGTAAAACAAGACAGACTACGCTAAAATTCAGTTATGTTCATTTTTCAGGTCCGAATCGTTGCCGAATTCCCGTATTATCCCAATTGTAGTTTCAAAAACGCTTTAGAAAAAGACTGTAGACTACAAAGTTGATTTTTCTCAATAATAATAAAAAAACTAACCGGCATCGTCGTCATCCAATTGTGGAGCTTCCAATGGTTCGGCAATTGGAGCTGGCAGAGGTGGTGGACCTGAAACAGAAAATGGTTTATTGCAAGTACTTCTAAATTTCAGCTCCTATCTGCTCGTTATCTATAACTCTTTATGCTTCTACTCCTAATTAAGATTCCGAAAAAAATCCAATTTTAGTTTGAAAAGTACTTCTACGCTAGGCTGCGAACTTGGTCAATTCATGATTTTTTTTTAAAGATTCAGTTCAATGTACTCCCTTTTTTTCTCTTTTTTGCGCGTTATCCACAGCTTAATATTACCGGATAGCTTCCAACCATTTGGTATCTGAATGTTTATATTTTTCAAAACTTCACATTTTAACTATCGAAAGAGACAAGTACTAGCTGATAGCTAGGGAAATTTCCAATCTGAAAATGGCCGAAGATATCCGTAAAAGCTGTAATACGTAGATGGAAAACACATCAGATTCATGTTAGCTTATTTGCATTGCAATGGTTCTACATCATCTGCTAGATGTGCTTGATGTGGTTCCGCTTTTGTTTCACTGTCTCACTCTGATAAAAAAATCTATTCCTTTCGCTACACAGGATGAAAACTATGCGTCTCTCCTCTTTTGATCAACCCACACTAATGGATTAGGATTTGTGTTTATGTGCCCAATTTCTAGATTTACCAAAAGCAGAACCCAAAAAAAGGAAGTTCCGAAAATACGACGCACAGTAATTTTGGAACGGTTTTGGGGAAACAGATAAGCTCCGAATAAAAAAAAATCGAAAAATGATTTCAAAAAGTTAAAAAAAACCTCACCTTTATCAAAAATTCCGTAAAAAATGTGAATAGATTAGTATAGGATCAAAGAATATTCAGTAAAATGAAAAAGGAGCTCCAAAATCCATTCAAGAGGACTTTTTGGAAAACTCCCAAAAAAGACGTCTATTCGGTCAAGACATCGAAGGAAAGAGTGAGGGTGAGTCGAACACATAGGGTCGACTCGACCGTTCCATTGCCTATTTCGTTTGGTCTCTTCTATATTCACAATCTCTCAGTTTCACCCTCTGCTGTGTCATGCTGTGTGTGTGTATGGTTGCCCACCGCACCATACGCCTCTCTCTCTCTCTCTCTCTCTCTCTCTCTCTCTCTCTCTCTCTCTCTCTCTCTCTCTCTCTCTCTCTCTCTCTCTCTCTCTCTCCCTCTCTCCCTCTCTCCCTCTCTCTCTCTCTCTCTCTCTCTCTCTCTCTCTCTCTCTCTCTCTCTCTCTCTCTCTCTCTCTCTCTCTCTCTCTCTCTCTCTCTCTCTCTCTCTCTCTCTCTCTCTCTCTCCTTCCCATCTAACAATACGTCATGATGACCTTGGTTGGGGAGGCTCATAAGTGCCATAATCTCAAGGAAAGTCTTGACCCATCTATCGAGATGGAGAACTACATCTTGTAAAAATTTAAGAGAGATGTTAATACTGAAAAAAAAGTTTGAAAAGTTTTATCCTGTAGGGATTACATTACAATAAAAACACTGAGAGGGGTTTTTCTTCAAGTATATTAGTCAATTCCAAAAATTCCGTTTATCTTAGGAATGCGATTCCGATTGGAATAGAAAATATTCCGCATAGAATTCCTAAAGAAATAATTTAGCATTTTTTTTTCGGAATTAGAAGATTTCGGACCACGGTATGTCAAAGGCCTACCCAAAAAAAACTGTTCGCAGGTTTCGATCGAAATTACCTTTGATTTTTTTCAAAGTTCCAAAAGGCCGGGCCGGTTGACAAATTTTCTCGGCCCGGCCCGGTTGAAAAACTGTTAAAAAATTTCCAATGAATATTCGAGAAATTTTTTTGAATTAAAAAGGAAAAAAAAAAGGTTGAATTTTTCAACAAAATTAACAAAGTATGAAATAGTCGAAGAATAGGTCGTTTTTGTCTGAATTTTTGAAAACAGAAATTTGTAGAATTGGTCAAAGCGAATAAATCTGAAACACAGTCTTTGTAAGTCTTGATTTTTTGAGATTTTCTGAGGATAAAAGCTTCCAGAAACTTTATATTGGCACTGGAACACCAGCCAGTTTACACAGTGGGTATTCGAAGCAAAGGGTATACAAATGAGGAGGAAGAGCGGTTAAAAGCACTAGGCGCTGAGTTTCACAGGTTTAGAAAATTCTGGAATTCTGGAATTCTGGAAAACCTGTTTTTTTTTCAATTCTAGAACATTCCGAGGCGGTCTAATCACATTTCATGGTCCCGGCCAGCTGGTTTTATATCCGATTTGCGATGTTCGAAGGGTTTCTACAAGGCAATTGGCCCCCTAAACTTCGAATTTAGAAAAAAATGTTTGATTTTTCGAATTTCAAAAATTTCAAAAATCCTCTTTTTAATTCAAAAATATTCGATTAAAATTCCTTTTTTTTCGAGTGTTTTACATTGTATGCTTTGAAACAAACCTAACCAAGACTGCATTTGTTAACATTCAGTTTTTTAGACGTGTCGCGGTCACGCGTCACGTGTTGGGCGAGAATTTGAAAATTCACTGATTCCATTCGTGATTAGGCTCTTTTTGAAGCTCAAAACGTCAGAAATCTGAATATTTTAACGACAATCTCAAAAAACCGCTAAACTTCGAATTTAGGAAAAAAATGTTTGATTTTTGGAATTTCAAAAATTTCAAAAATCTTCTTTTTAATTCAAAAATATTTGATTAAAAATAATTTTTTCGAGTTTTTTACATTGTATGCTTTGAAACAAACCTAACCAAGACTGCATTTGTTAACATTCAGTTATTTAGACGTGTCGCGGTCACGCGTCACGTGTTGGGCGAGAATTTGAAAATTCACTGATTCCATTCGTGATTAGGCTCTTTTTGAAGCTCAAAACGTCAGAAATCTGAATAATTTGGCTCGAATTTCAAAAAACCGCTCAATTTCGAGATTGGTAAAAAATATGAGATTTTTGGAATTTTAAAAATTTCAAAAACCTTCTTTTTAATTCAAAAATATTCGATTAAAATTATTTTTAGAAATTTGAAAGTTCACTGATTTCATTCGTGATCAGGCCCATTTTAAAGCTCAAAACGTCAGAAATTTGAATATTTTAGCGAGAAGCTCGAAAAATCACTTAATTTCTAATCTAGGCAAAAAATAAGATTTTTGGAATTTTCAAAATTTCAAAAGTCCATACTTGCTAATTTTCGGCCTGGCCCGGGTCAGCTCTGGCTGGAGAACAATTTTTCCTGGTCCGAGTTTCGAATATTTCAAAATTTTTCTGTTAATTTTTGTTACATTTTTCTCAAAATAATCATTTTGAAGCATGAACTTTATCTTATGACCCTTCTTAAATCTGAAAACAAAGAAATTTTGATGAAATGTCTCTGAAAATTAAGTTTTCTCTCAAAAATGACCCTTGAAAATTGTTGCCTAAAAAACCAGGCCCGGCCCGCGACATGTATGCTCAAATTGAAAATGGGGTCAATCTGTTTGAATGGCTATCACACACATCTCGTCATCTTCGAGCCAATAGATCTCATTTTCTGTGAAAGATATGTAAAATTGATTAACTAAAAAAATGCTGAATCGTAAGAACGATACAAAACGTGGTTTTTTAATTCAAAACTTTACTACAAAAATGCACATTATTTAATATATGGATGCAAAAAATTAATATAAAAGGCAAATAATTTAGATCATGGCACAGGATGAAGTGGAGTGAACGGGGCAATTGGCAAGTTTGGCAGTCGTCGGTTCTCTACTGAAAATGACAATTTCTTATTTTAGGGCTTATATTGAATAAAATATGGCAAAATGCAGTGAAATGAAAATTTAAAGGATTTTCAGAAAGAAAATTGAAATAGAGGGTATAAAAATGTGGTTTGTAGTTTTAGTACTCTGCTGGAAATTGAAGACAATGCTTTGAAGTTTGCAAAAATGTTTCATGGCCCCCTCCGGACCTGAGTCATGAATAGCAACCATGTTTCCACATTCAAAATTGATTTTTCTCTCTCGACTGACAGATTTCAAGTGATGTTTCGAAAAACCGAATACTAATGTACATACCTTTTTCTCCATTTTCTGGAACTCGTAGAACAAATCTCGAGCTCCTTTCTTCTTTGTTGCAGTCTCCTTCTCTCTGGCCTCAACGTGTTGTTTCTTGGTGGACAGTTTGTATGGAGTAGGTTTTGTCGCTTTCTTGATAGAAAGCAGCTTATTCCCTCGATAGGTGTACATCTTCCCATCCGAAACGTGTCTTGTCCTTGGCAGCTGATCTGATTTTGGTGGTGTATCGTTGACAGACCACTCCTTCTCAGCGAGTTTCACGGTTTGGTCGGACATGGCGAGGTCTGAAGGAAAAGTTTTATTAGTGATTTGATACGATGTGTTATTGAGAAACTAAAGAAAAAAGGCTTGATTTCATAAACTAACTTCAACGGGTAAAAGGAACAAGCTAATGCAAGAAACCATTCAAAAGATGGTTAAAAAATGGTGAAAAGAAATAAATTTTTGAATAATATGTAATGAATCACTCTGAGGAGACCGGATAAAAGGTAACTAATTGCAATTATAATTGTTTGTGTGTGTGTGCGTCAGAGCGTAGGTGCATACTCTTAAAAAACAACAACAACGAGAGGGAGGAGACGCAGACAGAGGGAGAGGGGGGTCGGACCATCTACACACAGCGCAGAGGACACCGGGTAGGCCGTTGCTAGGGGTAACCAACCCAATATGTGTTCATGTAGAAAGAGGAGAAGATTTGCAAACAGACTTTTGTCAGATAGCCATCAGGCTTGGTCGAATGAACGTTTTTGGAGAATCGGATACACGAGTTTTTATCCGAAACTGTTTCTCGGAAAATCGGATATCCGACTTTTTCTCCAATTTTTAACGGATAATTTCGGAGTATTTCGGATAAAAAGTGTTTTGGCCTTCAATCAACGCGAGGGACAAAAAACACCAATTTTTCCGATGAGCAGCAACATTAATATCTACAGTAATCTGCGTGTCATACCACACCGTGATTCTGGTCATTCCATGATTCATCAAAGAGGAGGCCCCTCAACAAACAGTCTTCTAATACCGAGCAAGAAATTTGTTGTTTATTATGTGACGGAGAAAAAGTCAAAACATGTATATAGAAATTTTGTATGGCAGTAGAGATAGGGTGGAGATAAAAACATGTGAATAGTAACAGGGTTGGAAGAGGAGGAGTATTATCAAAAAACTTTTACTCGTAAGAAAAATGACACTTAAAATAGAAGATCCAAAGTTCGACAATGATCATACTTTATTAAAAGTCTCCTCGGTCACACGACACTGTCTCATGTTCCATTGGATTTCCCGCATTATGGCATTCTTTGTATTGCAGATGCCATTGGAGGAGTTGTTCCCTGCTCTCTCAATGATCCTGTCAGCTTTTTCTGAAAATGAATGGGTTTTGTCTGATATTCGAGTCAAAATGCTACCTGGATAGCCTGCATATTTTCTTCGTGTGCTTCTATCGAGGCTTGACTGCGGAGCGCATAGTTGAGACGAGCGCTTTTGTGCTCCTGTAACTCGACATTATAGTTTAAAAGTAGGATAACAATATAAATGCTTACTCTCAAAACACTTCCAAAGTTCTCGCACACCTTCTTGGCATCATTCCCGTTATCCTTCAAAGCCTCATTAATGGTCAAGGTGTCTTGAATACCACTGGCTTTCTTCACAGCTCCAACCTTTCTTCGCTGTTCTTGCTTGACATACTTGGTGATTGGCATGGTGAACAGGAGGTCCTAAAAAAACAGAAATTTGTAAAATACTGTAAAAAATTGACATTACATCACAAAATTTCAGAATTCAAGAATTATAGAAATTCAGAATTCCAGAATTATAGAAAATCAGAATTTCAGAAATTTTAGAATTTCAGAATTCCAGAATCTCAGAATCTCAGAATTTTAGAATTTCAGAACTTTAGAACTTCAGAACTTTGAAATTCTAGCATTTCTCATACACAGAGTTTCAGAGAGC
The DNA here is from genome assembly GCA_027920645.1 of Caenorhabditis nigoni. Classification (NCBI taxonomy): domain Eukaryota; kingdom Metazoa; phylum Nematoda; class Chromadorea; order Rhabditida; family Rhabditidae; genus Caenorhabditis; species Caenorhabditis nigoni. The sequence continues at coordinate 21,936,321 of CP115869.1, forward strand.
TTACTCTTAGTAGTTTTAATCCTTCTGTATTCTTCCCAGTGTCATTTTGAAGAAGCAAAAGACATAAGACACTGCCAGCAAGACCATTCTATGACGTCATTCTTCGTCGTCTACACTACAGCAAAAAAAGAGTGGGGAGAACGTCTAACCTCCACTATTTCATCTTATGTTGTCTTTCTTCTTTTCTCGCTCATCTGTCTGTGCCGTGAGGAAGGAAAACGCACACGCGACGCGTTGCCTAGAGCGCGAATGCTATTTTTCGAATGGGATTGTTTATTCATTACAGTTTGAATTGTGAAAATCGTTCGAGGAAGTGTGTGAGAGAATATCTGAATTACAGAATGTCAGAAATTCAGAATCCCAAAATCTCGGAATCTCAGAATCTCAGAATCTCAGAATCTTAGAATCTCAGAATCTCAAAATCTCAGAATCTCAGTAATTCAGAATCTCAGAATCTCAGAATCTCAGAATCTCAGAATCTTTGCATTTCAGAATCTCAGAATCTCAGAATCTCAGAACCTCAGATTTTAAAAATCTCAGAATTTCCCGATCTCAAAATCTGAAAATTTTCAGAATTTCAGAATCTAAGAATCTCAGAATCTCAGAATCTCAGAATCTCAGAATCTCAGAATCTCAGAATCTCAGAATCTCAGAATCTCAGAATCTCAGAATTTCAAAGTTTCTGAATTCCTGAATCCCTGAATTTCTGAATTTCAGAATTTTAGAATTTCAGAATTTCAGAATTTCAGAATTTCAGAATTTCAGAATTTCAGAATCTCAGAATTTCAGAATTTCAGAATTTCAGAATTTCAGAATTTCAGAATTTCAGAATCTCAGAATTTCAAAATTTCTGAATTCCTGAATTTCTGAATTTCAGAATTTTAGAATTTCAGAATTTCAGAATTTCAGAATTTCAGAATTTCAGAATTTCAGAATTTCATCATTTTTTCTTTAATTTCAAATCATCTATTCATAAAAAATCTCACCATTATCATAAAAATGGAATTGATTTGAATAAAATATCATAGAATAAACAGAAAAATAAAAAAGGAGTTCTCCAAAATCTCAAAGGAGGACTTTTGGAGAACTCCCAAAAAGACGTCTATTCAGTCTAGTCGTCTCAGGAAAGAATGGCGCGAGGCGCGTCGAACACATAGAGTCGATTCGTCCTTTTTTTCCAATGGTTTGTCTGTCTGAGTCTCGTATTTTTTTCACACTCTCTATGCTTCGCCATCTGTTGAGTCATATTGTGTTTTACTGTGTGGCTGTGCACCACGTGATACGGTCATGTCTCTCAGTTTCCCTTTTAACAGCGAGACAAAAGGGGGGCGGGCGATGTCTGTGCGTCGGAGCGCGAATATGAATTATACTGCTTGAAAAGCTGATTCGAATGAAAGCGGATGAGAATCCTACGACGTCATATCAAAACGCTCCTATTTTAAAACTCTGACAAAAAAAAATTATGAGAAATAATTTTATTTTTTAGAATAAATTGAATTTTTCAAAACAAATTTTTTCTTCTTGCCTCCTCATTGAACTTGAAAAGATCCTTGCCATTGGAGACCTTTCTGACCTTCTGCGGCAGCTCCTGAGGTCCAGATGGATTGAGCTCTGCAATTTGGGACATGATTTTTGATCATAAAAAAGTTAAGCAACTCACCAACATCTTCCATTTGGGACTTCCAATGACCAGCTTCCTCATCGATATCCTCCAGCATTGGTTGATTCCTCTTGCGGCCTCGCGTCGATGGTCGACTTGTTGGGAAGTTGAGGGCGAGTACAGTAGGAGATCCTACTTTTCTTTTTTTCAACGACAAGCTTCTCCAGCATCATTGCCAACTCGTCAACTTCTTCGGCATCCACTGGTCTGCACATCGCCTCCAATGCTTCGGCCAACGTCCTTGGGGAAGCATCCGTATCCACACGCCGCAGTGTAGCCAGCGCTCGATCTCCAGCCTCTTCAGATACTTGTCGACATCAAAGTCCGGCGCCTCATCTTCATACCTCCGATCGTACCTCTCCTGATGACCTGGGAAGAGTTGGCCACGATCATCCTCGACAAGCGCACCGCTCGGGCAAACTCCAAACTCGGTGACCAACTCTTCTGCGCCTAGTTTCACCACGACTCCTTCGACAGACCAATCCTCCTCGAAGTCCTCGACGTCCTGTTGCTCCTCGACGTGCTCCTGGTTCTCGACCACCTCCTCGTGCACTTCCACTTCAACCGTATCCAGATGCTCGAGCTGCTCTTCTGCTCCATTATCGGCAACTTCGCCAATGGCGCCATCGGCGTGGATGCTGAAACAAAAAATGTGAACCTTCATGATCTCTCTGACAATTTTCTGCTTGTTTTTTATTTTCTTAGCTTTCAGGACATACCTATTTTTCCCGATACTGTCCTAAAAAAACACAGACCGCCTGATTTCCAACCTCACTCCCACAGTCTATCTCCCGCACTCCAAAATACAAACACATTGAAATATGTGCACTTTTTTACTGTTCATTCTTATCTTTACTATTAACAATCACCAAATTCTGTGTGTGTGTGTGTGTGTCCGTCTGTTCCCGGTTAGCGTAGCCTAGCGAAGTCACCAGTAGACCAAAATGTCTCAAATTTTCACAGATCATCCGAAATAGCAGCGAGATTATGCCCCCATTTTCCGTTTTTCGAAATTTTGATTTTGAAGCCTTCTGGATACGTTCCTTGGTTTCACAACAGTGAAAAAAAAGGGTGGTGGAACTCCCCCCTGGGAAAGAGGGCGAGGGCGAGAGGGGGAGGAAATTACACACACACACGTGTATGCCATTTCTCCCACCCTCCCTATGGCGACCGGGTGGTGTAGTGGTTAGCGAGCTACGCTTTTGTCCGCGCGACGAGGGTTCGTGTCCGCCAGGTGGCAACTTTTTTTTTGGTTTTTTGTACAGAATTCAGAAAGGAGTAAGGATGTGTGAAAATGGTTTTCTCATTATTTTGAGTGAAATGGTACAATAAAAAGTCGAAAGATTTTAGCTTAATTTGTCCGAATGCCTTAAAACTTGAATCAAGAAAGGTCAAATAACGAAACAAATCAAGCTTAAGAATGAAGAACGCAAATCGTTAAAACTATGATACAAGATCAAAATATTTTCAATTTCCGACATTCTAAACCTGACACTTTCACTTTCCAAATTAGAACTTTCCGTATTCTGTACTTCTGTACCTGGAGCTTTGGATTTCCGAGTTTTAAATTTTCGATCTTCAGATTTCTTAATATCTGAAATTTGAAATTTCAGAAACTTTGAATTCAAGTTTCAAAATTAGAAATTTAGGATTTCGAGCCTTTCTTAATTCTTTTTTTTTAATCTTCGAATTCCAGATACTTCGAATTTCGGTTTTTCCAAAAAACTCCGAAAAAAAAGAAGGAAAATGAGCACGTTTTCTGAAATCCTTGACATATTCTACAGTTACCAAGTTCAATTTCGGAATTGTCGGATTTCTAAACAGTTGAAGTGTTGAGATTCTGAACCACGAACTTGCCATTTTTCGAAATTAAGACTTTAAGTATTCAGGAATCGCCCACTTCTCTAATTTTAAGAATATCAGACTTTTTAAATGTTATACTTTCCGAATTTATGAACTTTGAAAAAAATAGAATTTAGGAATTTGGATATTCGAAATTTTGTTCCGGGACAGTACATCAGAACTTCAGAAAATGTTGAGATTGGGCCGGGATGAAGAAAAATCTTCCCTGGCCGGGTTCCTAATAATTCAAATTTTTCTGCCAATTTTAGAGACATTTTAATAAAATGATCATCTTATTTTAAAGCACGAAATTAAACCCAGAACCCTTCTTAAAACTGAGCACAAAGAAAACTTAATAAAACGTTCTCAAAAATACAGTTTTCTCTCAAAAAACTACTCTTTAAAAATTTTTCGAGTTTCTGAATTTTAGAGTTTCCGATTTTCGAATATCTGAATTTTCAAATTTCATGTTTCCCGAATTTTCGAATTTTGGAGTGCCAGCTTTCGACTTTTAACATGTTCAAATTTCGAATTTCCGGGCAATAGAATTTCAACGTTTCAAAATCTCCCACTTTAGAAATTTCGAAACCCTCGACCCAATAATTTCAATTATAATTTTTGATATTTCTTTTCTTTACCACAGTTTCGACAACACCACTGCTTTGTTCCCCAAACTGTACCCCAAACTTTCTACTGTCTCCCTTCTTTTAAACAAGACTATTATTGTCAATAATTACGGGCATTGCAAGCGGGAACCGAGAAGTTCAGTCCCGGAAGGGCGCCAGCAGACTGTTAGTCAAGTTCACGAAAGTGAATATTTCGCAATTTACTGAAACTACATTTTTTCAATGTATTTCTCTCCGGTTTTGAAATTCGAACATTTTATGTAAAGCCAGGAGATTGTAGCCGCCGACAGGCGGCGGAAATCGACTGGTAGTAACGGTAAATGAAAAGAAGAAGAAGAAGTTTTCAGAATATTAAAAAATGAATCAAATTCTACCAGATGAGCTAAAGGTGGTTCAGCTTCTGTCTCACTGCTTCACTCGTACGTATAGTCTAATCCCTCCCCCTACACCACAGTAGGAAAACTGAGCGCCTCTCCTACTATTGATTCACATACATTCATGGATTTGTTTGTGTGTGTGTGCACTTTTTTATAATTTTCAGAAAAGCAGAGCCCAAAAAAGAAGACGTTCAGAAAATTTGATGCAAAATTATTTTGAGATGTTTTTGAGGAAACAGAAAATGAGCTCCAAACAAAGAAAATTCGCAAACGATTTCAATAATTCAAAAAAAATTCTCACCTTTATAAGAACCCGTAGAGATGTAAATAGGATTGTATAGAATTAGGAATATTTAGAAAAATCAAAAGGGAGTTTAAGACTCCCAAAAAAGGTGAGACGTCTATTCTGTCAAGACATCAAAAGAGGGAATGAAGGTGCGGAGAACACATAGGGTCGACTCGACCGCCCCATTGCCTGGTTCGTTTGGTCTCTCCTATATGCACACTCTCTCAGTTTCGCCCCCTGCTGGGTCATGTCGTGTATGTGTGTGTGTAGTTGTCCTTATACCAAACGCTCCCTTCTATCACCTTCCCTCCTATTAATAACAATACGTCATGATGACCTTGGTTGGGGTGGCTCATATGTGTCATAATCCTCAGAAAAGGGTTCAGCCATTAGACGAGAAAGAAAATTACATCATCTTACGCCATACCGACAAGGGGACGGGGATTAGTAGCAGAATTGGATTACCTTCTTACAAATATAGCGGGGGATTTCATGAATATTGCTTCTGAGAGTTCAATACCAAAAATCGATGCTCTGTTTGGCAGAATGGCAGAATAGGTAGGGCTTCGGGAGAGATGAGGGCTTTATGTCAATCACAACATGGAATTTCTAGTTTTAGTTTATAAACATTGTCTAGTTTTGTAGGG
>CP115869.1:21944258-21956758 GCA_027920645.1 Caenorhabditis nigoni
TACAGTTTGAATTGTGTAAATCGTTCGGGGAAGTGTGTGAGAGAATTTCAGAATGTCAGAATATCAGAGTTTCAGAATTTCGAAATTTCAGAATTTCAGAATTTCAGAATTTCAGAATTTCAGAATTTCAGAATTTCAGAATTTCAGAATTTCAGAACTTCAGAATTTCAGAATTTCAGAATTTCAGAATTTCAGAATTTCAGAGTTTCAGATTTTCAAAATTTTAGAATTTCAGAATTTCAAAATTTCAGAATCTCAAAATCTCAGAAGATCAGATTTTCAGAATCTCAGAATCTCAAAATCTCAAAATCTCAAAATCACATAATCAGAGAATCTCGAAATGTCTGAATTTCAGAATTTTCAGAATTTCAGAATTTCAAAATTTCAGAATTTCAGAATTTCAGAATTTTAGAATTTCAGAATTTCAAAATTTCAAAACCTCAGAATCTCAGAATCTCAGAATATCAGAATCTCAGAATCTCAGTATCTCAGAATCTCCATACTTCAGAATCTCAGAATCTCAGAATCTTAAAACCTCAGAATCTTAGAATCTCAGAATATCAGAATCTCATAATCTCAGTATCTCAGAATCTCAGAATCTCAGTATCTCAGAATCACAGAATCTCAGAATCTCAGAATCTCAGAATTTCAGAATTTCAGAATTTTAGAATTTCAGAATTTCATAATTTCAGAATTTCATAGTTTCAGTGATTCAGAATTTCAGAATTTCAGCTGACGTTTTCCTCATTGTTTTCATTTTTCAAGTTATTTTTCAATAATTCTGTGTTTTTTTTGGGTTAAAATCAATTAGAAAAAATACAATAGTTTCGAAAACTTATTTTTATTTCTGTTTTCAGCCCAAAAACCGAATTTCTAAATTAATTATTAGAAAAATCTCACCTTTTCCAGAAAGATCCAAAAAAATTTTTATAGAATATCAGAGAATATTCAGTAAAATAAAAAAGAAGTTCTCCAAAATCCATTTATTTAGAAGATTTTGGAGAACTCCCAGAACAGACGTCTATTCAATAAAGTCGTCGAAGGAAAGAATGGCGCGAGGCGCGTGGAACGCATAGAGTCGACGACCTTTTTTTTCCAATGGTTTGTGTCTCTGGGTCTCGTATATTTTTCACACTCTCTCAGCTTTGCCATCTGTTGAGTCATGACGCGAATGGTTGTGTGGCTTCCCATCACGTGATACGGTCATGTTTTACAGGAATCAGAAATAAATTTAAAAAAGAAAGATCATGGACCTCGAGTAATCTGAAATCTGAAATCTGAAATCTGAAATCTGAAATTCTGAAACTCTGAAATTCTGAAATTCTGAAATCTGAAATCTGAAATCTGAAATCTGAAATCTGAAATCTGAAATCTGAAATCTGAAATCTGAAATCTGAAATCTGAAATCTGAAATCTGAAATCTGAAATCTGAAATCTGAAATCTGAAATCTGAAATCTGAAATCTGAAATCTGAAATCTGAAATCTGAAATCTGAAATCTGAAATCTGAAATCTGAAATCTGAAATCTGAAATCTGAAATCTGAAATCTGAAATCTGAAATCTGAAATCTGAAATCTGAAATCTGAAATCTGAAATCTGAAATCTGAAATCTGAAATCTGAAATCTAAAATCTGAAATCTGAAATCTGAAATCTGAAATCTGAAATCTGAAATCTGAAATCTGAAATCTGAAATCTGAAATCTGAAATCTGAAATCTGAAATCTGAAATCTGAAATCTGAAATCTGAAATCTGAAATCTGAAATCTGAAATCTGAAATCTGAAATCTGAAATCTGAAATCTGAAATCTGAAATCTGAAATCTGAAATCTGAAATCTGAAATCTGAAATCTGAAATCTGAAATCTGAAATCTGAAATCTGAAATCTGAAATCTGAAATCTGAAATCTGAAATCTGAAATCTGAAATCTGAAATCTGAAATCTGAAATCTGAAATCTGAAATCTGAAATCTGAAATCTGAAATCTGAAATCTGAAATCTGAAATCTGAAATCTGAAATCTGAAATCTGAAATCTGAAATCTGAAATCTGAAATCTGAAATCTGAAATGTGAAATCTGAAATCTGAAATCTGAAATCTGAAATCTGAAATCTGAAATCTGAAATCTGAAATCTGAAATCTGAAATCTGAAATCTGAAATCTGAAATCTGAAATCTGAAATCTGAAATCTGAAATCTGAAATCTGAAATCTGAAATCTGAAATCTGAAATCTGAAATCTGAAATCTGAAATCTGAAATCTAAAATCTAAAATCTGAAATCTGAAATCTGAAATCTGAAATCTGAAATCTGAAATCTGAAATCTGAAATCTGAAATCTGAAATCTGAAATCTGAAATCTGAAATCTGAAATCTGAAATCTGAAATCTGAAATCTGAAATCTGAAATCTGAAATCTGAAATCTGAAATCTGAAATCTGAAATCTGAAATCTGAAATCTGAAATCTGAAATCTGAAATCTGAAATCTGAAATCTGAAATCTGAAATCTGAAATCTGAAATCTGAAATCTGAAATCTGAAATCTGAAATCTGAAATCTGAAATCTGAAATCTGAAATCTGAAATCTGAAATCTGAAATCTGAAATCTGAAATCTGAAATCTGAAATCTGAAATCTGAAATCTGAAATCTGAAATCTGAAATCTGAAATCTGAAATCTGAAACCAAAACTAAATTGTTCTAATATTTATTGAGGAGAATGATTAGAGCAAATAATTAAAGAAAAAATGGGGAGGGGAAAGGAAATTAGAAATTTTAAAAATAAGTTCAGCCCGTCGACTTGTCAGAGCTCGTCCCATATTTCCAGAGCAATTTGGATGCATGCAGAGACATTCGATTTTAGGGTACCTGAAAAATTTCAAATTAATCTTCATATTTTAATACTTTAAAAACCTACTCCTCCATATCAAAATTGTAGTCAATCGTCAGTTTCTCTCCTTTTTTAATCCTACTTTCAGCGAAAAATCCAAGTGCCACAAATCCGTCGAACTTCCCATCCAATTGCCATTTTTCAATTATCATATTGAAATTACAGGAGTAATTTGCGTATTTGGCTGAATTCCCTCTATCCGTGGCATCAATGTAGAATGGTCCGGCTTTGTAGACATATGGAAATGTCTTGCTCTTTTTGTACTCCCGAGTCCTTTTTTCATATTCCTTGGAGCTGATGACATCGCCAGTGAATGGGATCACAAACTCATCTTTTTTGATGTCCGTTGCAGCGAAAAGTCCCAATCCGTTCGTCCCAGTCTTTGCTACGAAGACTTTGCTGACGTCATTGGTTTTGAAATTCTGATTTTCGCAGTATTTTTGACAATCGGATGGGCACTCCATGAAGTACATAGCATTCTCGCATATCTTGGAATTGCAGGATGAGGAGCATCTGGAATAAAATCAATACTATCACAGAAACCGTTTTAGGTAGCAGAAAATTGTCAACTACAAAATTGTTTCACATAACATTTCACATATTTTGTTAGTTAGCAACATTTTATTAGCTCTAGGCCGAACGGAGATAGAGCGCTGCGAAGGTAAAGGGTGCAGACACCTTTGTGCACATATTTGCGAGCTTAACCTTGAAACGCTCATATCTTATTAACCAATTAACAACTAGTCGGAAAGTTCCAATAAATTTCGGAATGTTTTCCGAGGCTAAACTACAAACTTTGCATCTGATCTCAATTGAGCTCACAACTTGAGCTAAAATTAAAAAAAAAACTCACCTTTATAAAAACCCGTAAAATGTAAATAGAATAGTATAGAATTGAAGAAAATCCAGTAAAATCAAAAGGGAGTTGAAGACTTCCAAAAAAGGTAAGACGTCTATTCAGTAAAGACGTCGAAGGAATATATGAATAAAATTGCATCGAGCGCATAGGGTCGACCCGACCATCCCATTGCCTGCTTCTTTCGTCTCTTCTATATCCACACTATCTCAGCTTCGCCATCTGCCGAGTATGGGTGTGTGGTCGTCCACCTCACCAGAACATCACCTTTCTCACTTTCCCATGTCTGTTCACCACCCTCTCCCACCTTCCCATTTAACAATACGTCATGATGACCTTGGTTGCGGAGGCTCATAAGAGGCATAATCTCCAGAGAAGTGTACATTCGTTTGACGGCTAGGAAAACGTTGTTCTTTGTAACAAAGGGCCATAAGAAAAGGCCGGGGGGGGGGTTAGTGAAGATTAACCAATTTTTAAAACATTGTGCCTATTTCTATGTGAAATTACTCAAAATGATACGTGTTTTTTTAAAAAATCGATCAGGCTGCGGGGTGTCACTTCTGATCCGGAATTAAGAGGGAGTTTTTCTTCAAGTCGGATATTGGTCAACTATTGATTGAAACTTGAAAGGCGTTAGAAACCATGGCCAGGAAATTCGGAAATTCTGACCATTTTCGGAATGAATTTCTGGTCGGAATGAATTCTATGAATAAAACTCGGATAAAAAAATCAGATCGTGATATTTGCGAAAGGTCTTTTAGGAATGAAATCCTGACTGGAATTTCATAAGAGCCTGTTTCCCAAATGGAAAATTTTCGACTACGGTATGTTCTAGACGCACCCAAAAAAGCTGCTTGCAGGTCTCAAACGGAACTACTTTTACTTTTTTCGAGCTGTCAAAATCTTTCGGTCAATTTTCGCTAGCTTTTCTTTGTTTTGTGATTGGGAAAATGAAAGTCCTATTTCAAAATTAGAGTTTTAAGAAAATCCTGAAATTTCGAAATCGGTATATTTCGAAAATCCAAAATTTCGAATTTTTGCAAATCGGAAATTTTGATATTATGTAATTTCGAGTTTTTCCAAATCATAAATTCTGAGATTCTGTGATTTCCAAAAAACGTGGTTGGTCAAACGTTGGTGGGATCTAAGGCTAAATTAGGGTTCGAAATTTGGACGTCCTCATCCCCAATGGATTTCACAACGGTAGATCTCAAATCGCGCTGGCCGGAGAGAGCCTCAATTAATGACGGCTGCTTTTCTGAGTGTGGCTTGCTAAGCCCCCGCCACTTGCCAAAATATAATATCTGAAAATATATTCAAACGGCTCACTTTAAAAAGATTAAAGGTGGGGGGACATGAAAAAATTAATGTTCTTGAAACTCCGTTTAAATATGCCCCTCGAGGAGTTGAATTTGTGGGGTGAGCATTGAGGGTGCGGCGCCGCTACCGACTGAGCCACGCGGGCAAAGAGAAAGCGGGCAAAACTGACCTAAACTGAAATTTTTTCAGAATTTCAGAATTTCAGAATTTCAGAATTTCAGAATTTCAGAATTTCAGAATCTTAGAATCTCAGAATATCAGAATCTCATAATCTCAGTATCTCAGAATTTCAGAATTTCAGAATTTCAGAATTTCAGAATTTCAGAATTTCAGAATTTCAGAATTTCAGAATTTCAGAATTTCAGAATTTCAGAATTTCAGAATTTCAGAATTTCAGAATTTCAGAATTTCAGAATTTCAGAATTTCAGAATTTCAGAATTTTAGAATCTCAGAATTTTAGAATCTCAGAATGTCAAATGTTCAGGATATCAGAATTTAGGAATTCCAAAATCTCAGAATTTCAGAATGTCAGAATTTCAGAATTTCAGAATCTCAGAATCTCAGAATTTAGGATTTTCAGAATCTCTGAATCTTTCTCTCTCTCTCAGAACCTCAGAACCTCAGAAACTCAGGATCTTGGAATCTCAGAATATTTTTTCGGATGTATTTCAGAATTTCAGAATTTCAGAATTTCAGAATTTCAGAATTTCAGAATTTCAGAATTTCAGAATTTCAGAATTTCAGAATTTCAGAGTTTCAGAATTTCAGAATTTCAGAATATCAGAATATCAGAATTTAGGAATTCCAGAATCTCAGAATCTCAGAATCTCAGAATTTCAGATTTTCAGAATTTTAAATTTTCATAATCTCAGATTTTCAAAATCTCAGAATCTCTAAACTTCAAAATCTCAAAACTTTCGATTTTCAGAATCTCAGAATTTCAGATTTTCAGAATTTTAAATTTTCATAATCTCAAATTTTCAAAATCTCAGAATCTCAGAACTTCAAAATCTCAAAACTTTAGATTTTCAGAATTTTTGAGTTTCAGAACTTTGGAATTTCAGAACTTAAGAATTTTAGAATTTCTTATACACAGGGTTTCAGAGAACTTCCTCATTGTAGTTTCGATCCCTGATAGTTTCAATCCTTCTGTATTCTTCCCAGAGTCAATTTGAAGACGCAAAAGACATAAGACACTGCCAGCCAGAACATTCTATGACGTCATTCTTCGTCGTCTACACTACAGCAAAAAAAAGAGTGGGGAGAACATCTAACCTCCACTATTTCATCTTCTGTAGCCTTTCTTCTTTTCTCGCTCGTCTGTCTGTGCCGGGAAGAAGGAAAACGCACACGCGACGCGTTGCATAAAGCGCACATGCTATTTTTCGGATGGAATTGTTCATTCATTACAGTTTGAGTTTTGAAAATCGTTTGAGGAAGTGTGTGAGAGAATTTCAGAATTTCAGAATTTCAGAATCTCAGAATTTTAGAATCTCAGAATGTCAAATGTTCAGGATATCAGAATTTAGGAATTCCAGAATCTCAGAATCTCAGAATCTGAAATTGTGAAATTTGAAATTCTGAAATTCTGAAATTCTGAAAGTCTGAAATTCTGAGATTCTGAGATTCTGAAATACTGAGAATCTGAGATTCTGAGATTCTGAAATCCTGAGATTCTGAAATTCTGAAATTTTGAAAGTCTGAAATTCTCTCACACACTTTCTCGAACGATTTCCACAACTCAAACCAAGGGATTGAAGTTGCTGAGAGAAAACTCTCTGAAACTGTATGTAAAAAAAATTCTAAAATTCCAAAGTTCTGAAATTCTAAAATTTTGAAAATCTGAGATTATGAAAACTTGAAATTCTGAAAATCTGAAATTCTGAGATTTTGTGAATCTGAGATTCTGAGGTTCTGAGGTTCTGAGGTTCTGAGGTTCTGAGGTTCTGAGGTTCTGAGATTCTGAGGTTCTGAGATTCTGAGATTCTGAGAATCTGAAATTCTGAAAATCCTAAATTCTGAGATTCTGAGATTCTGAGATTTTGAAAATCCTAAATTCTGAGATTCTGAACATTCGAGATTCTGAGAATCAGAACTTCTGAGATTCTGAAATCCTGAGATTCTGAAATTCTGAAATTTTGAAAGTCTGAAATTCTCTCACACACTTTCTCGAACGATTTCCACAACTCAAACCAAGGGATTGAAGTTGCTGAGAGAAAACTCTCTGAAACTGTATGTAAAAAAAATTCTAAAATTCCAAAGTTCTGAAATTCTAAAATTTTGAAAATCTGAGATTATGAAAACTTGAAATTCTGAAAATCTGAAATTCTGAGATTTTGTGAATCTGAGATTCTGAGGTTCTGAGGTTCTGAGGTTCTGAGGTTCTGAGGTTCTAAGGTTCTGAGATTCTGAGGTTCTGAGATTCTGAGATTCTGAGAATCTGAAATTCTGAAAATCCTAAATTCTGAGATTCTGAGATTCTGAGATTTTGGAAATCCTAAATTCTGAGATTCTGAACATTCGAGATTCTGAGAATCTGAACTTCTGAGATTTTGAAAATCTGAGATCTGAGATTCTGAGATTCTGAGATTCTGAGATTCTGAAATTCTGAAAATCCTAAATTCTGAGATTCTGAGAATCTGGAAATCCTAAATTCTGAGATTCTGAACATTCGAGATTCTGAGATTCTGAACTTCTGAGATTTTGAAAATCTGAGGTCTGAGATTTCTTTTTTTTTAAGAAGCGATGGGATATAAAAGAATGAAGATTACAATTTTATTTTAAAAACTTTTGAAAAAAGGCAACAATAACAAGAACAGAATTGAAATCAATATCATTCCTCGAGCTCTACTTATTCTCCTTGGCGATGTCCCTCCAAGCGAAGAGCAATCTCTGAAAAAGTAAAGTCTCAGATTGTTTTTTCTAAACACCTGAAGGTTCCATACTTTCTATTCTAGACTACAACTTTGCATCTAATCTCAATTGAGCCCACCATTACACAGAAAGCGGAACTTTGATTTCTATCATTCCAAACAAACTGACCTTCTCTATCATTCCAATCGAGCATACCACAGATTGGACGAAGACTGTTGAGATGTGGACGGACCTGGAAAATTGTTATCTTAAAAATTCTCCGACGTATCTCTTATCGTTATCTATATTTTAATCTTCCCGGACGGCCTATTACCTATCGCGGTTCTATATTTTTATACTCCAGGACCTCAGTTTAGTTATTTTTTGAAATGCGAATTTTTTTGGCAACTGGTCGGAAAATTTCAATTGGTTTAAAAAGTTTTCCAAACTTTGAATCTAATCTCAATTGAACACACAGCTATACGGAACGTAAAACTTTGTTTCCTAGCATTTCTATCACATTACTTCCAAACTTACCATCATTATTCCAATAGAGGCGAAGAGCTTCAGCAAGTGGTGGCCGTCTTTGGAAGCTGGATGCTGTAACAAAAAAAACTTTTCATCGAGTTTTCTGGCAGTAAAACTCGGAGACGCATAGTGTGAGAACTGTTACTCGAACTTTCTAATTTTCCCAGCCGTCACCTCAGTACCCTTGTCACTCCCACAGTCTATCTAGTCTAATGTAAAGATGGTATTCCCAATATCAAAATTGTTTTTTTTAATACAATTTTTTCTGACAAATGGTCGAAAGTTCCAATTAGTTTCGGAAACTCTTTCTTTGCTAGACAACACGTTTTGAATCTGAACTCATTTTAACACAACGTTGCACAGAAAGGAAACCCTATAGTCATATCATTTCACATTTTGCTCAAACTGACCTTCCACTCTATTCCAGTTGAGGCGCCGAGCTGGGACGCGGATGGACCACTGGGACGTGGATGGTCTTGCTGAAAAATGAAGCATGTTCCTTCATGATTTCCCTGGCATTTTTCTGTTTGTACTCTATTTTTTGATCTTCCAGGCAAGCTTCAAAGAATATTGATACTATTTGAATGTTGATAGACTCGGAAAAGTAAAAATTGGACATTACAGCCAAGATGATCAACAGATTAGTGATAACACCAATTTGTGCTCAGAACAGAGACGTTAGAGAGGGACTAGACAGTACGGGAGCCACAACAGGTTAGTATAATTGCACTTCGCTAGCGACTTACTTCGACTTCTATTTTCGCTTTTCAGAAAGCTTCCAACATGACCTCCTTCCGTCCGATCTCCTGATCTCCAGGGATGTTGCTGTTGTTCTTGATGGGATGCTGGATGACGTTGAGGAGCTTGAGAAGGAGCCAGAGCCGGAGCCGGTCGCCGACGAGGAGGTTCGAACATTTTGGATTGAAGAAGTGGTCATTGCAGAGAAGCTGCAGAAGCCTCAAGGTTAGTGTTTTTGGTTTTATTCACTATTTGAATTCATACTTATTTTGAGTTCTCCTTCCATTTTTTTTCAAACTGTGCTTTTCAGAACTGAAAGCCACCGCCACCACTAGCTGCAAGACTCTCCCCGACCCCTCCGACCTGCTCATGGCTAGGGATGTTGCCGTGGTCATGGACCAAATTGTGGAGGATCTGGAGAAGCCGGAGGAACCCGAAGAAGGTGAGTGAAAAAATCTTATTTGCTGGGTTTATTTCCCGTATCTATCTTGAAAAAAATTTTATGCACAAATCGTCCGTTTTCAACTATTTTTAGAGGTCTCACAGCGAAAACTACCGTATCTCCGGCTAGAGGAGAACCCTAGAAAGTTGAAACTAGATATGAATATACTCTTTGACTAGATTCGAGAGAATTTTTGGATTACTGTAGTCGGGCTTCTCCACTAAAACTACCGTACCTCAAGTCACAGTAATCCTAGAAATGGGAATTCTAAGACCAATAAACTGTATGAAAAGTTGTTTTGATTGAATACCAGTCGGTTCACGCCCCTCCGGAGCTAAACCTCCTGGGCTCAGCTTACAGTGCGTGTAACCTTACAGAAGAGTGTTTTCCACTTTCGCTTAAGGACTATTTTTAAAGGTATTTTTTTCAACTCGGAAAATTGGAAATCTAAATATTCAGAGCGTTAGATATTCTGAGTTGGGAAGTTCAAAATTTCGGTAATCTTAAAATTTTAGATATTCAGAATTTTGAAATTTTGAAAATTTATAAGTAAGAAAATCCAGAAATTTGGAACGAACATAAAAAATTAGCGAATACAAATTAAACCCGGGTTCGGAAACCCGGGTCCGGAATCCGGGATCTGGAATTCGGAATCCGGAATTCGGAACCCAAAACCTAGCATTCGGAATCCGGACCCAGGAATCTGGAATCCAGAATATAAAATCCGGAATCCGAAATCTGAACTCCCGAATTCCGAATTCCGAATCCCAAATCCCGAATCTTGAATCCGGATCCAGGCATCCGGATTCAGAAATCCGGAACCGGATCCCTTCTCCGGACCCCACTCAGGAGCCCCGAGAAGGGAGAACTGATTCTTCCTTCCACTTCTCTCTTACTTTATAGTGATCTTATCTCCTCGAGGTCATCTTGGGTCGTGGGTTTCAAAAACAATTCACGTGGTTCTTTTCGTCTAGAATTTAAATTTTTTGAAACTTTTTTATCACGTTTCAATGACAATTGAATTTTCACTTCAAAAAATCTGCGAAAATCTTTAAAGAGAGTGTTTCTTTCAACCTAATTATCTCGTTTCCTGTTTGAGATATCAAGAAATATTCAACTGCAATGTTTCTGATATCAATACAAACATTTTCGTTTTTAGATTTTTCCAATATCTCTAACAGGAATTGAGATTTATTTGGTCAAAGTCGAAAAACGATGGATGCTATTTTTTGTCGAATTACTGCCCTGCAGGGTTGAACCACCTGGGCTCCGCTTACAGTACCCGTAATCCTAGAGAAAAAAAGCGTAAAATATACCAATTTTTGTACCAAATTGTTAATCGAAACTTTCTGATGACACAAAAGAATTCAAGTTTAGTTAAAAGCTTCAGATCTCACTATCAGTTCAATCTTTCTCTTGACTTGAAACAAATGAAACTGGGAAATTCTTGGCTTGGGTTTTATTCGAACCGATTAAAAAGCGGTCGGACATTTTCATATTCATTTCTGAACTCTGTAAAAAAAACCAAAGCAGTTGCCGCCTATCGGACTCGAACCCCCCACGGAAATGTGTACCGTTAACCGCTACACCACGGCTGACCACAGAGAAGAGGGTAGAAATGGCGTACACGTGCGTCGGTTTTCCTCGCCCTCTCGCCCTCTCCCCCTCCTCCCTCGCCCTCTGTTCCCACCACGCTTTACTGTGGTCAAAGCAAGGAACGTCTCCAGAAGACTTCAAAATCAAAATTTCGAAAAACGAAAAGCATCAACTAATACACACTTCTGATCTATCTGTCTAGGTTTCAGCTTGATCGGTTAACTTTGAATGGGTGAGCTGGGCTCATTTTTGAATGGGTGAGCTGGGCTCACAAAGCTCTTTTTTTTTCAAACTGACCTTCTTCATGATGATTTGCGCCAAGCTGGAGAGTGCTCGCTCGACGACCATTTGAAGACGATGGTTCGGAGGAGGATGGTCCGGCTGAAACAAAGTTATGTTTCCTAGTCAATTATCAAACATTTCTCTGCTTGTTTGTCTATCCGGACAGCTTTTCTCCCAACAGAATGATGGGAGTGTTTTCAGGAGCAGTCTAATGTAAAGATGGTATTCCTATTATCAAAATTGAGTTATTTCAACCCAATTTTTTCTGGCAAATAGTCGGAAAGTTCCAATTAGTTTCAAAAACTCTTTCTTTGCTAAACAACAAATTTTGCATCTAAATTCAGTTGAACACAACTTTGCACAGAAATAAATTATATATTTATATCATTTCACATTTTCCTCAAACTGACCTTCCACTCTATTCCAGTTCAGGCAGCGAGCTGAGACGGGGATGGACCGCTGGGACGTGGATGGTCTTGCTGAAAAATGAAACATGTTCGTTCATGATTTCTCTGGCATTTTTCTTGGTTCAGGAAAAACTCAAATATGAAGGAAAAATTATTGAATTAATTTCAAATGAGAAGAACTAAGCGCCTCTCCTCCTATTGATTCACATACAACCATAGATTTGTTAGTGTGTATGTGCACTTTTTTTTAATTCACAGAAAAACAGAATCCGGAAAGAGTTCAGAAAATTGGATGCACAGAGATTTTGGAACGGTTTTGATGAAACAGAAAATGAGCTCCAAATGAAGAAAATTAGCAATAATTCAATTTCTTTTTAATAATTCAAAATTAGAGAATATTTAGAAAAATCAAAGGGAGTTGAAGACTCCCAAAAAAGGTGAGACGTCTATTCTGTCAAGACATCAAAAAAGGGAATGAAGGTGCGTAGAACACATAGGGTCGACTCGACCGTCCATTGCCTATTTCGTTTGGTCTCTTCTATGTTCACACTCTCTCACTTTCGCCACCTGCTGGGTCATGCCGTGTATGTGTGTGTGT
>CP115869.1:21961758-21979258 GCA_027920645.1 Caenorhabditis nigoni
TTCTGAAATTCTGAAATTCTGAAATTCTGAAATTCTGAAATTCTGAAATTCTGAGATTCTGACATTCTGAAATTCTGGGAATCTGAGATTCTGAGATTCTGAGATTCTGAAGTTCTGAGAATCTGAAATTCTGAAATTCTGAAATACTGAAATTCTGAGATTCTGAGATTCTGAGATTCTGAGATTCTGAAATTCTGAGAATCTATGATTTTGAAATTCTGAAATTCTGAGAATCTGAGATTCTGAGATTCTGAAATTCTGAAATTCTGAGATTCTGAGGTATGGAGATTCTCAGGTATGGAGATTCTGAGATTCTGAGATTCTGAGGTATGGAGATTCTGAGATTCTGAAATCATAAAATTCTGAAATCTGATATTCTGAAATCTGAAATTCTGAAGTTCTGAGATTCAGAAATTCTGAAATTTTGAAAATCTGAAATTCTGAAATTTTGAAAATCTGAAATTCTCTCACACACTTCCTCGAACGATTTTCATAATTCAAACTGTGATAATGAACAATCCCATCGAAAAAATAGCATCCGCGGTCGATGCGAGGCGTCGCGTGTGCGTTTTCCCTTTTCCCGGAGATTCTGAAATTCTGAGATCATGAAATTCTGAAATTCTGAAATTCTGAGGTTCTGAAAATATGAGATTCTGAAAATATGAGATTCTGATTTTCTGAGATTCTGAGATTCTGAAATTTATTCTGAGATTCTGAGATTCTGAGGTATGGAGATTCTGAGGAATGGAGATTCTGAGATTCTGAGGTATGGAGATTCTGAGGTATGGAGATTCTGAGATTCTGAGATCATGAAATTCTGAGATTCTGAAATTCTGAAATTCTGAAATTCTGAAATTCCGAAACTCTGAAATTCTGAAATTCTGAAATTATAAAATCTGAAATTCTCTCACACACTTCCTCGAACGATTTTCATAATTCAAACTGTGATAATGAACAATCCCATCGAAAAAATAGCATCCGCGGTCGATGCGATGCGTCGCGTGTGCGTTTTCCGTCTTCCCGGCACAGACAGACAAGCGAGAAGAGAAGAAAAGCAATAGAAAATGAAATAAAAATGAAATCTCCCAACTCTTTTTTGCTGTAGTGTAGACGACGAAGAATGACGTCATAGAATGTTTTGACTGGCAGTGTCTTATGTCTTTTGCGTCTCCAAATTGACACTGGGAAGAATACAGGAGGATTGAAACTACCAAGGGATAGAAACTACTGAGAGACAGCTCTCAGAAACTGTATGTATAAGACATTCTAAAATTCTTAAGTTCTGAAATTCCAAAGCTCTGAAATTCTAAAATTCTAAAAATCGAAAGTTTTGAGATTTTGAAGTTCTGAGATTCTGAAACTCTGAAATTCTAAGATCTTGAAAATCTGAGTTTATGAAAATTTGAAATTCTGAAAATCTGAAATTCTGAGATTTTGTAAATCTGAGATTCTGATATTCTGAGATTTCGGGATTCTGAGGTTCTGAGGTTCTGAGATTCTGAGATTCTGAGAATCTGAGATTTTGAGATTCTGAGATTCTGATATTCTGAGATTCTGAAATTCTGAGATTCTGAGATTCTGAGATTTTGAAAATCTTAGACCTCCGGCCAGCGTGTTTTGATGTGTTGGTTTTCTTGGATAGATGTGTTGTGTGTTTGGGAGTTTTTGCTCCGGAGATGTTTCTAAATAAAGAAGTGATCATTCAGAAAAAAACTGGAGATGTGTCAGTTATTTTGTTTCAATGGTGTGGAAGGTATTTAATATTTTTTATTTTAATATAGTGAAGGTTCAACGCTTGAGTAGATTTAACAAAGATTTATTTAACGACAGGTCTAAGACCCAAAAGTAACAAGATAATGAAAACAAGGATAAAAAGGCCTAGATGAATCGAGAAGGGTGGTATTTATCTGGACCGTTCCTGTGGGCGTGGGGCGGAGCTGCTGGTCGATGATGTGATTGCATTCCGTGAGCCGATGGGACGATCTGAAATACATATTAATGTTAGAGTGTGTGTACAGAACGGAGGCGCTGAGAGGGGAATGTGATGTTTCAGCCTATGTGTCATCTAATGGATTTCCCGCTGGGATTTCTTATCACCCGTGACTGTGTTGGACTTTGTGCTTTTCCTATAGGAATGTGGAACCTGGACTATGACCTGGTGGGGAATTATTATGGTAATGTGAAATCACCCTAAAAGGATATTAATATCCTTTACACTTGAAAATTGGCGCTGCAGACTATTGTACAAATTTGTGCTCAAAACAGAGACGTCAGAGAGGGACTAGACATTACGGGAGCCACAACAGGTTAGTATAATTGCACTTCGCTAGCGACTTACTTCGACTTCTATTTTTGCTTTTCAGAAAGCTTCCAACAGGACCTCCTTCCGTCCGATCTCCTGATCTCCAGGGATGTTGCTGTTGTTCTTGATGGGATGCTGGATGACGTTGAGGAGCTTGAGAAGGAGCCAGAGCCGGAGCCGGTCGCCGACGAGGAGGTTCGAACATTTTGGATTGAAGAAGTGGTCATTGCAGAGAAGCTGCAAAAGCCTCAAGGTTAGTGTTTTTGGCTTTATCCACTATTTGAATTCATACTTATTTTGAGTTCTCCTTCCATTTATTTCAAACTGTGATTTTCAGAACTGAAAGCCAACGCCACCACTATCTGCCAGACTCTCCCCGACCCCTCCGACCTGCTCATGGCTAGAGATGTTGCCGTGGTCATGGACCAAATTGTGGAGGATCTGGAGAAGCCGGAGGAACCCGAAGAAGGTGAGTGAAAAAATCTAATTTGCTGGGTTTATTTCCCGTATCTATCTTGAAAAAAATTTTATGCACAAATCGTCCGTTTTCAACTATTTTTAGAGGTCTCACAGCGAAAACTACCGTATCTCCGGCTAGAGTAACCCTAGAAAGTTGAAACTAGATACGAATATACTCTTTGACTAGATTCGAGAGAATTTTTGGATTACTGTAGTCGGGCTTCTCCACTAAAACTACCGTACCTCGAGCCACAGTAATCCTAGAAATGGGAATTCTAAGACCAATAAACTGTATGAAAAGTTGTTTTGATTGAATACCAGTCGGTTTACGCCCATCCGGGGCAAAACCTCCTGGGCTCTGCTTACAGTGCGTGTAACCTTACAGAAGAGTGTTTTCCACTTTCGCTCAAGGACTATTTTTAAAGGTATTTTTCAACTCGGTAAATTGGAAATCTAAATATTCAGAGTTTTAGATATTCTGAGTTGGGAAATTCAAAATTTCGGTAATCTTAAAATTTTAGATATTCAGAATTTTGAAATTTTGAAAATTTATAAGTAAGAAAATCCAGAAATTTGGAACGAACATAAAAAATTAGCGAATACAAAATAAACTCGGGTTCGGAAACCCGGGTCCGGAATCCGGGATCTGGAATTCGGATTCCGGAATTCGGAACCCAAAACCTAGCATTCGGAATCCGGACCCAGGAATCTGGAATCCAGAATATAAAATCCGGAATCCGAAATCTGAAATCCCGAATTCCGAATTCCGAATCCCAAATCCCGAATCTTGAATCCGGATCCAGGCGTCCGGATTCAGAAATCCGGAACCGGATCCCTTCTCCGGACCCCACTCGGGAGCCCCGAGAAGGGAGAACTGATTCTTCCTTCCACTTCTCTCTTACTTTATAGTGATCTTATCTCCTCGAGGTCATCTTGGGTCGTGGGTTTCAAAAACAATTCACGTGGTTCTTTTTGTCTTTTTTCTCAATCTTTCTCTTGACTTGAAACAAATGAAACTGGGAAATTCTTGGCTTGGGTTTTATTCGAACCGATTAAAAGCGGTCGGACATTTTCATATTCATTTCTGAACTCTGTACAAAAAACCAAAGCAGTTGCCGCCTATCGGACTCGAACCCCCCACAGGAATGTGTACCGTTAAGAGCTGAAACAAAAAAAGTGATCCTTCATGAGTTCTCTGACTATTTTCTGCTTGTTTTCTAATTCTTAATCATCCGAGATATACATATTTTCCTCATGAATCATTTATAAACGATCGAATAGTGATAATTTCCTTATATTGTACTCATAGTTTTCAAAACTCGTTCTCATAACCCTTCTCATAACATTATAAACTACATTCCACGAGAAATCATCCACAAAAATTTGAAAATTCTACTAACCATTGCTTCCTCTTCCGTTTCCATTCATTTTTTTCGTTGATTGAAGGGTGTTCCCGAGTTGATTTCTGGAAAATGAATCGATTATGAAGCGGAAGCTTGGGACACAAGAACAGAACAAGAAGAAAATCTGAAAGACGACTGACAAGAACGCGCATCACACTCATGGGGAGGAAATGAATAGAAAGCGGAAGAATAGAGTCAGCTATTTCTGTCGCAATAATTCTACATAAAAAGGGAGATCTACCAGATGAGCACATACAGTGTCTCTCCTCCTCTACACCACAGTATGAAAACGGAGCGTCTCTCCTCCTATTGATTCACATACACGCATAGATTTGTTTGTGTGTATGTGCACTTTTTTCAAATTTACAGAGAAAAGAGTCCAAAAAAAAAGACGTTCAGAAAATTTCATAGCTGCCAAATCACGGGCCGGCCCGCCTTCTGTGCAGACGCTGATTTTTTGAATTTTTTTTCGGAAATTTTGAAATTTTTTTCAAAAATTTGAGCAAAAACTACCTATTTTTTGATCACGTTCCACTCTGTTAATTTTGTTAAAAAATGTAAATGTTTTCTAATTTGAGAAAAAAAAATGAAATTAGTATTTTTTCACTGGAAATGTCTGTAAGAGGCGGGCCGGGCCGGGCCTGGCCGAGAAAGTTCTTCTTTCGGCAAGGCCCGGCCCGTTGCAACTCTGGCAAATTTGATGCAAAGCGATTTTGTAATGGTTTTGGGGAAACAGAGAATGAGCTCCAAATAAAATAAATTGGCAAAAGATTTCAAAAGTCCAAAAAAATCTCACCTTTATAAAAACGAGTAGAAGTGTGAATAGAATAGTATAGATTGAGAGAATATCTAGAAAAATCAGAAGGAGTTGAAAACTCCCAATAAAGGTGAGACGTCTATTCTGTCAAGACATCAAAAGAGGGAATGAAGGTGCGTAGAACACATAGGGTCGACTCGACAATCCCATTGCCTATTTCGTTTGGTCTCTTCTATATGCACACTCTCTCACTTTTGCCACCTGCTGGGTCATGCCGTGTATATGTGTGTATACGATCTCTTCTATCACTTTCCCTCCTATTAATAACAATACGTCATGATGACCTTGGTTGGGAAGGCTCATAAATGTCATAATCTCCAGAGAAGTGTTCAGCCATGAGACCAGATAGAAAATTACACCATCTTACGCCATACCGACGAGGGGACAGGGATTAGCAGCAGAATTGGTTCTTACAAAATATAGCGGAGAATTTCGTAAATATTGTTTATAAGAGTTCGATACGATTAAACCGATGTTCTGTTCGGCACAATGGCCGAATAGGGGGGGGGGGGGGCTTCGGTAAAGGTGAGGGCTTTATGTCAATTACAGAATTGAAGCTCTAGTAGTTTTAATTTATAGATTATGAGATTTTTATAACGATTTCACAAAATTAGACTACTTACGTAGAGTTTTTTTCTATGTATTTGAGTGTTCACGCTATTTTCATCTAGACATTTTGAAAAATCATTGGTATTATTTGGAGGGATTTCAAACTTGTTTTCTAAGGATGATGCCTATTTCATTGAAAGCTTCATTGAACAACCGTAGGCCTCTAACATTACCATCGTTAAGGTATCCTTTCCACAGATCTGTATCTTTCGAAAATTCGAAAAAAAGGCTAATGGATACGATTGCTGGGGCTCAATTGTCTCGATTGTTATGCAAGATATCAAGAATGTGTCAACTGACAAAAAACTTCTGATATTATGATAAACAATTTATTAGTTAACAACTTTTTTGTATCTTTTACAAGATCCGAGAAAAATTCACTTAAAATTTAAAGATAGGGGGGGGGGGTCTCCTATTACCGGTTTTACAGTATGAGCAGTTTAGTGAGCAACACTTTTACAAACGAAAAAGAAGAAACATATGTTCAACCAATTAAAAAACATCAAAACATAAAATAATGCGACACTGTGTCATGTTCATTTGGATTTCCCGGATTATGGCATTCTTGGTGTTGGAGATGCCATTTATGGAGTTGTCTTTTCAGCTTTTTCTGAAAACGAATAGTTTTTGTTTGATATTCAAGTCAAAATGGTACCTGGACCGCCTCCATCTTTTCTTCGTGTGCTTCTACCTTTGCTTGGCTGCAGAGCTCATAGTTGGGACGAGCGGCATTGTGCTCCTGTAATTCAAAATTATAGTTTGAAAGTTAGAGAACTCTATGAATGCTTACTCTCACAACACATCCAAAGTTCTCGCACACCTTCTTGGCATCATTCCCATTATCTTTCAAAGCCTCATTGCCTTCCAATGTAATCTGAAAAATGTGAAACTTTCAAATTTTGAAAATCCGAAAATCTGAATTTCTGAAAAATTGAAAGTCTGACTTTTTGAAAATTTGAAACGTTTAAATTCTGATTATTCAAAAGTCTGAAACTTTTCCATTCTAAAACTTCGAAATTCTAAAGTTCTGAAATTCTGAACAAATATTTTATCAGTTAATAAATTTTCGATATTTTTACGAAAACTTCGAATTTCTTCAAAAAATGAAATTTTTAAGTTCCTAAATCACTGAATTTTTGAAATTCTGAAACAGTCTTCAAAACATTGTCTTCCACACAAGTTTTGAGTTTCAGAAAAATTTGATTATTTTACTACGAAATTCGTCAAAAAATTTGGAACGCTTCACGAATTTGCGTGTCATCCTTGCGCAGGGGCCATGCTAATCTTCTCTGTATTGTTCCAATTTTAGTATATGTTCTCGGAAGAACAAGACCTATGAAAACGCAACGCGTATAAAAGAGGGAGGGTAGACAAGCGGCCGACACCTCCCGGGTTCCGCTGCCCGCTATGTTTTGTGTGTAAAAGGGGCGGGGCTCAGCGGCAAGGAGAGGGGAGGGAGAGGGGGATAGTCATCCTAAAATGACTGTTTCTTGAGCTAGAAAAAGAATTTAAAGATTTTCTCTTTTTATGTATGTCATGCGCCTTTTCTCCTATTCAAATTAAACCAATTAACTGCGAATAGTTGTAATTCAGAATTGCGAAATTTCCGAATTGCAAAATTTCACAATTTCACAATATCAGAAATTCACATTTTCACAGTTTCATAATATCACAATTTCACAATTTCAAAATTTCCTAATTTCTTAATGAGAATTTCAGAATTTCAGAATTTCAGCTACCGTTATCCTCATATTCCCATTCATCAAGTCGTTTTTCAATAATTTGAGTTTTCTTTTCACATTAAAATCATTGATCAGACAAAATACAACAGTTTTGAAAACTTGTTCTTATTTCTGTATTCAGTCAAAAAATCGAATTTTCAAAGTAAAAAATCTCACCTTTATCAGAAAGATCAAAAGCATTTTAAAAGAATACCAGAGAACATTCAGTAAAATCAAAGAGAAGTTCCCCAAAATCCATTTATTTAGAAGATTTTGGAGAACTCCCAAAACAGACGTCAATTCAGTCAAGTCGTCTCAGAAAAGAATGGCGCCAGGCGCGTCGAACGCATAGAGTCGACGACCGTTTTTTCCAATGGTTTTTGTCTCTGGGTCTCGTTTATTTTTCACACTCTCTACATTTCGCCATCTGTTGA
Organism: Caenorhabditis nigoni; assembly: GCA_027920645.1. Lineage (NCBI taxonomy): Eukaryota > Metazoa > Nematoda > Chromadorea > Rhabditida > Rhabditidae > Caenorhabditis > Caenorhabditis nigoni. Next base: position 21,969,504 of record CP115869.1, read on the forward strand.
GCTTATGAGTGCGAGGTTGCCCACCACGTGATACGGTTATGTTTCTCAGTTTCTCTTTTAACAACAAGGCAAAAGAGGTGCCATATAGAAAAATATGCCTAACAGCAACGTTGTTCTCGGAATTTGCCAAAATTTTCGGTACTTCAGCATTCATTGGAAGATTGGGAACGAATTTCAGGAATCAGACAAATAAAGAGAAAAATCTGAAATCTGAAATCTGAAATCTGAAATCTGAAATCTGAAATCTGAAATCTGAAATCTGCTTTTCCTCTCTGTCTCGAGCAGCTTTATTCTTTTGGAGTACTCACGGGGAATCCAACACTTCCCTTATGTGCCTTCTCTGCAGGCTCTGAGATTCTGAGATTCTGAGATTCTGAGATTCTGAGATTCTGAGATTCTAAGATTTTGATATTCTGATATTCTGAGATTCTGAGATTCTGAGATTCTGAGATTCTGAGATTCTGAGATTCTGAGATTCTGAGATTCTGAGATTCTGAGATTCTGAGATTCTGAGATTCTGAGATTCTGAGATTCTGAGATTCTGAGATTCTGAGATTCTGAGATTCTGAGATTCTGAGATTCTGAGATTCTGAGATTCTGAGATTCTGAGATTCTGAGATTCTGAGATTCTGAGATTCTGAGATTCTGAGATTCTGAGATTCTAAGATTTTGATATTCTGAGATTCTGAGATTCTGAGATTCTGAGATTCTGAGATTCTGAGATTCTGAGATTCTGAGATTCTGAGATTCTGAGATTCTGATATTCTGAGATTCTGAGATTCTGATATTCTGAGATTCTGAGATTCTGAGATTCTGAGATTCTGAGATTCTGAGATTCTGAGATTCTAAGATTTTGATATTCTGATATTCTGAGATTCTGAGATTCTGAGATTCTGTCCCCACCGAAAAATAGCATCCTCTATGCGACGCGTCGCGTGTGCGTTTTCCTTCTTCACGGCACAAACAGACGAGCGAGAAGAGAAGAAAGGCAACAGAAGATGAAATAGTGGAGGTTAGACGTTCTCCGCACTCTTTTTTTTTTGCTGTAGTGTGGACGACGAAGAATGACGTCATAGAATGCTCTGGCTGGCAGTGTCTTATGTTTTTGTGTCTTCAAAAGGACACCGGAAAGATTACAGAAGGATTGAAACGATCAAGTGATTGAAACTACTAACATAAAAGGGAGTTATCTGAAACTCTGTGTATAAGAAATTCTACAATTCTAAAGTTCTGAAATTTTCTAGTTCTGAAATTCTAAAATTCCAAAAATCTAAAAGATCGAGATTTTGAGATTCTGGGATTTTGAGATTCTGGGATTCTGAGATTCTGAGTTTGTGAGATTCTGAGTTTGTGAGATTCTGAGTTTGTGAGATTCTGAGATTCTGAGATTCTGAGATTCTGAGATTCTGAGATTTTGAGATTTTGAGTTTGTGAGATTCTGAGTTTGCGAGATTCTGAGTTTGTGAGAATCTGAGTTTGTGAGATTCTGAGATTCTGAGATTCTGAGATTTTTGAAAAATCGGTTACTTTTAAATAATTCTTTTTTTTTCTAAATCACCTTTTTCTGATGAGCCTCTTGTAATAAAGAGCAAATTTTTCAATTTGTCAAATGGCTATACACTTGTCTAGACGCTGTAAACATTCTCAACTAAGGTCATTCTGACGCCATGTATATGGGAATGTAAGAAAGATGAGCGTATGGTTTGGTGGACAACCAGAGACGCATACACGTTATGAATACTAGAGTTGGGAAAAAATGAAAGAGAACCAGAGAAAATAGAACAAATAGAATTTTACGATCGAGCCGACGCAAGGCGTTCGACGCACTTGGTTTCATTCTTTCCTAAAACGACTTTACTGAATAGACGTCTTTTTCGGGAGTTCTCCAAAAATCCTCCAAATGGATGGATTTTGGAGAACTCCTTTTTTATTTTTCTGGATATTCTCCAATTCTTTATTATTACATCTCTTTGAATTTATTTGAAAAAGGTGATACATTTTTCTTGAGTTTTTGGTTTGAAACGTTGGTTTTGATGCTAAAATTGAGCGAATTTGGTTCGGGCTAAATGTATTTTTGCCAGAATGTAGTAGGCGATTTTTTGAAACAATTTTAAGTGATAAAATACGTTCATGAAATTCCAGTTTATTGTTCCAGAGACTTGACGTCACTACAAGCTTCGTTCACATCACCTGAAAAAGGGAGGAAGACCTTGTGAAATATGCCATGTTTATGGAAAAGGATCCAAAGTTGTCCACTGCTCTGAAGTCACTTGCACCATAATCAGACACAAATCATGTGTCGGAATCCCGGGAAACTCGGCGTTCCCGAATTATTCCGGAAAAAAAGTGGGTAATCCGTCAGTGTTTGTTAAAGAACTTCTCTTACTTTTCAGGCTGAAAGGATAATCATATGCAAAAAAGCGGATCATCATAAGAGCCAAAAACAAGGAGCAAGAGAAAAAGTGAGTCTATTGGATTTTCTAACTGATCCCGAGTATTTCAAAAAACTGTCCATACTCCTCTCTTCTAGCATGTTCGTCTTCAACTTCCTACGTTTTCTGGAAAAGACGATGAGTGCCAGTGACAACCAAAACGTTGCGCAGTTCTTGAATATAGCTGGGAAGAAACGAATTTCAATTGAGAAAGAATTGTTGGCATAGGTGAGTACTTTTTACTTGAAACCCGTACTTTAATATTTTCAATGTTATTTTTAGCCAATGACCCAGCGACACATCATAAAGGATCAAAACTCTAAAATTCGTAAAGAAGCAAAGTCAGCAGCAGGATTTCGGGTGAGTGTGCTTGTCATTGATAATAAAACTAGTTACGTATTTTCAGATCGATGTCTCTGGTCTCCTTCCCAAAGTGCGGGAAATCATAGATCCGATTGTGGTACCAATGCTCCAGATTCTTAAATAATTTCTCAACCGTATTTTCCCCCAGAATTTTACCTCTATTAGTACTGATGGATAAACTCTACTTCTTTATTTTGCAATTGTATCTCGATTCAATCTTTGGGATCTTCGCATAAGTGAGAATGCACGTTTTTCTGAATTTTGTGATTTCACTATTTTGTACGGAGAATTGATCTTTCATGAGTCTTTTTGTTAATGAAAGACAAAATAGAAAGTTTGGAAATATTGCCAAAATGGACATCCAAATTGGGTAATTGCACCGGCGAGTGGGCCGGGCTTAGCAATCTTGACTTAGAAAAGCAGCCGACATTAATTGAGGCCGGCGACGTTAGATCTACCGTTATGCATTCCATTGGGGATGGAGACGGCTAAAATTCCAGCGCTTGTTCAGCTTTTGATCCCATTAATGTTCGACCATCCACGTGCTCAGCTTCTGGTAGGAAGTTAAACACCGCCATGGTCAAGAATGTTCAGAATGGGCTCTCCATTTTTTCCCCTAAAATACTGATTATGAAAATTTCGAAACTTCGGAATATTCCGATTTGGAAAACTTTGGAAATTACAGACACTCAGAACTTCCGATTTCGAAAAATTTGAAATTACAGAATTTCAGAATTTCCGATTTTGAGAAATTCAACTTTCCGGGTTTTGTTGAGATTCTGATTTAGAAGAAGAAATTCAATCTTCTCCATTACAAAAACCACAAAAGCTAGTGATAATTGACCGGAAGGGTTTGACAGCGCAAAAAAATTGAAAGTAATTTCCGTTCAAGACCTACAAGAAGCTTTTTTGGGTGCGCCTAGGACATACCATAGTCTGCAAAATTTCATTCAGAAAACAGTCTTTCATGAAACTCCGGTCGGAATTTCATTCCTTAAAAACCTTTCACAAATATTCCAATCTCATTTATTTCCGAGTTTTCATTCATCGGAGTTATTCCGACCCAAAATGTATACCGAAAATGGTAAGAATTTTCAAATTTCCGAATTCCGTTTCAAAGATCCCTGGCCATGGTCCCTCACCACTTTCAAATTTCAATCAAAAGTTGACCAATATCCGACTTGAAGAAGAACTCCCTCTCAATTTCCGACCAGAAGTGACACCCCGCAACTATGGCATATATGAGCCTTCCCAACCAAGATCATTATGACGTATTGCGACATGGGAAAGTGAGAGGGGGCGTCTGGTCAGGTGGACAATCACACACCCATACTCGGACAGATGGCGAAGCTGAGAGCGTGTGGATATAGAAGAGACAAAAGAAGCAGGCAATGGGACGGTCGGGTCGACCCTATCCGTCTGACGCACCTTCATTCCCTCTTTCGACGTCTTGACAGAATAGACGTCTCACCTTTTTTGGGAGTCTTAAACTCCCTTTTGATTTTACTGGATATTTTTTTAATTCTATACTATTCTATTTACACTTTTACGGGTTTTTATAAAGGTGAGTTTTTTTATTTAGCAAAATCATTTTGTGAATTTTTTCTGATTCGGAGTTCAGTACCTGTTTTCCTAAAACCGTTTAAAATCACTGCGCATCCAATTTTCTGAACTCTTTTCGGACTCCGCCCCCTTTAAGCGCGCAAAGATGTGCACAAAGGTGTCTGCACTCTCCAACTTCGCAGCGCTCTATCTCCGTTTGGCCTAGAGTTAATAAAATGTTGTCAACTAACAAAATATGTGAAATTTCATGTTAAATAATTTTGTAATTGACAATTTTCTGCTATCTAAAGTTTTAAAATGGTTCCTGTGATAATATTGATTTTATTCCAGATGCTCCTCGTCTTGCGATTCCAAGGTGTGCGAGAATGCAGTGTACTTCATGGAGTGCCCATCCTCTTGCCAAACAAATTGCACGAATCGAAACTTCAAGAACAACGACGTCAGCAATACCTTCGTAGCGAATACTGGGACAACAGGATTGGGACTTTTCGCTGCAACGGACATCAAAAAAGATGAATTCGTGATCGCATTCACCGGCGATGTCATCAGCTCTAAGGAATATGAAAAAAGGACTCTGGAGTACAAAAAGAGCAAGACATTCCCATATGTCTACAAAGCCGGACCATTCTACATTGATGCCACGGACAGAGGGAACTCAGCCAAATACGCAAATTACTCCTGTAATTTCAATATGAGAACTGAAAAATGGCAATTGGATGGGAAGTTGGACGGATTTGTGGCACTTGGATTTTTTGCTGGAAGATGGATTAAGAAAGGAGAGGAGCAGACCATTGACTACAATTATGATGTGGACGAGTAAGTTTTAAAAAAATATGAAAAAAAAAATATAATATAAAATATGAAAATATGAAAATTAACCTAATATTAAAAAATCCTGTTTCAAAATGTTGAGAATAGGCTTTCAATGGTTTTATTCAATTCACGTAATAGATAAGAACAAAATTTGAAAATAAAATTAACAAATCATTTTTTCAGGTCCTAAAAAATCAAATGCCTGTGTATGCATCCGAATTGCTCAGGAGATATGGGACGAGCTCTGACAAGTCGACGGCGTGGCTGACCTTATATTTAAAATTCTTAATTTCTGTTTAATAAATATGAAAAAAAATTTGTTTTGATTCTTGTTTATCAGATTTCAGATTTCAGATTTCAGATTTCAGATTTCAGATTTCAGATTTCAGATTTCAAATTTCAGATTTCAGATTTCAGATTTCAGATTTCAGATTTCAGATTTCAGATTTCAGATTTCAGATTTCAGATTTCAGATTTCAGATTTCAGATTTCAGATTTCAGATTTCAGATTTCAGATTTCAGATTTCAGATTTCAGATTTCAGATTTCAGATTTCAGATTTCAGATTTCAGATTTCAGATTTCAGATTTCAGATTTCAGATTTCAGATTTCAGATTTCAGATTTCAGATTTCAGATTTCAGATTTCAGATTTCAGATTTCAGATTTCAGATTTCAGATTTCAGATTTCAGATTTCAGATTTCAGATTTCAGATTTCAGATTTCAGATTTCAGATTTCAGATTTCAGATTTCAGATTTCAGATTTCAGATTTCAGATTTCAGATTTCAGATTTCAGATTTCAGATTTCAGATTTCAGATTTCAGATTTCAGATTTCAGATTTCAGATTTCAGATTTCAGATTTCAGATTTCAGATTTCAGATTTCAGATTTCAGATTTCAGATTTCAGATTTCAGATTTCAAATTTCAGATTTCAGATTTCAGATTTCAGATTTCAGATTTCAGATTTCAGATTTCAGATTTCAGATTTCAGATTTCAGATTTCAGATTTCAGATTTCAGATTTCAGATTTCAGATTTCAGATTTCAGATTTCAGATTTCAGATTTCAGATTTCAGATTTCAGATTTCAGATTTCAGATTTCAGATTTCAGATTTCAGATTTCAGATTTCAGATTTCAGATTTCAGATTTCAGATTTCAGATTTCAGATTTCAGATTACAGATTTCAGATTTCAGATTTCAGATTTCAGATTTCAGATTTCAGATTTCAGATTTCAGATTTCAGATTTCAGATTTCAGATTTCAGATTTCAGATTTCAGATTTCAGATTTCAGATTTCAGATTTCAGATTTCAGATTTCAGATTTCAGATTTCAGATTTCAGATTTCAGATTTCAGATTTCAGATTTCAGATTTCAGATTTAAATTTTAATCGTTCTATTTTCTCTGGTTCTTTTTCATTTTTTCCCAATTCTAGTATTGATAACGTGTATGCGTCTTTGGTTGTCCACTAAACCATACGCTCATCTTTCTTACATTCCCATATACATGGCGTCAGAATGACCTTGGTTGAGAATGTTTGCAGCGCGTAGACAAGTGTATAGCCATTTGACAAATTGAAAAATTTGCTCTTTATTACAAGAGGCTCATCAGAAAAAGGTGATTTAGAAAAAAGGAATTATATAAAAGTAACCGATTTTTCAAATTTTGTGACGATTTTCATTTAAAAGGTAAGATTTTGAGCATTTTTTACTTCTTGGTTTTTTATTAATGTTCAGTTAATGTTTTTTTTGCAAATTAAAAAATGCAAAATCAAATTTGAGAGCTCTAAAATTCAACAATGATTATATTTTATTACAAGGCTCCTCGGTGACACCTCACCGCTTCAAAAAAGGCGCTCACTTCACTCTCCTTTTTTATAAGCCTCCTCGATTACCTCCTTACATGGAATGACTCCCAAGTGTTACCCTCGAAAAAAATTGAGACCTACATGGTTAGAAAGAGCGTAAAAAGTTATCCAAGAATCCAAAAGGAATAGTTGGTAAAAAATGTTTATAAGGAGTTATGGACCAAAACGTACCAAAAAATGGCAAAAATTTCAAAAATTCATAACTTTGTCAGTTTATGTCCGTTCGCTGAAAATCAAAAAACATTAGATAGACAATCAACTGAACTTTTTGAAAATTTTTTTTTGATTTTTTTCCTATTGATTGAAATATTGATTTTTTGAAAAAACCGAAAAAATTTTCAATTTCTCAAAAATCCCAAGTTACCTTTTTTTCTCATTGTGACCATTAAATTCAACACATTTGATTTACTATACATACATGTCAATACCCCGGGGGAAATCATGCTCACACACGTTATGCCGAAAAATATAGATTTTTGGGACTTGGCTGCTGTGGAATCCTTGTCCTCGGCGGCCGGTATGGTGAGGGGCATACTTGTTTTTGTGATTTTTACATGCGTATCGTTTGCTTAAAGTGTTTGAAATGAAATCCTGCGACATAGAACGTCTATTTTTCAAACGTCGTACCATTTCTTAAAATCAGCACTTGAAAAAAATCAAAATTTTGACCTTTCACAGGGCACATCTATAGTCAAACTTGATGGAAACAATCAAACTCTTTTTTAAACATAATTAGAAGAACCTAATTCTATCAACGGCTTGTACAGAATTTTGATTTTGGTCCTAGAAATAAAAATATTTACGATTATTAGAGTCTCACCCCTTGTTTTGGTGAGGTGTGACCTTTCACAGGGCACATCTATAGTTAAACTTGATGGAAACAGCTAAACTTTTGTTTTAACATAATTAAAATGACAAAATCTTATCAACGGCTTGAACAGAATTTTGATTTAGGCCCTAAAAATAAAAATATTCACTGATGATGGGACACCTCCTGTTTTGGACCATAACTCGAAAACGAGACGAAATTTCAAGAAACTGTTAACGCCATTCGATTCAAAATTAAAAAATACTATTGGAAAAATAATATTAGTTTGGTCCGTCTGGTGGAAGTAGGTGTAACAGATAATGGTCGAATTTGATAATCCAAAACTGACAGGATACATTTCGAAAACCGTTCATTTCGCCTACATCAACCATATGGACCAAACCAGTAACATTTGTCTTAAGTTAATTTTTAATTTCAAATCGAATGGCGTTAACAGTTTCTTGAAATTTCGTTCCGTTTTCGAGTTATGGTCCAAAACACGAAACGTCTCATCATCAGTGAATATTTTTTTAGGGCCTAAATCAAAATTCTGTTCAAGCCGTTGATAAGATTTTGTCATTTTAATTATGTTGAAACAAAAGTTTAGCTGTTTCCATCAAGTTTAACTATAGATGTGCCCTGTGAAAGGTCATACCTCACCAAAACAAGGGGTGAGACTCTAATAATCGTAAATATTTTTATTTCTAGGACCAAAATCAAAATTCTGTTCAAGCCGTTGATAAGATTACGTTCTTCTAATTATGTTTAAAAAAGTGTTTGGCTGTTTCCATCAAGTTTGACTATAGATGTGCCCTGTGAAAGGTCAAAATTTTGATTTTTTGCAAGTGCTGATTTTAAGAAATGGTACGACGTTTGAAAAATAGACGTTCTATGTCGCAGGATTTTATTTCAAACACTTTAAGCAAACGATACGCATGTAAAAATCACAAAAACAAGTATGCCCCTCACCATACCGGCCGCCGAGGACAAGGATTCCAAAGCAGCCAAGTGCCAAAAATCTATATTTTTCGGCATAACTTGTGTGAGCATGATTTCCCCCGGGGTATTGACATGTATGTATAGTAAATCAAATGTGCTGAATTTAATGGTCACAATGAGAAAAAAAGTTAACTTGGGATTTTTGAGAAATTGAAAATTTTTTCGGTTTTTTCAAAAAATCAATATTTCAATCAATAGGAAAAAAATATAAAAAAATGTTTTCAAAAAGTTCAGTTGATTGTCTATCTAATGTTTTTTGATTTTCAGCAAACGGACATAAACTGACAAAGTTATGAATTTTTGAAATTTTTGCCATTTTTTGGTACGTTTTGGTCCATAACTCCTTATAAAATTTTTTTACCAACTATTCCTTTTGGATTCCTAAATAACTTTTTACGCTCTTTCTAACCATGTAGGTCTCAATTTTTTTCGAGGGTAACACTTGGGAGTCATTCCATGTTAGTATACTTCACAACAATATTGACTGTCAGATGATGGAGATCAAACTTATTGTGCTGGTTTCTCTTCTGGTTGAATGCCCGAGCCTCTTTCAGAAATTCCTCCCTAAGTTCAGCAGTTGTTGCCTTGTCAAAGCATCATTTTATCTTTCTCAAAAAATGGATATTATATTGTTTGATATTAGTGTCATAGAGTGATTTTCATCCTTAAATTATATCCCTTTCGGTTTGATTTAATAGTGGGGTCTCGGGTCCACGAATAGATGAAATTGAGAGATAGAAATAAAAAGCAACATTTCTCTCGAGTTTCTTTTTGACATCAGTCTTCTCCGTTTCCGAGAAAAGAGAGAGGTCGGTCCATCAGGATCCCTCGTACTCAATAAAATCTTCATAAAGATAGACTCGTATTTTGTCCTATTTCCAACTCTCGAATCTCAGAATCTCAGAATCTCA
>CP115869.1:21981758-22023268 GCA_027920645.1 Caenorhabditis nigoni
CTTCTCAAAGAGGCTCGAGCATTCAACGAGAGGCCGTGAATTATACCAAGGAGATCATCGAGGCTTGTAAAAAAAGAGAGAAGTGAGCGCCTTTTTTGTTTTATCCTAAAATGTTACCTATTTTCAGATGTATCACTGGACTAGTCACTGGAGTGGGGAACAACCCCATAATTGGCATCTCCAACACCAAGAATGCCATAAACCGGGAAATCCAATGGAACATGACACAGTGCCGTATTATTTTATGTTATTTTTTTTTGAATTGGTTGTACGTATGCTTCTTCTTTTTCGTAAAACTCTTGCTTAATAAACTGCTCACACTGTAAAACCGGTAATAGGAAAGCCCCTATCTTCAAATTTCAATCAAATTTTTTTTCAATTCCTGTAAAAGATACAAAAAAGTTGTTAACTAATAAATTGTTTATCATAATATGAGAAGTTTTTGTCAGTTGACATATTATCGATATATTGCATAACAATTGAGATAATTGAGCTCAAGCAATTGTATCGATTTGCATATATTTTTGAATTTTCGAAAAAATACAGATCTGTGGCAAATATGTATATCCTAATTATGATAGAGTTAGAGGGCTACGGTAGTCCAATGAGACTGCAATCGTCAAACAGATTTGCAGTAGACATTTAAAGTGATAATATCCTTTATACAAATGACTTCTCAAAATGTCTGCATACAAATAGCGTAAACACTCAAATGCATTGAACAATCCTCTACAGAAATAGTTAACATAGTGAAATCATTATGAAGATCTCAGGTTCTTTAAATTAAAACTAGAGCTTTAATTATCGTAAAACCTGTAATAGAAGGGCCCTCTGATTTTCAACTTTGAGCCGATTAATCTCGGTTCCTATCGAAGATATCAAAACGTTGTCAACTGATAAATTGTTCATCATAATATCTTATACATCTTATCAGTTGTCACATTTTTGATATCTCTTATAGGAGCTGAGATAATTGAGCTCAAACTTGACAGTATGGGGGCCCTTCTATTACAGGTTTTACGGTATGTGATTGACATTGAGTCCTAACCTCTTCGCCCTATTTTTTCGGCCATTGTGCCGAACAGAGCATCGATTTATTTGTATCGAACTCTCAATGCAATATTGCTGGAATTCCTCGCTATATTTGTAAGAAGGTAACCAATTCTGCTGCTAATCCCCATCCCAGTGTGGTGTAATATGATGTAATTTCCCATCTCGTCTCATGGCTGGATACTTCTCTGGAGATTATGACACATAGGAGCCTCCCCAACCAAGGTCATCATGACGTATTGTTATTAATAGGAGGGAAGGTGATTGTAGAAGAGAGCGTATGGTATGAGGACAACTACACACACACACACACACATAAACGGCATGACCCAGCAGGTGGCGAAAGTGAGAGAGTGTGAATATAGAAGAGACCAAACGAAATAGGCAATGGGACGGTCGAGTCGACCCTATGTGTTCGACTCACCTTCATTCCCTCTTTCGACGTCTTGACAGAATAGACGTCTTTTTTGAGGGGTCTCCCAAAAACCCTCTTGAATGGATTTGGGAGCTCCTCTTGATTTTTCTAAGTATTCTCTATTTCTATACTATTCTATTAACATCTCTACGGGTTCTTATGAAGGTGAGAATTTTTTTTTTTGAGTTATTGAAATCGTTTGCAAATTTTCTTTGTTTGGAACTCATTTTTTGTTTCCCCAAAACCGCTCCAAAATCACTGTGCATCAAATTTTCTGAACGTCTTCTTTTTTGGACTTTCTAGACAGTTTTTCTATAAATTGAAAAAAAAGTGCACATACACACAAACAAATCCATGAGTGTATGTGAATCGATAAGAGGGGAGGCGCTTAGTTTTCATGCTGTAGTGTAGGGGAGGGATTACGTTAGAGCGAGGCAGTGAGACAAGAGATGAACGACCTCAAACCCATCTGGAAGAATTGGATTCATATTTTAATATTCTCAAAACTTCCTTTTTTTACATATACCGTTACTCTAAGAAACAACAGTAAAAAAGAGATCATATTTCAATGAGTTTGTATTTTGGAGTGCAGGAAATAGACTGTGGGAGTGAGTTTGGAAATTAGGCGGTCTGTGTTTTTTTTCTCTGGACAGTATCAGGAAAAATAGGTATATCCTGAAAGATAAAAAAAATAGAAAACAAGCAGAAAATTGTCAGAGAGATCATGAAGGTTCACATTTTTTGTTTCAGCATCCACGCCGATGACGTCATTGGCGAAGTTGCCGATGATGGAGCAGAAGAGCAGCTCAAGAATTTGGATGTGGTTGAAGTGGAAGTGCACGAGGAGGTGGTCGAGAACCAGGAGCACGTCGAGGAGCAACATGACGTCGAGGACTTCGAGGAGCTGTTTGACGAGGAAGACCAAGAGGGCATAGAAGGAATTCCAAGAAACTCGACGAGAAGAAGACGAAGACCATTACGAGAATATTCGATTCTTGGAACACTTTGATGTGGAGGATTGGTCCATCGAAGGAGTCGTGGTGAAACTTGGCGCAGAAGAGTTGGTCACCGAGTTCGGAATTTGCCCAAGCGGTGCGCTTGTCAAGGCTGATCGTGACCAACTCTTCCCAGGTCATCAGGAGAAGTACGACTGGCTACATTGAGGCGTGTGGATACGGATGCTACCCCAAGGACGTCGGCCGAAGCATTGACCAGTGGATGCCGAAGACCAGTGGATGCCGAAGAAGTTGACGAGTTGGATCTCCTAATGTACGCGCCCTCAACTTCCCAACAAGTCCACCATCGACGCGAGGCCGCAAGAGGAATCAACCAATGCTGGAGGATATCGATGCGGAAGCTCGTCATTGGAAGTGCCAAATGGAAGGTGTTGGTGAGTTACCTAACTTCTTATGATCAAAATTCATATCTCAAATTGCAGAGCTCAAACTCCATCTCTTCGATCCATCTGGATCTCAGGAGCTGCCGCAGAAGGTCAGAAAGGTCTCCAATGGCAAGGATCTTTTCAAGTTCAATGAGGAGGCAAGAAGGAACAAGGAACAAATTATTCCGAAAAATTCAATTTATTTAAAAAAATAAAATTATTTCTCATATTGTTTTTTGTCAGATTTTTAAAATAGGAGAATTTTGATATGACGTCATAGGATTCTCATCCGAGTTCATTCAAATCAGCTTTTCAAGCAGTATGATTCGAATTCGCGCTCCGACGCACAGACATCGCCCCCCCCCCTTTGTCTTGCTGTCAAAAGAGAATATAAGAAACATGACTGTAACACGTGGTGCACAGCCACACAGTTATACACATCATGAATCAACAGATGGCGAAGCATAGAGAGTGTGAAAAATAAACGAGACCCAGAGACACAGGCCATTGAAAAGAAGTGGTCGAATCGACTCTATGCGTTCGACGCGCCTTGCGCCATTCTTTCCTGAGACGACTTGACCGAATAGACGTCTTTTTTGGGAGTTCTCCAAAAGTCCTCCTTTGAGATTTTGGAGAACTCCTTTTTTATTTTTCTGAATATTCTCTAATATTCTATTGAAAATCTTTTTGAATGTTTTGATGAAGGTGAGATTTTTTTGAATAGCTGATTTGAAGTTGAAGAAAAATGATGAAATTCCGAATTTTTCCGAAATTGACGAAATTCCGAATTTCTGAAAATTCACAATTTCTGAAATTCAAAATTCTAAATTTCTGAACTTTGAAAATTTTGGAATTCTAAAGTTCTGAGTTTCAAAAATTCTGGAACACTGAAATTCTGGGATTCAAAAAATGTGAAATTCCAAAAATTCTGAAAATCTGAGATTCTGAAATTCTGAGATTCTGACAGAATGACGTCATGAAATGCTCTGGCTGGAAGTGTCTTATGTCTTTTGCGTCTTTGAAATGACACTGGGAAGAATAAAGAAGGCATGGAACGTCCAAGGGATTGAAACTATTAGGTTGGTAAAAAAGTAATTTTTGTGCAACCTATTTCAAATTACATCTGGTGTAGTTCTTCAAGATAGGCATCGAAACTTTTATCGTGTGTTGGTAGTAATTGATAGATAATGTTGTTGAAAGCTTCTTGATTGATATCCTCTTGTTTCAGTTTTGCATGAAGGCATTTAGAATAAAAACGCGCATTACTTTTTTACCAACCTAATACTAACATGGAATGACTCCCAAGTGTTACCCTCGGAAAAAATCAAGACTTATATGGTTAGAAAGAGCGTAAAAAGTTATCTCAGAATCCGAAAGGAATAGTTGATGAAAAATTTTTTGGGGAGTTATGTTCCAAAAAGTACCAAAAAATGGCTAAATTTTCAAAAAATCGTAACGTTATCAGTTTATATCCGTTTGTTAAAATTCAAAAAATAGTAGATAGACAATCAATTGATCTTTTAGGAATTTTTTTTTATTTTTCCCTCTTGATTGGAATATCGATTTGTTGAAAAAATCAAAAAAAAATTCAATATCTCAAAAATCCCAAGTTGACTTTTTCTCTCATTATGACCACTAAATTCAGCACAGTTGATTTACTATAGAAACATGTTGATACCCCGGGGGAAATCATGTCCACACAAGTTATGCCAAAAAATATCGATTTTTGGCACTTGGCTGCTTTGAATTCGTTGTCCTCGGCGGCCGGTATGGTGAGGGGCATACTCGTTTTTGTGATTTTTACATACGTATTGTTTGTCTGAAACGTTCGGAATAGAATTCTGCGGGATACAACATCAATTATGCAAATTCCACCCCATTTCTTAAAATCGTCACTTTGAAAAATCAAAATTTTGACATGTAATCGAGCATAACTATAGGCAAACTTGATGAAAACAGCCAAACTCTTTTTTAACATAATCAGAAAAACTTAATTCTCTCGATGGCCTGTACAGATTTTTGGGTTAGGCCCTGGAAATGAAAATATTCACGATTATTACAGCCAAACACCTATTTTTAGCTATAACAATCGTAAATATTTTCATTTCCAGGGCCTAACTCAAAATTTTGTACAGGCCGTTGAGAGAATTAATATGTTAAAAACATGTTTCTTCTTAATATGTTAAAAAAAGATTTTGGCTTTTTTCATCAAGTTTGACCATAGATGAGGCTGAGATTTTGACATTCTGAGATTCTGAGATTCTGAGATTTTGAGATTCTGAGATTCGGAGATTCTGAGATTCTGAGATTCTGAGATTCTGAGATTCTGAGATTCTGAAATTCTGAGATTCTGAGATTCTGAGATTCTGCGATTCTGAGATTCTGCGATTCTGAGATTCTGCGATTCTGAGATTCTGAGATTCTGAGATTCTGAGATTTTGAGATTCTAAGATTCTGAGATTCTGAGATTCTGAGATTCTGAGATTCTGAGATTCTAAGATCCTGAGATTCTGAGATTCTGAGATTCTGAGATTCTGAGATTCTGAGATTCTGAGATTCTGAGATTCTGAGATTCTGAGATTTTGAGATTCTGAGATTCTGAGATTCTGGGATTCTGAGATTCTGAGATTCTGAGATTCTAAGATCCTGAGATTCTGAGATTCTGAGATTCTGAGATTCTGAGATTCTGAGATTCTGAGATTCTGAGATTCTGCGATTCTGAGATTCTGAGATTCTGAGATTCTGAGATTTTGAGATTCTGAGATTCTGAGATTCTGAGATTCTGAGATTCTGAGATTCTGAGATTCTAAGATCCTGAGATTCTGAGATTCTGAGATTCTGAGATTCTGAGATTCTGAGATTCTGAGATTCTGAGATTCTGAGATTCTGAGATTCTGAGATTCTGAGATTCTGAGATTCTGAGATTCTGAGATTCTGAGATTCTGAGATTCTGAGATTCTGAGATTCTGAGATTCTGAGATTCTGAGATTCTGAGATTCTGAGATTCTGAGATTCTGAGATTCTGAGATTCTGAGATTCTGAGATTCTGAGATTCTGAGATTCTGAGATTCTGAGATTCTGAGATTCTGAGATTCTGAGATTCTGAGATTCTGAGATTCTGAGATTCTGAGATTCTGAGATTCTGAGATTCTGAGATTCTGAGATTCTGAGATTCTGAGATTCTGAGATTCTGAGATTCTGAGATTCTGAGATTCTGAGATTCTGAGATTCTGAGATTCTGAGATTCTGAGATTCTGAGATTCTGAGATTCTGAGATTCTGAGATTCTGAGATTCTGAGATTCTGAGATTCTGAGATTCTGAGATTCTGAGATTCTGAGATTCTGAGTTCTGAGTTCTGAGATTCTGAGATTCTGAGATTCTGAGATTCTGAGATTCTGAGATTCTGAGATTCTGAGATTCTGAGATTCTGAGATTCTGAGATTCTGAGATTCTGAGATTCTGAGATTCTGAGATTCTGAGATTCTGAGATTCTGAGATTCTGAGATTCTGAGATTCTGAGATTCTGAGATTCTGAGATTCTGAGATTCTGAGATTCTGAGATTCTGAGATTCTGAGATTCTGAGATTCTGAGATTCTGAGATTCTGAGATTCTGAGATTCTGAGATTCTGAGATTCTGAGATTCTGAGATTCTGAGATTCTGAGATTCTGAGATTCTGAGATTCTGAGATTCTGAGATTCTGAGATTCTGAGATTCTGAGATTCTGAGATTCTGAGATTCTGAGATTCTGAGATTCTGAGATTCTGAGATTCTGAGATTCTGAGATTCTGAGATTCTGAGATTCTGAGATTCTGAGATTCTGAGATTCTGAGATTCTGAGATTCTGAGATTCTGAGATTCTGAGATTCTGAGATTCTGAGATTCTGAGATTCTGAGATTCTGAGATTCTGAGATTCTGAGATTCTGAGATTCTGAGATTCTGAGATTCTGAGATTCTGAGATTCTGAGATTCTGAGATTCTGAGATTCTGAGATTCTGAGATTCTGAGATTCTGAGATTCTGAGATTCTGAGATTCTGAGATTCTGAGATTCTGAGATTCTGAGATTCTGAGATTCTGAGATTCTGAGATTCTGAGATTCTGAGATTCTGAGATTCTGAGATTCTGAGATTCTGAGATTCTGAGATTCTGAGATTCTGAGATTCTGAGATTCTGAGATTCTGAGATTCTGAGATTCTGAGATTCTGAGATTCTGAGATTCTGAGATTCTGAGATTCTGAGATTCTGAGATTCTGAGATTCTGAGATTCTGAGATTCTGAGATTCTGAGATTCTGAGATTCTGAGATTCTGAGATTCTGAGATTCTGAGATTCTGAGATTCTGAGATTCTGAGATTCTGAGATTCTGAGATTCTGAGATTCTGAGATTCTGAGATTCTGAGATTCTGAGATTCTGAGATTCTGAGATTCTGAGATTCTGAGATTCTGAGATTCTGAGATTCTGAGATTCTGAGATTCTGAGATTCTGAGATTCTGAGATTCTGAGATTCTGAGATTCTGAGATTCTGAGATTCTGAGATTCTGAGATTCTGAGATTCTGAGATTCTGAGATTCTGAGATTCTGAGATTCTGAGATTCTGATATTCTGAGATTCTGAGATTCTGAGATTCTGAGATTCTGAGATTCTGAGATTCTGAGATTCTGAGATTCTGAGATTCTGAGATTCTGAGATTCTGAGATTCTGAGATTCTGAGATTCTGAGATTCTGAGATTCTGAGATTCTGAGATTCTGAGATTCTGAGATTCTGAGATTCTGAGATTCTGAGATTCTGAGATTCTGAGATTCTGAGATTCTGAGATTCTGAGATTCTGAGATTCTGAGATTCTGAGATTCTGAGATTCTGAGATTCTGAGATTCTGAGATTCTGAGATTCTGAGATTCTGAGATTCTGAAATTCTGAGATTCTGAGATTCTGAGATTCTGAGATTCTGAGATTCTGAAATTCTGAGATTCTGAGATTCTGAGATTCTGAGATTCTGAAATTCTGAGTTTCTATAATTCGGGAACTCTAAAATTTCGTGATATTATGTCAATTTCATACAGTATTTTCCAAGTTTCTGTTTTTGTAGATTCTCTTGTTCACCATGCCGCTCACCAAGTACGACTCACCAACAACACCAGCAAAGAAAGGTTGGAGCTGTGAAGAAAGCCAGTGGTATTCAAGACACCTTGACCATTAATGAGGCTTTGAAGGATAACGGAAATGATGCCAAGAAGGTGTGCGAGAACTGTGGATGTGTTGCGAGAGTAAGTATTCATAGTCTTCTCCATCTTTCAAACTATAATGTCGAATTACAGGAACACAGTGGCGCTCGTCCCAAAGATGAGCTCCGCAGTCAAGCATCGATAGAAGCACACGAAGAAAAGGTGCAGGCGATCCAGGTAACATTTCGACTCGAATATCAGACAAGAACCATTTGTTTTCAGAAAAAGCTGAAAAGATGCTTCAACAAGTCAACAATTGCAGAGCTTGGGAAGGATCTTCTACAAGATGCTCGAGCATTCAACCAGACGAGGAACCAGCACAATAAGTTCGACTTGTGAAAAAAGAGAAAGAAGTGAGCGCCTTTTTTTGTTTTATCTGAAAATGTTACCTAGTTTCAGCTGTATCTCTAGTCACTGGAGCAGGAAACAACTCCTCCAATGGCATCTGCAACACAAAGACTGCCATAATGCGGGAAATCCAATGGAACTTGGGACAGTGTCATGTGACCGAGGAGCCTTTTAATAAATGTATGATCATTGTCGAACTTTGGAGCTTTTGTTTTAAGTGTCATTTTTCTTACGAGTAAAAGTTTTTTGATAACACCCTCTCTCAACCCTGTTACTATTCACTTGTTTTTATCTCTACCCGATCTCTACTGCCATTCAAACTTTCTCTGTACATATAGAATCTTTGACTTTTTTCCGTCACATAATAAACAACAAATTTTTTGCTCCGTATTATTACTCTTGTCCAAAATCAATGCACGTTGCGGCCGAAAATTCGCTCAAAAGCGCATCGCCGCTCAGGCGGCGAAAACAACAATTGATGTATGCGCCTTTAAATACCGTACCCCGGGCGTTTTTCATTTTGGGCCCAATATGGCTGTTTTTTTTCAATTTTATAAGGGAAATAAATTAAAGATTCATAAGAATTGCACAAAATTAGACAGAAAGAAACAAAAAAATAAAATAAAAAGGCAAAAACTCGGTAAATGTTGAGGTATTGTATTAAAGGCGCGTGCATAAATTCGGAAAGTAGTGTTCAACACAGAAAAGAAACAGAATGAGTCCCGGACTCAGAAAAGACAACTAAAGAAACCTAGACTTTTTGTACAGTCACCTGCTCTTGAACCTGCACCTCAGAAAGGAGTCTAAAGAACAAAATGTGAAACCTAATCAGACAATTGACACGGTCACCTCTCGTGAACCGGTCGCTCAAAAGGAATCATGACCAGCGGCCACAGAAATCCAGCAAAAGGAATTTTCCGCTGCCTGTGCGCTAGGGCGCGCTTGCACTTGCAGGTGTTTGAAGCAATTCGGAAACAAAATGTGCGGCTTTAAAAAAGTATTGGGAGAAAATCACATCAGAATGTGACAAAAATAAGACTTTTGAAAATTTTGAAATTTCAAAAATCTGATATTTTTCTCAAAAATAGAAATTTAGTGGTTTTCTGAGTTTGTTGTTAAAATATTCAGATTTCTGACGTTTTGAGCTTCAAAATGAGCCTAATCACGAATGGAATCAGTGAATTTTCAATTTTCTCGTCTAACACGTGACGCGTGACCGCGACGCGTCTGAAAAACTGAATGTTAACAAATGCAGTCTTGCTTAGGTTTGTTTCAAAGCATACAATGTAAAAAACTCGAAAAAAATATTTTTTATCGAACATTTTTGAATTAAAAAGAAGATTTTAGAAAATTTTGAAATTCCAAAAATCTGATATTTTTCTCAAAAATAGAAATTTAGTGGTTTTCTGAGTTTGTTGTTAAAATATTCAGATTTCTGACGTTTTGAGCTTCAAAATGAGCCTAATCACGAATGGAATCAGTGAATTTTCAATTTTCTCGTCTAACACGTGACGCGTGACCGCGACGCGTCTGAAAAACTAAATGTTAACAAATGCAGTCTTGTTTAGGTTTGTTTCAAAGCTTACAATGTGAAAAAATCGAAAAAAAATTTTTATCGAACATTTTTGAAAAAAAAAAGAAGATTTTTGAAAATTTTTAAATTCCAAAAATCTGATATTTTTCTCAAAAATAGAAATTTAGTGGTTTTCTGAGTTTGTTGTTAAAATATTCAGATTTCTGACGTTTTGAGCTTCAAAATGAGCCTATTCACGAATGGAATCAGTGAATTTTCAATTTTCTCGTCTAACACGTGACGCGTGACCGCGACGCGTCTGAAAAACTGAATGTTAACAAATGCAGTCTTGCTTAGGTTTGTTTCAAAGCATACAATGTAAAAAACTCGAAAAAAATATTTTTTATCGAACATTTTTGAATTAAAAAGAAGATTTTTGAAAATTTTGAAATTCCAAAAATCTGATATTTTTCTCAAAAATAGAAATTTAGTGGTTTTCTGAGTTTATTGTTAAAATATTCAGATTTCTGACGTTTTGAGCTTCAAAATGAGCCTAATCACGAATGGAATCAGTGAATTTTCAATTTTCTCGTCTAACACGTGACGCGTGACCGCGACGCGTCTGAAAAACTAAATGTTAACAAATGCAGTCTTGTTTAGGTTTGTTTCAAAGCTTACAATGTGAAAAAATCGAAAAAAAAATTTTTATCGAACATTTTTGAAAAAAAAAGAAGATTTTTGAAAATTTTTAAATTCCAAAAATCTGATATTTTTCTCAAAAATAGAAATTTAGTGGTTTTCTGAGTTTGTTGTTAAAATATTCAGATTTCTGACGTTTTGAGCTTCAAAATGAGCCTAATCACGAATGGAATCAGTGAATTTTCAATTTTCTCGTCTAACACGTGACGCGTGACCGCGACGCGTCTGAAAAACTAAATGTTAACAAATGCAGTCTTGTTTAGGTTCGTTTCAAAGCTTACAATATGAAAAAATCGAAAAAAAAAAATTTTTATCGAACATTTTTGAAAAAAAAAAGAAGATTTTTGAAAATTTTTAAATTCCAAAAATCTGATATTTTTCTCAAAAATAGAAATTTAGTGGTTTTCTGAGTTTGTCGTTAAAATATTCAGATTTCTGACGTTTTGAGCTTCAAAATGAGCCTAATCACGAATGGAATCAGTGAATTTTCAAATTTCTCGTCTAACACGTGACGCGTGACCGCGACGCGTCTGACAAACTAAATGTTAACAAATGCAGTCTTGTTTAGGTTTGTTTCAAAGCTAACAATGTAAAAAACTCGAAAAAATAATTTTTATCGAACATTTTTGAATTAAAAAGATTTTCGAAATTTTTTAATTTCCAAAAATCATATTTTTTTTTCCTAAATTCGAAATTTATTGGTTTTCTGAGTTTGTCGTTGAAATATTCAGATTTCTGTCGTTTTGAGCTTCATAATGAACCTAATCACGAATGGAATCAGTGAATTTTCATATTTCTCGTCTAACACGTGACGCGTGACCGCGACGCATCTAAAAAACTAAATGTTAACAAATGCAGTCTTGTTTAGGTTTGTTTCAAAGCTAACAATGTAAAAAACTCGAAAAAATAATTTTTATCGAACATTTTTGAATTAAAAAGATTTTCGAAATTTTTTAATTTCCAAAAATCATATTTTTTTTCCTAAATTCGAAATTTGTTGGTTTTCTGAGTTTGTCGTTAAAATATTCAGATTTCTGACGTTTTGAGCTTCAAAATGAGCCTAATCACAGATGGAATCAGTGAATTTTCATATTTCTCGTCTAACACGTGACGCGTGACCGCGACGCATCTAAAAAACTAAATGTTAACAAATGCAGTCTTGTTTAGGTTTGTTTCAAAGCATACAATGTGAAAAACTCGAAAAAAATTATTTTTATCGAACATTTTTGAATTAAAAAAAAGATATTTGAAAATTTTGAAATTCCAAAAATCTAATATTTTTCTCAAAAATTGAAATTTGGTGGTTTTCTGAGTTTGTCGTTAAAAAATTCAGATTTCTGACGTTTTGAGCTTCAAAATGAGCCTAATCACGAATGGAATCAGTGAATTTTCAAATTTCTCGTCTAACACGTGACGCGTGACCGCGACGCGTCTGACAAACTAAATGTTAACACATGCAGTCTTGTTTAGGTTTGTTTCAAAGCATACAATGTAAAAAAATCGAAAAAAATAATTTTTATCGAACATTTTTGAATTAAAAAGATTTTCGAAATTTTTTAATTTCCAAAAATCATATTTTTTTTCCTAAATTCGAAATTTATTGGTTTTCTGAGTTTGTCGTTGAAATATTCAGATTTCTGTCGTTTTGAGCTTCATAATGAACCTAATCACGAATGGAATTAGTGAATTTTCATATTTCTCGTCCAACACGTGACGCGTGACCGCGACGCATCTAAAAAACTAAATGTTAACAAATGCAGTCTTGTTTAGGTTTGTTTCAAAGCTAACAATGTAAAAAACTCGAAAAAATAATTTTTATCGAACATTTTTGAATTAAAAAGATTTTCGAAATTTTTTAATTTCCAAAAATCATATTTTTTTTTCCTAAATTTGAAATTTGTTGGTTTTCTGAGTTTGTCGTTAAAATATTCAGATTTCTGACGTTTTGAGCTTCAAAATGAGCCTAATCAAGGATGGAATCAGTGAATTTTCATATTTCTCGTCTAACACGTGACGCGTGACCGCGACGCATCTAAAAAACTAAATGTTAACAAATGCAGTCTTGTTTAGGTTTGTTTCAAAGCTAACAATGTAAAAAACTCGAAAAAATAATTTTTATCCAACTTTTTTGAATTAAAAAGATTTTCGAAATTTTTTAATTTCCAAAAATCATATTTTTTTTCCTAAATTTGAAATTTGTTGGTTTTCTGAGTTTGTCGTTGAAATATTCAGATTTCTGTCGTTTTGAGCTTCATAATGAACCTAATCACAAATGGAATCAGTGAATTTTCATATTTCTCGTCTAACACGTGACGCGTGACCGCGACGCATCTAAAAAACTAAATGTTAACAAATGCAGTCTTGTTTAGGTTTGTTTCAAAGCATACAATGTGAAAAACTCGAAAAAAATTATTTTTATCGAACATTTTTGAATTAAAAAGAAGATATTTGAAAATTTTGAAATTCCAAAAATCTAATATTTTTCTCAAAAATTGAAATTTGGTGGTTTTCTGAGTTTGTCGTTAAAAAATTCAGATTTCTGACGTTTTGAGCTTCAAAATGAGCCTAATCACGAATGGAATCAGTGAATTTTCAAATTTCTCGTCTAACACGTGACGCGTGACCGCGACGCGTCTGACAAACTAAATGTTAACACATGCAGTCTTGTTTAGGTTTGTTTCAAAGCATACAATGTAAAAAAATCGAAAAAAATAATTTTTATCGAACATTTTTGAATTAAAAAGATTTTCGAAATTTTTTAATTTCCAAAAATCATATTTTTTTTCCTAAATTCAAAATTTATTGGTTTTCTGAGTTTGTCGTTGAAATATTCAGATTTCTGTCGTTTTGAGCTTCATAATGAACCTAATCACGAATGGAATTAGTGAATTTTCATATTTCTCGTCCAACACGTGACGCGTGACCGCGACGCATCTAAAAAACTAAATGTTAACAAATGCAGTCTTGTTTAGGTTTGTTTCAAAGCTAACAATGTAAAAAACTCGAAAAAATAATTTTTATCGAACATTTTTGAATTAAAAAGATTTTCGAAATTTTTTAATTTCCAAAAATCATATTTTTTTTCCTAAATTTGAAATTTGTTGGTTTTCTGAGTTTGTCGTTAAAATATTCAGATTTCTGACGTTTTGAGCTTCAAAATGAGCCTAATCAAGGATGGAATCAGTGAATTTTCATATTTCTCGTCTAACACGTGACGCGTGACCGCGACGCATCTAAAAAACTAAATGTTAACAAATGCAGTCTTGTTTAGGTTTGTTTCAAAGCTAACAATGTAAAAAACTCGAAAAAATAATTTTTATCCAACTTTTTTGAATTAAAAAGAAGATTTTCGAAATTTTTTGAATTTCCAAAAATCATATTTTTTTTCCTAAATTCGAAATTTGTTGGTTTTCTGAGTTTGTCGTTAAAATATTCAGATTTCTGTCGTTTTGTGCTTCATAATGAACCTAATCACGAATGGAATCAGTGAATTTTCAAATTTCTCGTCTAACACGTGACGCGTGACCGCGACGCATCTAAAAAACTAAATGTTAACAAATGCAGTCTTGTTTAGGTTTGTTTCAAAGCATACAATGTGAAAAACTCGAAAAAAATTATTTTTATCGAACATTTTTGAATTGAAAAGAAGATTTTTGAAAATTTTGAAATTCCAAAAATCTAATATTTTTCTCAAAAATTGAAATTTGGTGGTTTTCTGAGTTTGTCGTTATAAAATTCAGATTTCTGACGTTTTGAGCTTCAAAATGATCCTAATCACGAATGGAATCAGTGAATTTTCAAATTTCTCGTCTAACACGTGACGCGTGACCGCGACGCGTCTGAAAAACTAAATGTTAACAAATGCAGTCTTGTTTAGGTTTGTTTCAAAGCTAACAATGTAAAAAACTCGAAAAAATAATTTTTATCCAACTTTTTTGAATTAAAAAGAAGATTTTCGAAATTTTTTGAATTTCCAAAAATCATATTTTTTTTCCTAAATTCGAAATTTGTTGGTTTTCTGAGTTTGTCGTTAAAATATTCAGACTGCTGTCGTTTTGTGCTTCATAATGAACCTAATCACGAATGGAATCAGTGAATTTTCAAATTTCTCGTCTAACACGTGACGCGTGACCGCGACGCATCTAAAAAACTAAATGTTAACAAATGCAGTCTTGTTTAGGTTTGTTTCAAAGCATACAATGTGAAAAACTCGAAAAAAATTATTTTTATCGAACATTTTTGAATTGAAAAGAAGATTTTTGAAAATTTTGAAATTCCAAAAATCTAATATTTTTCTCAAAAATTGAAATTTGGTGGTTTTCTGAGTTTGTCGTTATAAAATTCAGATTTCTGACGTTTTGAGCTTCAAAATGAGCCTAATCACGAATGGAATCAGTGAATTTTCAAATTTCTCGTCTAACACGTGACGCGTG
Organism: Caenorhabditis nigoni; assembly: GCA_027920645.1. Classification (NCBI taxonomy): domain Eukaryota; kingdom Metazoa; phylum Nematoda; class Chromadorea; order Rhabditida; family Rhabditidae; genus Caenorhabditis; species Caenorhabditis nigoni. The sequence continues at coordinate 21,996,823 of CP115869.1, forward strand.
ACCGCGACGCGTCTGACAAACTAAATGTGAACACATGCAGTCTTGTTTAGGTTTGTTTCAAAGCATACAATGTAAAAAAATCGAAAAAAATAATTTTATCGAACATTTTTGAATTAAAAAGAAGATTTTTGAAAATTTTTAAATTCCAAAAATCTAATATTTTTCTCAAAAATTGAAATTCGGTGGTTTTCTGAGTTTGTCGTTAAAATATTCAGATTTCTGACGTTTTGAGCTTCAAAATGATCTTAATCACGGATGGAATCAGTGAATTTTCAAATTTCTCGTCTAACACGTGACGCGTGACCGCGACGCGTCTGAAAAACTTAATGTTAACAAATGCAGTCTTGTTTAGGTTTGTTTCAAAGCTAACAATGTAAAAAACTCGAAAAAAATAATTTTTATCTAACTTTTTTGAATTAAAAAGAAGATTTTCGAAAATTTTTAAATTCCAAAAATCTAATATTTTTTCTCAAAAATTGAAATTTGGTGGTTTTCTGAGTTTGTCGTTAAAATATTCAGATTTCTGTCGTTTTGAGCTTCAAAATGATCTTAATCACAGATGGAATCAGTGAATTTTCAAATTTCTCGTCTAACACGTGACGCGTGACCACGACGCGTCTGACAAACTAAATGTTAACAGATGCAGTCTTGTTTAGGTTTGTTTCAAAGCATACAATGTAAAAAACTCGAAAAAAATAATTTTTATCGAACATTTTTGAATTAAAAAGAAGATTTTTGAAAATTTTGAAATTCCAAAAATCTAATATTTTTCTCAAAAATTGAAATTTGGTGGTTTTCTGAGTTTGTCGTTAAAAAATTTGGATTTCTGACGTTTTGAGCTTCAAAATGAGCCTAATCACAAATGGAATCAGTGAATTTTCAAATTTCTCGTCTAACACGTGACGCGTGACCGCGACGCGTCTGACAAACTAAATGTTAACACATGCAGTCTTGTTTAGGTTTGTTTCAAAGCATACAATGTGAAAAAATCGAAAAAAATAATTTTTATCGAACATTTTTGAATTAAAAAGAAGATTTTTGAAAATTTTTAAATTCCAAAAATCTGATATTTTTCTCAAAAATTGAAATTTAGTGGTTTTCTGAGTTTGTCGTTAAAATATTCAGATTTCTGACGTTTTGAGCTTCAAAATGATCCTAATCACGAATGGAATCAGTGAATTTTCAAATTTCTCGTCTAACACGTGACGCGTGACCGCGACGCGTCTGAAAAACTAAATGTTAACAAATGCAGTCTTGTTTAGGTTTGTTTCAAAGCATACAATGTAAAAAACTCGAAAAAAATAATTTTTATCGAACATTTTTGAATTAAAAAGAAGATTTTCGAAATTTTTTAATTTCCAAAAATCATATTTTTTTTTCCTAAATTCGAAATTCATTGGTTTTCTGAGTTTGTCGTTAAAAAATTTGGATTTCTGACGTTTTGAGCTTCAAAATGAGCCTAATCACGAATGGAATCAGTGAATTTTCAAATTTCTCGTCTAACACGTGACGCGTGACCGCGACGCGTCTGAAAAACTAAATGTTAACACATGCAGTCTTGTTTAGGTTTGTTTCAAAGCATACAATGTAAAAAAATCGAAAAAAATAATTTTCATCGAACATTTTTGAATTAAAAAGAAGATTTTTGAAAATTTTGAAATTCCAAAAATCTGATATTTTTCTCAAAAATTGAAATTTAGTGGTTTTCTGAGTTTGTCGTTAAAATATTCAGATTTCTGACGTTTTGAGCTTCAAAATGATCCTAATCACGAATGGAATCAGTGAATTTTCAAATTTCTCGTCTAACACGTGACGCGTGACCGCGACGCGTCTGAAAAACTAAATGTTAACACATGCAGTCTTGTTTAGGTTTGTTCCAAAGCATACAATGTAAAAAAATCGAAAAAAATAATTTTTATCGAACATTTTTGAATTAAAAAGAAGATTTTTGAAAATTTTTAAATTCCAAAAATCTGATATTTTTCTCAAAAATTGAAATTTAGTGGTTTTCTGAGTTTGTCGTTAAAATATTCAGATTTCTGACGTTTTGAGCTTCAAAATGATCCTAATCACGAATGGAATCAGTGAATTTTCAAATTTCTCGTCTAACACGTGACGCGTGACCGCGACGCGTCTGAAAAACTAAATGTTAACAAATGCAGTCTTGTTTAGGTTTGTTTCAAAGCATACAATGTAAAAAACTCGAAATAAATAATTTTTATCGAACATTTTAAAATTAAAAAGAAGATTTTCGAAATTTTTTAATTTCCAAAAATCATATTTTTTTTTCCTAAATTCGAAATTCATTGGTTTTCTGAGTTTGTCGTTAAAAAATTTGGATTTCTGACGTTTTGAGCTTCAAAATGAGCCTAATCACGAATGGAATCAGTGAATTTTCAAATTTCTCGTCTAACACGTGACGCGTGACCGCGACGCGTCTGAAAAACTAAATGTTAACAAATGCAGTCTTGTTTAGGTTTGTTTCAAAGCTAACAATGTAAACAACTCGAAAAAAATATTTTTTATCGAACATTTTTGAATTAAAAAAAAAGATTTTTGAAATTTTTGAAATTCCAAAAATCTAATATTTTTCTCAAAAATTGAAATTTGGTGGTTTTCTGAATTTGTCGTTAAAAAATTTGGATTTCTGTCGTTTTGAGCTTCATAATGAACCTAATCACGAATGGAATCAGTGAATTTTCAAATTTCTCGTCTAACACGTGACGCGTGACCGCGACGCGTCTGACAAACTAAATGTTAACAAATGCAGTCTTGTTTAGGTTTGTTTCAAAGCTAACAATGTAAACAACTCGAAAAAATAACTTTTACGGAACATTTGTGAATTAAAACGAAGATTTTCGAAAATTTTGAATTTCCAAAAATCTGATATTTTTCTTAAAAATTGAAATTTAGTGGTTTTCTGAGTTTGTCGTTAAAATATTCAGATTTCTGACGTTTTGAGCTTCATAATGAACCTAATCACGAATGGAATCAGTGAATTTTCAAATTTCTCGTCTAACACGTGACGCGTGACCGCGACGCATCTAAAAAACTAAATGTTAACAAATGCAGTCTTGTTTAGGTTTGTTTCAAAGCTAACAATGTAAACAACTCGAAAAAATAACTTTTACGGAACATTTGTGAATTAAAACGAAGATTTTCGAAAATTTTGAATTTCCAAAAATCATATTTTTTTCCTAAATTTGAAATTTATTGGCTTTCTGAGTTTGTTGTTAAAATATTTGGATTTCTGTCGTTTTGAGCTTCATAATGAACCTAATCACGAATGGAATCAGTGAATTTTCAAATTTCTCGTCTAACACGTGACGCGTGACCGCGACGCGTCTGAAAAACTAAATGTTAACACATGCAGTCTTGTTTAGGTTTGTTTCAAAGCTAACAATGTAAACAACTCGAAAAAATAACTTTTACGGAACATTTGTGAATTAAAACGAAGATTTTCGAAAATTTTGAATTTCCAAAAATCATATTTTTTTCCTAAATTTGAAATTTATTGGCTTTCTGAGTTTGTTGTTAAAATATTTGGATTTCTGTCGTTTTGAGCTTCATAATGAACCTAATCACGAATGGAATCAGTGAATTTTCAAATTTCTCGTCTAACACGTGACGCGTGACCGCGACGCGTCTGAAAAACTAAATGTTAACACATGCAGTCTTGTATAGGTTTGTTTCAAAGCTAACAATGTAAACAACTCGAAAAAATAACTTTTACGGAACATTTGTGAATTAAAACGAAGATTTTCGAAAATTTTGAATTTCCAAAAATCTGATATTTTTCTTAAAAATTGAAATTTAGTGGTTTTCTGAGTTTGTCGTTAAAAAATTCAGATTTCTGACGTTTTGAGCTTCAAAATGAACCTAATCACGGATGGAATCAGTGAATTTTCAAATTTCTCGTCTAACACGTGACGCGTGACCGCGACGCGTCTGAAAAACTAAATGTTAACAAATGCAGTCTTGTTTAGGTTTGTTTCAAAGCATACAATGTAAAAAACTCGAAAAAAATATTTTTTATCGAACATTTTTGAATTAAAAAGAAGATTTTTGAAAATTTTGAAATTCCAAAAATCTAATATTTTTCTCAAAAATTGAAATTTGGTGGTTTTCTGAATTTGTCGTTAAAAAATTTGGATTTCTGTCGTTTTGAGCTTCATAATGAACCTAATCACGAATGGAATTAGTGAATTTTCAAATTTCTCGTCTAACACGTGACGCGTGACCGCGACGCGTCTGACAAACTAAATGTTAACACATGCAGTCTTGTTTAGGTTTGTTTCAAAGCATACAATGTAAAAAACTCGAAAAAAAATATTTTTTATCGAACATTTTTGAATTAAAAAGAAGATTTTTGAAATTTTTGAAATTCCAAAAATCTGATATTTTTCTCAAAAATTGAAATTTAGTGGTTTTCTGAGTTTGTCGTTAAAATATTCAGATTTCTGACGTTTTGAGCTTCAAAATGATCCTAATCATGAATGGAATCAGTGAATTTTCAAATTTCTCGTCTAACACGTGACGCGTGACCGCGACGCGTCTGAAAAACTAAATGTTAACAAATGCAGTCTTGTTTAGGTTTGTTTCAAAGCATACAATGTAAAAAACTCGAAAAAAATAATTTTTATCGAACATTTTTGAATTAAAAAGGAGATTTTCGAAATTTTTTAATTTCCAAAAATCATATTTTTTTTCCTAAATTCGAAATTTATTGGTTTTCTGAGTTTCTCGTTAAAAAATTTGGATTTCTGTCGTTTTGAGCTTCATAATGAACCTAATCACGAATGGAATCAGTGAATTTTCAAATTTCTCGTCTAACACGTGACGCGTGACCGCGACGCGTCTGACAAACTAAATGTTAACACATGCAGTCTTGTTTAGGTTTGTTTCAAAGCATACAATGTAAAAAACTCGAAAAAAATAATTTTTATCGAACATTTTTGAATTAAAAAGAAGATTTTTGAAAATTTTGAAATTCCAAAAATCTAATATTTTTCTCAAAAATTGAAATTTGGTGGTTTTCTGAGTTTGTCGTAAAATATTCAGATTTCTGACGTTTTGAGCTTCAAAATGATCTTAATCACGAATGGAATCAGTGAATTTTCAAATTTCTCGTCTAACACGTGACGCGTGACCGCGACGCGTCTGAAAAACTAAATGTTAACAAATGCAGTCTTGTTTAGGTTTGTTCCAAAGCATACAATGTAAAAAACTCGAAAAAAATAATTTTTATCGAACATTTTTGAATTAAAAAGAAGATTTTTGAAAATTTTGAAATTCCAAAAATCTAATATTTTTCTCAAAAATTGAAATTTGGTGGTTTTCTGAGTTTGTCGTTAAAAAATTTGGATTTCTGTCGTTTTGAGCTCCATAATGAACCTAATCACGAATGGAATCAGTGAATTTTCAAATTTCTCGTCTAACACGTGACGCGTGACCGCGACGCGTCTGACAAACTAAATGTTAACACATGCAGTCTTGTTTAGGTTTGTTTCAAAGCATACAATGTAAAAAACTCGAAAAAAATATTTTTTATCGAACATTTTTGAATTAAAACGAAGATTTTGGAAATTTTTGAAATTCCAAAAATCTGATATTTTTCTCAAAAATTGAAATTTAGTGGTTTTCTGAGTTTGTCGTTAAAATAATCAGATTTCTGACGTTTTGAGCTTCAAAATGATCCTAATCACGAATGGAATCAGTGAATTTTCAAATTTCTCGTCTAACACGTGACGCGTGACCGCGACGCGTCTGAAAAACTAAATGTTAACAAATGCAGTCTTGTTTAGGTTTGTTTCAAAGCATACAATGTAAAAAACTCGAAAAAAAATAATTTTTATCGAACATTTTTGAATTAAAAAGAAGATTTTCAAAATTTTTGAATTTCCAAAAATCATATTTTTTTTCCTAAATTCGAAATGTATTGGTTTTCTGAGTTTCTCGTTAAAAATTTGGTTTTCTGTCGTTTTGAGCTTCATAATGATCCTAATCACGAATGGAATCAGTGAATTTTCAAATTTCTCGTCTAACACGTGACGCGTGACCGCGACGCGTCTGAAAAACTAAATGTTAACAAATGCAGTCTTGTTTAGGTTTGTTTCAAAGCATACAATGTAAAAAACTCGAAAAAAAATAATTTTTATCGAACATTTTTGAATTAAAAAGAAGATTTTCAAAATTTTTGAATTTCCAAAAATCATATTTTTTTCCTAAATTCGAAATTTATTGGTTTTCTGAGTTTGTCGTTAAAAAGTTTGGTTTTCTGTCGTTTTGAGCTTCATAATGAACCTAATCACGAATGGAATCAGTGAATTTTCAAATTTCTCGTCTAACACGTGACGCGTGACCGCGACGCGTCTGAAAAACTAAATATTAACAAATGCAGTCTTGTTTAGGTTTGTTTCAAAGCATACAATGTAAAAAACTCGAAAAAATAATTTTTATCGAACATTTTTGAATTAAAAAGAAGATTTTCGAAATTTTTTAATTTCCAAAAATCATATTTTTTTTCCTAAATTCGAAATGTATTGGTTTTCTGAGTTTCTCGTTAAAAATTTGGTTTTCTGTCGTTTTGAGCTTCATAATGAACCTAATCACGAATGGAATCAGTGAATTTTCAAATTTCTCGTCTAACACGTGACGCGTGACCGCGACGCATCTAAAAAACTAAATGTTAACAAATGCAGTCTTGTTAGGTTTGTTTCAAAGCATACAATGTAAAAAAACTCGAAAAAAATATTTTTATCGAACATTTTTGAATTAAAAAGAAGATTTTTGAAATTTTTGAAATTCCAAAAATCTAATATTTTTCTCAAAAATTGAAATTTGGTGGTTTTCTGAATTTGTCGTTAAAAAATTTGGATTTCTGTCGTTTTGAGCTTCATAATGATCCTAATCACGAATGGAATCAGTGAATTTTCAAATTTCTCGTCTAACACGTGACGCGTGACCGCGACGCATCTAAAAAACTAAATGTTAACAAATGCAGTCTTGTTTAGGTTTGTTTCAAAGCATACAATGTAAAAAACTCGAAAAAAATAATTTTTATCGAACATTTTTGAATTAAAAAGAAGATTTTTGAAAATTTTGAAATTCCAAAAATCTAATATTTTTCTCAAAAATTGAAATTTGGTGGTATTCTGAGTTTGTCGTTAGAAAATTCAGATTTCTGTCGTTTTGAGCTTCATAATGAACCTAATCACGAATGGAATCAGTGAATTTTCAAATTTCTCGTCTAACACGTGACGCGTGACCGCGACGCGTCTGAAAAACTAAATGTTAACACATGCAGTCTTGTTTAGGTTTGTTTCAAAGCATACAATGTGAACAACTCGAAAAAAATAATTTTTATCGAACATTTTTGAATTAAAAAGAAGATTTTTGAAAATTTTGAAATTCCAAAAATCTAATATTTTTCTCAAAAATTGAAATTTGGTGGTTTTCTGAGTTTGTCGTTAAAAAATTTGGATTTCTGTCGTTTTGAGCTTCATAATGATCCTAATCGCGAATGGAATCAGTGAATTTTCAAATTTCTCGTCTAACACGTGACGCGTGACCGCGACGCATCTAAAAACTAAATGTTAACAAATGCAGTCTTTTTTAGGTTTGTTTCAAAGCATACAATGTAAAAAAATCAAAAAAAATATTTTTTATCGAATATTTTTGAATTAAAAAGAAGATTTTTGAAAATTTTGAAATTCCAAAAATCTGATATTTTTCCCAAATTCGAAATTTGTTGGTTTTCTGAAATTGTCGTTAAAATATTCAGATTTCTGTCGTTTTGAGCTTTATAATGAACCTAATCACGAATGGAATCAGTGAATTTTCAAATTTCTCGTCTAACACGTGACGCGTGACCGCGACGCGTCTGAAAAACTAAATGTTAACAAATGCAGTCTTGTTTAGGTTTGTTTCAAAGCATACAATGTGAACAACTCGAAAAAAATAATTTTTATCGAACATTTTTGAATTGAAAAGAAGAATTTTGAAAATTTTGAAATTCCAAAAATCTGATATTTTTCTTAAAAATTGAAATTTAGTGGTTTTCTGAGTTTTTCGTTAAAAAATTCAGATTTCTGACGTTTTGAGCTTCAAAATGAGCCTAATCACGAATGGAATAAGTGAATTTACAAATTTCTCGTCTAACACGTGACGCGTGACCGCGACGCATCTAATAAACTAAATGTTAACAAATGCAGTCTTGTTTAAGTTTGTTTCAAAGCTAACAATGTAAACAACTCGAAAAAATAACTTTTACGGAACATTTGTGAATTAAAACGAAGATTTTCGAAAATTTTGAAATTCCAAAAATCATATTTTTTTCCTAAATTCGAAATTTGTTGGTTTTCTGAAATTGTCGTTAAAATATTCAGATTTCTGTCGTTTTGAGCTTCATAATGAACCTAATCACGAATGGAATCAGTGAATTTTCAAATTTCTCGTCTAACACGTGACGCGTGACCGCGACGCGTCTGAAAAACTAAATGTTAACAAATGCAGTCTTGTTTAGGTTTGTTTCAAAGCACACAATGTAAAAAACTCGAAAAAATAATTTTTTATCGAACATTTTTGAATTAAAAAAAAAGATTTTTGAAATTTTTGAAATTCCAAAAATCTAATATTTTTCTCAAAAATTGAAATTTGGTGGTTTTCTGAATTTGTCGTTAAAAAATTTGGATTTCTGTCGTTTTGAGCTTCATAATGAACCTAATCACGAATGGAATCAGTGAATTTTCAAATTTCTTGTCTAACACGTGACGCGTGACCGCGACGCGTCTGAAAAACTAAATGTTAACACATGCAGTCTTGTTTAGGTTTGTTTCAAAGCATACAATGTGAACAACTCGAAAAAAATAATTTTTATCGAACATTTTTGAATTAAAAAGAAGAATTTTGAAAATTTTGAAATTCCAAAAATCTGATATTTTTCTTAAAAATTGAAATTTAGTGGTTTTCTGAGTTTTTCGTTAAAAAATTCAGATTTCTGACGTTTTGAGCTTCAAAATGAGCCTAATCACGAATGGAATAAGTGAATTTACAAATTTCTCGTCTAACACGTGACGCGTGACCGCGACGCATCTAAAAACTAAATGTTAACAAATGCAGTCTTTTTTAGGTTTGTTTCAAAGCATACAATGTAAAAAAATCGAAATAAATATATTTTATCGAATATTTTTGAATTAAAAAGAAGATTTTTGAAAATTTTGAAATTCCAAAAATCTGATATTTTTCCTAAATTCGAAATTTGTTGGTTTTCTGAAATTGTCGTTAAAATATTCAGATTTCTGTCGTTTTGAGCTTTATAATGAACCTAATCACGAATGGAATCAGTGAATTTTCAAATTTCTCGTCTAACACGTGACGCGTGACCGCGACGCGTCTGAAAAACTAAATGTTAACAAATGCAGTCTTGTTTAGGTTTGTTTCAAAGCATACAATGTAAAAAACTCGAAAAAAATAATTTTTATCGAACATTTTTGAATTAAAAAGAAGATTTTTGAAAATTTTGAAATTCCAAAAATCTAATATTTTTCTCAAAAATTGAAATTTGGTGGTTTTCTGAGTTTGTCGTTAAAAAATTCAGATTTCTGACGTTTTGAGCTTCAAAATGAGCCTAATCACGAATGGAATCAGTGAATTTTCAAATTTCTCGTCTAACACGTGACGCGTGACCGCGACGCGTCTGACAAACTAAATGTTAACACATGCAGTCTTGTTTAGGTTTGTTTCAAAGCATACAATGTAAAAAAATCGAAAAAAATAATTTTTATCGAACATTTTTGAATTAAAAAGAAGATTTTCGAAAATTTTTAAATTCCAAAAATCTGATATTTTTCTCAAAAATTGAAATTTAGTGGTTTTCTGAGTTTGTCGTTAAAAAATTTGGATTTCTGACGTTTTGAGCTTCAAAATGAGCCTAATCACGAATGGAATCAGTGAATTTTCAAATTTCTCGTCTAACACGTGACGCGTGACCGCGACGCGTCTGACAAACTAAATGTTAACACATGCAGTCTTGTTTAGGTTTGTTTCAAAGCATACAATGTAAAAAAATCGAAAAAAATAATTTTTATCGAACATTTTTGAATTAAAAAGAAGATTTTTGAAAATTTTTAAATTCCAAAAATCTGATATTTTTCTCAAAAATTGAAATTTGGTGGTTTTCTGAGTTTGTCGTTAAAATATTCAGATTTCTGACGTTTTGAGCTTCAAAATGATCCTAATCACGAATGGAATCAGTGAATTTTCAAATTTCTCGTCTAACACGTGACGCGTGACCGCGACGCGTCTGACAAACTAAATGTTAACACATGCAGTCTTGTTTAGGTTTGTTTCAAAGCATACAATGTAAAAAAATCGAAAAAAATAATTTTTATCGAACATTTTTGAATTAAAAAGAAGATTTTTGAAAATTTTTAAATTCCAAAAATCTGATATTTTTCTCAAAAATTGAAATTTAGTGGTTTTCTGAGTTTGTCGTTAAAATATTCAGATTTCTGACGTTTTGAGCTTCAAAATGATCCTAATCACGAATGGAATCAGTGAATTTTCAAATTTCTCGTCTAACACGTGACGCGTGACCGCGACGCGTCTGAAAAACTAAATGTTAACAAATGCAGTCTTGTTTAGGTTTGTTTCAAAGCATACAATGTAAAAAACTCGAAAAAAATATTTTTTATCGAACATTTTTGAATTAAAAAGAAGATTTTCGAAATTTTTTGAATTTCCAAAAATCATATTTTTTTTTCCTAAATTCGAAATTTGTTGGTTTTCTGAGTTTGTCGTTAAAAAATTTGGATTTCTGTCGTTTTGAGCTTCATAATGAACCTAATCACGAGTGGAATCAGTGAATTTTCAAATTTCTCGTCTAACACGTGACGCGTGACCGCGACGCGTCTGAAAAACTAAATGTTAACAAATGTAGTCTTGTTTAGGTTTGTTTCAAAGCTAACAATGTAAAAAACTCGAAAAAAATAATTTTTATCTAACTTTTTTGAATTAAAAAGAAGATTTTCGAAATTTTTTGAATTTCCAAAAATCATATTTTTTTTCCTAAATTCGAAATTTGTTGGTTTTCTGAGTTTGTCGTTAAAATATTCAGATTTCTGTCGTTTTGAGCTTCATAATGAACCTAATCACGAGTGGAATCAGTGAATTTTCAAATTTCTCGTCTAACACGTGACGCGTGACCGCGACGCATCTAAAAAACTAAATGTTAACAAATGCAGTCTTGTTTAGGTTTGTTTCAAAGCTAACAATGTAAAAAACTCGAAAAAAATAATTTTTATCGAACATTTTTTGAATTAAAAAGAAGATTTTCGAAATTTTTGAATTTCCAAAAATCTATATTTTTTTCCTAAATTCGAAATTTGTTGGTTTTCTGAGTTTGTCGTTAAAATATTCAGATTTCTGTCGTTTTGAGCTTCATAATGAACCTAATCACGGATGGAATCAGTGAATTTTCAAATTTCTCGTCTAACACGTGACGCGTGACCGCGACGCGTCTGACAAACTAAATGTTAACAAATGCAGTCTTGTTTAGGTTTGTTTCAAAGCTCACAATGTAAAAAACTCGAAAAAAATAATTTTTATCTAACTTTTTTGAATTAAAAAGAAGATTTTCGAAATTTTTTGAATTTCCAAAAATCATATTTTTTTCCTAAATTCGAAATTTGTTGGTTTTCTGAGTTTGTCGTTAAAATATTCAGATTTCTGTCGTTTTGAGCTTCATAATGAACCTAATCACGGATGGAATCAGTGAATTTTCAAATTTCTCGTCTAACACGTGACGCGTGACCGCGACGCGTCTGAAAAACTAAATGTTAACAAATGCAGTCTTGTTTAGGTTTGTTTCAAAGCATACAATGTAAAAAACTCGAAAAAAATAATTTTTATCGAACATTTTTGAATTAAAAAGAAGATTTTTGAAAATTTTTAAATTCCAAAAATCTAATATTTTTCTCAAAAATTGAAATTTGGTGGTTTTCTGAGTTTGTCGTTAAAATATTCAGATTTCTGACGTTTTGAGCTTCAAAATTATCTTAATCACGGATGGAATCAGTGAATTTTCAAATTTCTCGTCTAACACGTGACGCGTGACCGCGACGCGTCTGACAAACTAAATGTTAACAAATGCAGTCTTGTTTAGGTTTGTTTCAAAGCTCACAATGTAAAAAACTCGAAAAAAATAATTTTTATCTAACTTTTTTGAATTAAAAAGAAGATTTTCGAAATTTTTTGAATTTCCAAAAATCATATTTTTTTCCTAAATTCGAAATTTGTTGGTTTTCTGAGTTTGTCGTTAAAATATTCAGATTTCTGTCGTTTTGAGCTTCATAATGAACCTAATCACGAATGGAATCAGTGAATTTTCAAATTTCTCGTCTAACACGTGACGCGTGACCGCGACGCGTCTGACAAACTAAATGTTAACACATGCAGTCTTGTTTAGGTTTGTTTCAAAGCATACAATGTAAAAAACTCGAAAAAAATAATTTTTATCGAACATTTTTGAATTAAAAAGAAGATTTTTGAAAATTTTTAAATTCCAAAAATCTAATATTTTTCTCAAAAATTGAAATTTGGTGGTTTTCTGAGTTTGTCGTTAAAATATTCAGATTTCTGACGTTTTGAGCTTCAAAATGATCTTAATCACGGATGGAATCAGTGAATTTTCAAATTTCTCGTCTAACACGTGACGCGTGACCGCGACGCATCTAAAAAACTAAATGTTAACAAATGCAGTCTTGTTTAGGTTTGTTTCAAAGCTAACAATGTAAAAAACTCGAAAAAAATAATTTTTATCTAACTTTTTTGAATTAAAAAGAAGATTTTCGAAAATTTTTAAATTCCAAAAATCTAATATTTTTCTCAAAAATTGAAATTTGGTGGTTTTCTGAGTTTGTCGTTAAAATATTCAGATTTCTGTCGTTTTGAGCTTCAAAATGATCTTAATCACGAATGGAATCAGTGAATTTTCAAATTTCTCGTCTAACACGTGACGCGTGACCGCGACGCATCTAAAAAACTAAATGTTAACAAATGCAGTCTTGTTTAGGTTTGTTTCAAAGCTAACAATGTAAAAAACTCGAAAAAAATAATTTTTATCTAACTTTTTTGAATTAAAAAGAAGATTTTCGAAATTTTTTGAATTTCCAAAAATCATATTTTTTTTTTCCTAAATTCGAAATTTGTTGGTTTTCTGAGTTTGTCGTTAAAATATTCAGATTTCTGTCGTTTTGAGCTTCATAATGAACCTAATCACGAATGGAATCAGTGAATTTTCAAATTTCTCGTCTAACACGTGACGCGTGACCGCGACGCGTCTGAAAAACTAAATGTTAACAAATGCAGTCTTGTTTAGGTTTGTTTCAAAGCATACAATGTAAAAAACTCGAAAAAAATATTTTTTATCGAACATTTTTGAATTAAAAAGAAGATTTTCGAAATTTTTTGAATTTCCAAAAATCATATTTTTTTTCCTAAATTCGAAATTTGTTGGTTTTCTGAGTTTGTCGTTAAAATATTCAGATTTCTGTCGTTTTGAGCTTCATAATGAACCTAATCACGAATGGAATCAGTGAATTTTCAAATTTCTCGTCTAACACGTGACGCGTGACCGCGACGCATCTAAAAAACTAAATGTTAACAAATGCAGTCTTGTTTAGGTTTGTTTCAAAGCTAACAATGTAAAAAACTCGAAAAAAATAATTTTTATCTAACTTTTTTGAATTAAAAAGAAGATTTTCGTAATTTTTTGAATTTCCAAAAATCATATTTTTTTCCTAAATTCGAAATTTGTTGGTTTTCTGAAATTGTCGTTAAAATATTCAGATTTCTGTCGTTTTGAGCTTCATAATGAACCTAATCACGAATGGAATCAGTGAATTTTCAAATTTCTCGTCTAACACGTGACGCGTGACCGCGACGCGTCTGAAAAACTAAATGTTAACAAATGCAGTCTTGTTTAGGTTTGTTTCACAGCATACAATGTAAAAAACTCGAAAAAAAAATTTTATCGAACATTTTTGAATTAAAAAGAAGATTTTTGAAAATTTTGAAATTCCAAAAATCTAATATTTTTCTCAAAAATTGAAATTTGGTGGTCTTCTGAGTTTGTCGTTAAAAAATTCAGATTTCTGACGTTTTGAGCTTCAAAATGAGCCTAATCACGAATGGAATCAGTGAATTTTCAAATTTCTCGTCTAACACGAGACGCGTGACCGCGACGCGTCTGACAAACTAAATGTTAACACATGCAGTCTTGTTTAGGTTTGTTTCAGAGCATGCAATGTAAAAAACTCGAAAAAAATATTTTTTATCGAACATTTTTGAATTAAAAAGAAGATTTTTGAAAATTTTTAAATTCCAAAAATCTGATATTTTTCTCAAAAATTGAAATTTAGTGGTTTTCTGAGTTTGTCGTTAAAATATTCAGATTTCTGACGTTTTGAGCTTCATAATGAACCTAATCACGAATGGAATCAGTGAATTTTCAAATTTCTCGTCTAACACGTGACGCGTGACCGCGACGCGTCTGAAAAACTAAATGTTAACAAATGCAGTCTTGTTTAGGTTTGTTTCACAGCATACAATGTAAAAAACTCGAAAAAAAAATTTTATCGAACATTTTTGAATTAAAAAGAAGATTTTTGAAAATTTTGAAATTCCAAAAATCTAATATTTTTCTCAAAAATTGAAATTTAGTGGTTTTCTGAGTTTGTCGTTAAAATATTCAGATTTCTGACGTTTTGAGCTTCAAAATGAGCCTAATCACGAATGGAATCAGTGAATTTTCAAATTTCTCGTCTAACACGTGACGCGTGACCGCGACGCGTCTGACAAACTAAATGTTAACAAATGCAGTCTTGTTTAGGTTTGTTTCAAAGCATACAATGTAAAAAACTCGAAAAAATATTTTTTATCGAACATTTTTGAATTAAAAAGAAGATTTTTGAAAATTTTTAAATTCCAAAAATCTAATATTTTTCTCAAAAATTGAAATTTGGTGGTTTTCTGAGTTTGTCGTTAGAAAATTCAGATTTCTGACGTTTTGAGCTTCAAAATGAGCCTAATCACGAATGGAATCAGTGAATTTTCAAATTTCTCGTCTAACACGTGACGCGTGACCGCGACGCGTCTGACAAACTAAATGTTAACACATGCAGTCTTGCTTAGGTTTGTTTCAAAGCATACAATGTAAAAAACTCGAAAAAAATAATTTTTATCGAACATTTTTGAATTAAAAAGAAGATTTTCGAAATTTTTTAATTTCCAAAAATCATATTTTTTTTTCCTAAATTCGAAATTTATTGGTTTTCTGAGTTTGTTGTTAAAATATTCAGATTTCTGTCGTTTTGAGCTTCATAATGAACCTAATCACGAATGGAATCAGTGAATTTTCAAATTTCTCGTCTAACACGTGACGCGTGACCGCGACGCGTCTGACAAACTAAATGTTAACACATGCAGTCTTGTTTAGGTTTGTTTCAAAGCATACAATGTAAAAAACTCGAAAAAAATATTTTTTATCTAACATTTTTGAATTAAAAAGAAGATTTTCGAAATTTTTTGAATTTCCAAAAATCTGATATTTTTCTTAATAATTGAAATTTAGTGGTTTTCTGAGTTTGTCGTTAAAAAATTCAGATTTCTGACGTTTTGAGCTTCAAAATGAACCTAATCACGGATGGAATCAGTGAATTTTCATATTTCTCGTCTAACACGTGACGCGTGACCGCGACGCATCTAAAAAACTAAATGTTAACAAATGCAGTCTTGTTTAGGTTTGTTTCAAAGCTAACAATGTAAAAAACTCGGAAAAAATAATTTTTATCTAACTTTTTTGAATTAAAAAGAAGATTTTCGAAATTTTTTGAATTTCCAAAAATCATATTTTTTTCCTAAATTCGAAATTTGTTGGTTTTCTGAGTTTGTCGTTAAAATATTCAGATTTCTGTCGTTTTGAGCTTCATAATGAACCTAATCACGAATGGAATCAGTGAATTTTCAAATTTCTCGTCTAACACGTGACGCGTGACCGCGACGCGTCTGAAAAACTAAATGTTAACAAATGCAGTCTTGTTTAGGTTTGTTTCAAAGCATACAATGTAAAAAACTCGAAAAAAATATTTTTTATCGAACATTTTTGAATTAAAAAAAAGATTTTCGAAATTTTTGAAATTCCAAAAATCTAATATTTTTCTCAAAAATTGAAATTTGGTGGTTTTCTGAATTTGTCGTTAAAAAATTTGGATTTCTGTCGTTTTGAGCTTCATAATGAACCTAATCAGGAATGGAATCAGTGAATTTTCAAATTTCTCGTCTAACACGTGACGCGTGACCGCGACGCGTCTGACAAACTAAATGTTAACACATGCAGTCTTGTTTAGGTTTGTTTCAAAGCTAACAATGTAAAAAACTCGAAAAAAATAATTTTTATCTAACTTTTTTGAATTAAAAAGAAGATTTTCGAAATTTTTTGAATTTCCAAAAATCATATTTTTTTCCTAAATTCGAAATTTGTTGGTTTTCTGAGTTTGTCGTTAAAATATTCAGATTTCTGTCGTTTTGAGCTTCAAAATGATCCTAATCATGAATGGAATCAGTGAATTTTCAAATTTCTCGTCTAACACGTGACGCGTGACCGCGACGCGTCTGAAAAACTAAATGTTAACAAATGCAGTCTTGTTTAGGTTTGTTTCAGAGCATACAATGTAAAAAACTCGAAAAAAATATTTTTTATCGAACATTTTTGAATTAAAAAGAAGATTTTTGAAAATTTTTAAATTCCAAAAATCTGATATTTTTCTCAAAAATTGAAATTTAGTGGTTTTCTGAGTTTGTCGTTAAAATATTCAGATTTCTGACGTTTTGAGCTTCAAAATGATCCTAATCACGAATGGAATCAGTGAATTTTCAAATTTCTCGTCTAACACGAGACGCGTGACCGCGACGCGTCTGACAAACTAAATGTTAACACATGCAGTCTTGTTTAGGTTTGTTTCAGAGCATACAATGTAAAAAACTCGAAAAAAATATTTTTTATCGAACATTTTTGAATTAAAAAGAAGATTTTCGAAATTTTTTAATTTCCAAAAATCATATTTTTTTTTCCTAAATTCGAAATTTATTGGTTTTCTGAGTTTGTCGTTAAAATATTCAGATTTCTGTCGTTTTGAGCTTCATAATGAACCTAATCACGAATGGAATCAGTGAATTTTCAAATTTCTCGTCTAACACGTGACGCGTGACCGCGACGCGTCTGACAAACTGAATGTTAACACATGCAGTCTTGTTTAGGTTTGTTTCAAAGCATACAATGTAAAAAACTCGAAAAAAATATTTTTTATCAAACATTTTTGAATTAAAAAGAAGATTTTCGAAATTTTTTGAATTTCCAAAAATCTGATATTTTTCTTAAAAATTGAAATTTAGTGGTTTTCTGAGTTTGTCGTTAAAAAATTCAGATTTCTGACGTTTTGAGCTTCAAAATGAACCTAATCACGGATGGAATCAGTGAATTTTCAAATTTCTCGTCTAACACGTGACGCGTGACCGCGACGCATCTAAAGAACTAAATGTTAACAAATGCAGTCTTGTTTAGGTTTGTTTCAAAGCTAACAATGTAAAAAACTCGGAAAAAATAATTTTTATCTAACTTTTTTGAATTAAAAAGAAGATTTTCGAAATTTTTTGAATTTCCAAAAATCATATTTTTTTCCTAAATTCGAAATTTGTTGGTTTTCTGAGTTTGTCGTTAAAATATTCAGATTTCTGTCGTTTTGAGCTTCATAATGAACCTAATCACGAATGGAATCAGTGAATTTTCAAATTTCTCGTCTAACACGTGACGCGTGACCGCGACGCGTCTGACAAACTAAATGTTAACAAATGCAGTCTTGTTTAGGTTTGTTTCAAAGCATACAATGTAAAAAACTCGAAAAAATATTTTTTATCGAACATTTTTGAATTAAAAAGAAGATTTTTGAAAATTTTTAAATTCCAAAAATCTAATATTTTTCTCAAAAATTGAAATTTGGTGGTTTTCTGAATTTGTCGTTAAAAAATTTGGATTTCTGTCGTTTTGAGCTTCATAATGAACCTAATCACGAATGGAATCAGTGAATTTTCAAATTTCTCGTCTAACACGTGACGCGTGACCGCGACGCGTCTGACAAACTAAATGTTAACAAATGCAGTCTTGTTTAGGTTTGTTTCAAAGCTAACAATGTAAAAAACTCGAAAAAATAATTTTTATCTAACTTTTTTGAATTAAAAAGAAGATTTTCGAAATTTTTTGAATTTCCAAAAATCATATTTTTTTCCTAAATTCGAAATTTGTTGGTTTTCTGAGTTTGTCGTTAAAATATTCAGATTTCTGTCGTTTTGAGCTTCAAAATGATCCTAATCATGAATGGAATCAGTGAATTTTCAAATTTCTCGTCTAACACGTGACGCGTGACCGCGACGCGTCTGAAAAACTAAATGTTAACAAATGCAGTCTTGTTTAGGTTTGTTTCAAAGCATACAATGTAAAAAACTCGAAAAAAATATTTTTTATCGAACATTTTTGAATTAAAAAAAAGATTTTTGAAATTTTTGAAATTCCAAAAATCTAATATTTTTCTCAAAAATTGAAATTTGGTGGTTTTCTGAATTTGTCGTTAAAAAATTTGGATTTCTGTCGTTTTGAGCTTCATAATGAACCTAATCACGAATGGAATCAGTGAATTTTCAAATTTCTCGTCTAACACGTGACGCGTGACCGCGACGCGTCTGACAAACTAAATGTTAACACATGCAGTCTTGTTTAGGTTTGTTTCAAAGCATACAATGTAAAAAACTCGAAAAAAATATTTTTTATCGAACATTTTTGAATTAAAAAGAAGATTTTTGAAATTTTTGAAATTCCAAAAATCTGATATTTTTCTCAAAAATTGAAAATTAGTGGTTTTCTGAGTTTGTCGTTAAAATATTCAGATTTCTGACGTTTTGAGCTTCAAAATGATCCTAATCATGAATGGAATCAGTGAATTTTCAAATTTCTCGTCTAACACGTGACGCGTGACCGCGACGCGTCTGAAAAACTAAATGTTAACAAATGCAGTCTTGTTTAGGTTTGTTTCAAAGCATACAATGTAAAAAACTCGAAAAAAATGATTTTTATCGAACATTTTTGAATTAAAAAGAAGATTTTCGAAATTTTTTAATTTCCAAAAATCATATTTTTTTTCCTAAATTCGAAATTTATTGGTTTTCTGAGTTTGTTGTTAAAAAATTTGGATTTCTGTCGTTTTGAGCTTCATAATGAACCTAATCACGAATGGAATCAGTGAATTTTCAAATTTCTCGTCTAACACGTGACGCGTGACCGCGACGCGTCTGACAAACTAAATGTTAACACATGCAGTCTTGTTTAGGTTTGTTTCAAAGCATACAATGTAAAAAACTCGAAAAAAAAATTTTTTATCGAACATTTTCGAATTAAAAAGAAGATTTTTGAAATTTTTGAAATTCCAAAAATCTGATATTTTTCTCAAAAATTGAAAATTAGTGGTTTTCTGAGTTTGTCGTTAAAATATTCAGATTTCTGACGTTTTGAGCTTCAAAATGATCCTAATCATGAATGGAATCAGTGAATTTTCAAATTTCTCGTCTAACACGTGACGCGTGACCGCGACGCGTCTGAAAAACTAAATGTTAACAAATGCAGTCTTGTTTAGGTTTGTTTCAAAGCATACAATGTGAAAAACTCGAAAAAAATAATTTTTATCGAACATTTTTGAATTAAAAAGAAGATTTTCGAAATTTTTTGAATTTCCAAAAATCATATTTTTTTTCCTAAATTCGAAATTTGTTGGTTTTCTGAGTTTGTCGTTAAAAAATTTGGATTTCTGTCGTTTTGAGCTTCATAATGAACCTAATCACGAATGGAATCAGTGAATTTTCAAATTTCTCGTCTAACACGTGACGCGTGACCGCGACGCGTCTGAAAAACTAAATGTTAACAAATGCAGTCTTGTTTAGGTTTGTTTCAAAGCATACAATGTAAAAAACTCGAAAAAAATAATTTTTATCGAACATTTTTGAATTAAAAAGAAGATTTTCGAAATTTTTTAATTTCCAAAAATCATATTTTTTTTCCTAAATTCGAAATTTATTGGTTTTCTGAGTTTGTCGTTAAAAATCTGGATTTCTGTCGTTTTGAGCTTCATAATGAACCTAATCACGAATGGAATCAGTGAATTTTCAAATTTCTCGTCTAACACGTGACGCGTGACCGCGACGCGTCTGACAAACTAAATGTTAACACATGCAGTCTTGTTTAGGTTTGTTTCAAAGCATACAATGTAAAAAACTCGAAAAAAATATTTTTTATCGAACATTTTTGAATTAAAAAGAAGATTTTCGAAATTTTTTGAATTTCCAAAAATCATATTTTTTTCCTAAATTCGAAATTTGTTGGTTTTCTGAGTTTGTCGTTAAAATATTCAGATTTCTGTCGTTTTGAGCTTCATAATGAACCTAATCAGGAATGGAATCAGTGAATTTTCAAATTTCTCGTCTAACACGTGACGCGTGACCGCGACGCATCTAAAAAACTAAATGTTAACAAATGCAGTCTTGTTTAGGTTTGTTTCAAAGCTAACAATGTAAAAAACTCGAAAAAAATAATTTTTATCTAACTTTTTTGAATTAAAAAGAAGATTTTCGAAATTTTTTGAATTTCCAAAAATCTGATATTTTTCTTAAAAATTGAAATTTAGTGGTTTTCTGAGTTTGTCGTTAAAAAATTCAGATTTCTGACGTCTTGAGCTTCAAAATGAGCCTAATCACGAATGGAATCAGTGAATTTTCAAATTTCTCGTCTAACACGTGACGCGTGACCGCGACGCGTCTGAAAAACTAAATGTTAACAAATGCAGTCTTGTTTAGGTTTGTTTCAAAGCATACAATGTAAAAAACTCGAAAAAAATAATTTTTATCAAACATTTTTGAATTAAAAAGAAGATTTTTGAAAATTTTGAAATTCCAAAAATCTAATATTTTTCTCAAAAATTGAAATTTGGTGGTTTTCTGAGTTTGTCGTTAAAAAATTTGGATTTCTGTCGTTTTGAGCTTCATATGAACCTAATCACGAATGGAATCAGTGAATTTTCAAATTTCTCGTCTAACACGTGACGCGTGACCGCGACGCGTCTGACAAACTAAACGTTAACACATGCAGTCTTGTTTAGGTTTGTTTCAAAGCATACACTGTAAAAAATTCGAAAAAAATATTTTTTATCGAACATTTTTGAATTAAAAAGAAGATTTTGGAAATTTTTGAAATTCCAAAAATCTGATATTTTTCTCAAAAATTGAAATTTAGTGGTTTTCTGAGTTTGTCGTTAAAATATTCAGATTTCTGACGTTTTGAGCTTCAAAATGATCCTAATCACGAATGGAATCAGTGAATTTTCAAATTTCTCGTCTAACACGTGACGCGTGACCGCGACGCGTCTGAAAAACTAAATGTTAACAAATGCAGTCTTGTTTAGGTTTGTTTCAAAGCATACAATGTAAAAAACTCGAAAAAAATGATTTTTATCGAACATTTTTGAATTAAAAAGAAGATTTTCGAAATTTTTTAATTTCCAAAAATCATATTTTTTTTTCCTAAATTCGGAATTTATTGGTTTTCTGAGTTTGTTGTTAAAAAATTTGGATTTCTGTCGTTTTGAGCTTCATAATGAACCTAATCACGAATGGAATCAGTGAATTTTCAAATTTCTCGTCTAACACGTGACGCGTGACCGCGACGCGTCTGACAAACTAAATGTTAACACATGCAGTCTTGTTTAGGTTTGTTTCAAAGCTAACAATGTAAAAAACTCGAAAAAAATATTTTTTATCTAACTTTTTTGAATTAAAAAGAAGATTTTCGAAATTTTTTGAATTTCCAAAAATCTGATATTTTTCTTAATAATTGAAATTTAGTGGTTTTCTGAGTTTGTCGTTAAAAAATTTAGATTTCTGACGTTTTGAGCTTCAAAATGAACCTAATCACGGATGGAATCAGTGAATTTTCAAATTTCTCGTCTAACACGTGACGCGTGACCGCGACGCGTCTGACAAACTAAATGTTAACACATGCAGTCTTGTTTAGGTTTGTTTCAAAGCATACAATGTAAAAAACTCGAAAAAAATATTTTTTATCGAACATTTTTGAATTAAAAAGAAGATTTTTGAAATTTTTGAAATTCCAAAAATCTGATATTTTTCTCAAAAATTGAAATTTAGTGGTTTTCTGAGTTTGTCGTCAAAATATTCAGATTCCTGACGTTTTGAGCTTCAAAATGATCCTAATCATGAATGGAATCAGTGAATTTTCAAATTTCTCGTCTAACACGTGACGCGTGACCGCGACGCGTCTGAAAAACTAAATGTTAACAAATGCAGTCTTGTTTAGGTTTGTTTCAAAGCATACAATGTAAAAAACTCGAAAAAAAATGATTTTTATCGAACATTTTTGAATTAAAAAGAAGATTTTCGAAATTTTTTAATTTCCAAAAATCATATTTTTTTTTCCTAAATTCGAAATTTATTGGTTTTCTGAGTTTGTCGTTAAAAATCTGGATTTCTGTCGTTTTGAGCTTCATAATGAACCTAATCACGAATGGAATCAGTGAATTTTCAAATTTCTCGTCTAACACGTGACGCGTGACCGCGACGCGTCTGAAAAACTAAATGTTAACAAATGCAGTCTTGTTTAGGTTTGTTTCAAAGCATACAATGTAAAAAACTCGAAAAAAAATGATTTTTATCGAACATTTTTGAATTAAAAAGAAGATTTTCGAAATTTTTTAATTTCCAAAAATCATATTTTTTTTCCTAAATTCGAAATTTATTGGTTTTCTGAGTTTGTTGTTAAAAAATTTGGATTTCTGTCGTTTTGAGCTTCATAATGAACCTAATCACGAATGGAATCAGTGAATTTTCAAATTTCTCGTCTAACACGTGACGCGTGACCGCGACGCGTCTGAAAAACTAAATGTTAACAAATGCAGTCTTGTTTAGGTTTGTTTCAAAGCATACAATGTAAAAAACTCGAAAAAAATAATTTTTATCGAACATTTTTGAATTAAAAAGAAGATTTTCGAAATTTTTTAATTTCCAAAAATCATATTTTTTTCCTAAATTCGAAATTTATTGGTTTTCTGAGTTTGTCGTTAAAATATTTGGATTTCTGTCGTTTTGAGCTTCATAATGAACCTAATCACGAATGGAATCAGTGAATTTTCAAATTTCTCGTCTAACACGTGACGCGTGACCGCGACGCGTCTGACAAACTAAATGTTAACACATGCAGTCTTGTTTAGGTTTGTTTCAAAGCATACAATGTAAAAAACTCGAAAAAAATATTTTTTATCGAACATTTTTGAATTAAAAAGAAGATTTTCGAAATTTTTTGAATTTCCAAAAATCTATATTTTTTTCCTAAATTCGAAATTTGTTGGTTTTCTGAGTTTGTCGTTAAAATATTCAGATTTCTGTCGTTTTGAGCTTCATAATGAACCTAATCAGGAATGGAATCAGTGAATTTTCAAATTTCTCGTCTAACACGTGACGCGTGACCGCGACGCATCTAAAAAACTAAATGTTAACAAATGCAGTCTTGTTTAGGTTTGTTTCAAAGCTAACAATGTAAAAAACTCGAAAAAAATAATTTTTATCTAACTTTTTTGAATTAAAAAGAAGATTTTCGAAATTTTTTGAATTTCCAAAAATCTGATATTTTTCTTAAAAATTGAAATTTAGTGGTTTTCTGAGTTTGTCGTTAAAAAATTCAGATTTCTGACGTCTTGAGCTTCAAAATGAGCCTAATCACGAATGGAATCAGTGAATTTTCAAATTTCTCGTCTAACACGTGACGCGTGACCGCGACGCGTCTGAAAAACTAAATGTTAACAAATGCAGTCTTGTTTAGGTTTGTTTCAAAGCATACAATGTAAAAAACTCGAAAAAAATATTTTTTATCGAACATTTTTGAATTAAAAAAAAGATTTTTGAAATTTTTGAAATTCCAAAAATCTAATATTTTTCTCAAAAATTGAAATTTGGTGGTTTTCTGAATTTGTCGTTAAAAAATTTGGATTTCTGTCGTTTTGAGCTTCATAATGAACCTAATCACGAATGGAATCAGTGAATTTTCAAATTTCTCGTCTAACACGTGACGCGTGACCGCGACGCGTCTGACAAACTAAATGTTAACACATGCAGTCTTGTTTAGGTTTGTTTCAAAGCATACAATGTAAAAAACTCGAAAAAAATATTTTTTATCGAACATTTTTGAATTAAAAAGAAGATTTTTGAAATTTTTGAAATTCCAAAAATCTGATATTTTTCTCAAAAATTGAAATTTAGTGGTTTTCTGAGTTTGTCGTTAAAATATTCAGATTTCTGACGTTTTGAGCTTCATAATGATCCTAATCACGAATGGAATCAGTGAATTTTCAAATTTCTCGTCTAACACGTGACGCGTGACCGCGACGCGTCTGAAAAACTAAATGTTAACACATGCAGTCTTGTTTAGGTTTGTTTCAAAGCATACAATGTAAAAAACTCGAAAAAATATTTTTTATCGAACATTTTTGAATTAAAAAGAAGATTTTCGAAATTTTTTAATTTCCAAAAATCATATTTTTTTCCTAAATTCGAAATTTATTGGTTTTCTGAGTTTGTCGTTAAAAATCTGGATTTCTGTCGTTTTGAGCTTCATAATGAACCTAATCACGAATGGAATCAGTGAATTTTCAAATTTCTCGTCTAACACGTGACGCGTGACCGCGACGCATCTAAAAAACTAAATGTTAACAAATGCAGTCTTGTTTAGGTTTGTTTCAAAGCTAACAATGTAAAAAACTCGAAAAAAATAATTTTTATCGAACATTTTTGAATTAAAAAGAAGATTTTCGAAATTTTTGAATTTCCAAAAATCATATTTTTTTTTCCTAAATTTGAAATTTATTGGCTTTCTGAGTTTGTCGTTAAAATATTTGGATTTCTGTCGTTTTGAGCTTCATAATGAACCTAATCACGAATGGAATCAGTGAATTTTCAAATTTCTCGTCTAACACGTGACGCGTGACCGCGACGCGTCTGACAAACTAAATGTTAACACATGCAGTCTTGTTTAGGTTTGTTTCAAAGCATACAATGTAAAAAACTCGAAAAAAATATTTTTTATCGAACATTTTTGAATTAAAAAGAAGATTTTTGAAATTTTTGAAATTCCAAAAATCTGATATTTTTCTCAAAAATTGAAATTTAGTGGTTTTCTGAGTTTGTCGTCAAAATATTCAGATTCCTGACGTTTTGAGCTTCAAAATGATCCTAATCATGAATGGAATCAGTGAATTTTCAAATTTCTCGTCTAACACGTGACGCGTGACCGCGACGCGTCTGAAAAACTAAATGTTAACAAATGCAGTCTTGTTTAGGTTTGTTTCAAAGCATACAATGTAAAAAACTCGAAAAAAAATGATTTTTATCGAACATTTTTGAATTAAAAAGAAGATTTTCGAAATTTTTTAATTTCCAAAAATCATATTTTTTTTTCCTAAATTCGAAATTTATTGGTTTTCTGAGTTTGTCGTTAAAAATCTGGATTTCTGTCGTTTTGAGCTTCATAATGAACCTAATCACGAATGGAATCAGTGAATTTTCAAATTTCTCGTCTAACACGTGACGCGTGACCGCGACGCGTCTGA
Source organism: Caenorhabditis nigoni (assembly GCA_027920645.1). Lineage (NCBI taxonomy): Eukaryota > Metazoa > Nematoda > Chromadorea > Rhabditida > Rhabditidae > Caenorhabditis > Caenorhabditis nigoni. Next base: position 22,022,592 of record CP115869.1, read on the forward strand.
AAAACTAAATGTTAACAAATGCAGTCTTGTTTAGGTTTGTTTCAAAGCATACAATGTAAAAAACTCGAAAAAATATTTTTTATCGAACATTTTTGAATTAAAAAAAAGATTTTTGAAATTTTTGAAATTCCAAAAATCTAATGTTTTTCTCAAAAATTGAAATTTGGTGGTTTTCTGAATTTGTCGTTAAAAAATTTGGATTTCTGTCGTTTTGAGCTTCATAATGAACCTAATCACGAATGGAATCAGTGAATTTTCAAATTTCTCGTCTAACACGTGACGCGTGACCGCGACGCGTCTGACAAACTAAATGTTAACACATGCAGTCTTGTTTAGGTTTGTTTCGAAGCATACAATGTAAAAAACTCGAAAAAATATTTTTTATCGAACATTTTTGAATTAAAAAGAAGATTTTTTAAAATTTTTAAATTCCAAAAATCTGATATTTTTCTCAAAAATTGAAATTTAGTGGTTTTCTGAGTTTGTCGTTAAAATATTCAGATTTCTGACGTTTTGAGCTTCATAATGATCCTAATCACGAATGGAATCAGTGAATTTTCAAATTTCTCGTCTAACACGTGACGCGTGACCGCGACGCGTCTGAAAAACTAAATGTTAACACATGCAGTCTTGTTTAGGTTTGTTTCAAAGCATACAATGTAAAAAACTCGAAAAAA